>NSJW01000336.1:0-57500 GCA_019955255.1 Castanospermum australe | reverse complement strand
AAAGGATCATCCAATAGATCTATTTTCTTAGCAAAGATTGTTAATCCTTCCAATACGGGTGGAGGAAGAATTTCAATGTTTGGTCCGAAGAAATCCCATCATTTGAAAAACTAATGTTGAAATATGTATTGGACATTTTGTTTAAAATATATTAACCATGAATGGTGATTGAGTTTGTTTTAAAACCAGAACACATTAGTCCAGGCGTTGATGTAGTCCCAATAATTATAACCAATCGGGTCAAATATTTGGGAGAATTTTTTTATTTTATTGAGATTCTGTCCAAATTCTTTGGGTTTTATAATTTTGAGGATCTGAATAGTTGAGTGAGTAGTTTGGGTTTTATCTTTTGGGTCTATATAGTGTTTGATTGAAACAGAATCAGAATCCACTAAAATGAACTCATAAAACCGTTGGATTTTGTTTAGGGCAACAGGTTGAGAATGGAAATATTTTGGAAAGATTTTCTGGAGAATTTTGTTTGGGTTTTGTCCCAGAAATCAGGTTCCATTTGGATTACATTTTCAAATTTGTTTTTAGCCACATACTGGGTTTGGGCTTTAGGAGCTTTTGAAGAAATGAGAATAGGTTGGGAGATTATTTGTTTTGAGGGTTGAGAGACTAATTCTTTTGGGTCTCTGTTTTTCATATTTTGGATAAGGTTTGCCAAGGATTGGCTTTCCTCATCAAATTCTTCCTCTGAGGCTATTTCTGCCCAAGATTTCTTAGGAAGATGGGTTAGGCCTTGGTCTTGGAAGGCTAACAGTGTTTGGATTGGAAAGGCATAATTGGCTTTGGTTTGTTTGGCTGTTTGCTTTGAAGAGGATTCTTCATGTTTTGGGGTGATTGACTGGGTAGATGACCTAATTTGTATGGTTTGTTTGTGGGTGGATGACCCAGATTGGGTAGATGACCCGGTTTGTTAGGCGAATGACCTAGTTTGATTGACTAGTTCTGAAAAAACTAGTTTACCTTTACCTTTCCCTCTCCCACGAGAGGAAGTTGTTGATCGTGGCATTCGCTATTTAACGTCCCTGCAAGAATTCATGAGTGAGGTAGTCAGGGAGAGAGTTTAATGTGCCTTTGATGTATTCAATTTTAAAATCAAAAACACTTAAAATTGCTTGCCATATGGCAAAATTTTGTTTAGATGCTAAATTTTTAACATCTTTTTAGAAAATGTCTTTTGCAGATTTGCAATCGACTTTGATTAAAAATTTTTGATTTAATAAATCAGATTGAAATTTTGATATGCAGAGAACAATTGCTAAAACCTCTTTTTTGACAGTGAAATATTTTTGTTGTGCAGAATTCCAATGCTTTGAAGTAAATGCAATAATATGTTCTTTGCCTGCGATACGCTGTTTGAGAATGCCACGATAACCAATATTAGAGGCATCTGTTTCAATTATTTTGAATGCTTGAGGATTTGGAAGATAAAGGCATGGAAGATCCTTTACCTGAAGTTTGACTTGTTTGACAATATTTGTATGATTATCGGTCCAAGGAGGAGGATCCTTTTTTAGACAATCATTGAGTGGTTTGATTAGATTGCTAAGCTGTAGGAAGAAATCAGCCACACAGTTTAAGCAACCTAAAAATCTTTGTAATTGATTTCTATCAATTATTTGATTTAGAAATTTGTCTGCAAATTTAATCCCTCTATGGATTGGGGTAACAGCTCCTTGATAAATATTGTGACCAAGAAACCTTATTTTGGTTTGAAAAAGATTAATTTTTGTTTCAGATAGAACAAGACCATTATGTCTAATTACTCCAACAAAAGTATTGATATGTTTGAAATGTTGTTCAATTGATTGAGAAAATATCAGAACATCATTAATATAAACAATGACATATTCTGAATATGGATTGAAGATTTCATTCATTATTATCTGAAATTCTGATGGAATATTTTTGAGTCCAAAGGGCATTACGTTCCATTCATATTGCCCAAAGGGAACAGTGAAGGCTGTTTTGTAGTGATTACTTTCTTTGATCTGGATTTGCCAAAATCCTGATTTTATGTCAAATTTTGAGAATATTTTGGTTGAATGGAGTCGATTAAGCAAATCCTTTTTGTTTGGAATAGGGTACCTAATCCATCTAAGAGCTTGATTGAGGGGTTTGTAATTGATAACCAATCTAGGTGTCCCTCTTTCTATTTCAGCTTGTTTATTGACATAAAAGGCAGAACATGACTACGAACTTTTACTTTTCCTGATCAAGCCTTTAGTTAAGAGATATGAGATTTCTTTTTGACAATGAATAAGGAGTTCCTCATTCATTTGGATTGGTCTAGCTTTGGTTGGAAGTCTCATTCATGAAAATCTTTTTCATAAGGGAGATCAACTTCATGGTTTTTTCGTTTCCAAAAAGCATTTGGAAGATCATAATAGATAGATTCTTGGATTTGATTAAAGAGTCCTTTTTTGGATTTCTGGTTGGTTAAGTTGGGAGTTAATTTTCTTGAAAGAAATTTCTTCTTTAAGAAAATTATTTTGATTATGTTTATAATGAAAAAGATTAAGATTCCTAGAGATGGGTTTTTTAAGGAATCTAAACTTGATTGATTTCCCTAAGTGTTTGGTAATAATCCATTCGTCAGAGATTTGTAAAGCGAAGAGTAACCTAATGAAAGGAGTTCCTAAGATTACTTCATTTTTGAGATTTTTGACTAGGAGAAATGAAGTTTTAACCTGAAGATTTTGGTTTTCTATTATTGAATCAGACAGTTTGAAGTTAATTTTTAATCTGGAACCACTAGCAGTGCTAAGTGTTCAGATGTTTTTTCAAAGTATTTCGTAGGAATTAATCCTTCTTGAATACAATTTAAATTTGCTCCTGTGTCAAACAGGGCAATTGTTTCAAAGACAAAGTCTTTTATGATAATTTTAATGTTTATGTAGAATTTTTTAGATTTTAATTTTATTTATTAATCCTAAAAATTCATCGTCTAGGTTTGATTGATCAAAAGGTTTAGTTAAGATTTCTAGTTCTAAATCTATGGTTCCTTCTTGGAGTTGAGCGAGAATTACTGAATATAATTCTTGGTTTTCTTTTAAAATTTTGACTTCTGCTTTGAGATTATGTATCTCATGCTGAAGATCTTGAATTGTTACAGGTTTTAAAGCTGCTTTCTTTTCAACTTTTTTAATGATTTCTTTTAAATCATATTTGCTGGTTGAAAAGGGAGTCTGGGTGATTTTAGATTCTAACGATGTTTTTTAACTTACCAAGATATTGTCTTTTTTCTTGACTATCTAGTAGTTTGTTTATGACTTCAAATAAGAGATCTTGTTCTTTGGTTAAGACATTTACTTCATTTAAAGAACTTGAGTCTTCATCAGAAGTAAAGTCATCATCATGGATTTGATTTAAGTCTTCAGAAGATACTTTGCTAGATTCTTTGTCAGATGTTTCGATTAAAAGATGGTTAATTTGTTCTTTTATGGATGGTTCTAGGTTCAAAGATTTTATCCTTTTGTTTAAACCGCAGTATTTGCTAATATGTCCAGGTTTCTTACAGTTTTAGCAAATAATAGGTTTCTTTAGAATTTTCATTTTGATTTGAGGTTTTGACCTAATTTCCTGCCTAAGTTTCCTAGGAGGAGCATTAGATTTGTATTTGTAATATTTTGATCTACGTTTGACGTACTCTTTAGGTTTAGACCTAGTTTTCTTCTTCTTTAAACAAGTAAGACCAAATTGTTCACAGAGGTTCCTAAGTCTTTTTTGTTTTGGGCCTTTTCTTTGGCAAGTTGATGTTGGATTTTATCATCTTGACAAATTTTTAAGGCTACTTTTTGGATAAAAGCAACAAGTTGACCGTAACTTAATTGCTCATATGGTATTTTATCGTCTGTGGTTTGGCTTCTGATTTTATCCCTAACCTTGTCTCTTAAGGATGTTGGAAGACCAGCTAAGAATTTCTCTTTCCAGAAGGGTTGTTGACTATCTTCTCTAGTGTAGTCTCTGGTCAGGAAAGTATCTCTATACCACCTAAAGTCAGCTAAGGTTCTACACTTAAGATTGGATAGAAGTTCAGCAGATTTAACTTTCTATAAGGAAGGATCTCCAATAAAGTGTTGAGTGATTGTAAATATTAATGTGTTAACAGCATCTGGAATAGTTTCACCGTTAGTCAAGATTGAAATTTCGTCTGGTTCTGTTTTAATGGCAGTTAATATTCTTTGCTTATCTTCTTCAGTAAGATAATTATCCTACTAACCTTTGAGTTGACCTGAAAATCCTGCTACCAAGATGGATACAACAGTTTCTTCAGGACAATTATAAGTTGTTTGGTAAGCCGTGGCTACCATTGTCATATGTTGGAGAGTATTTAGAATTTGATACTCAGCTTGACCATCTATGTTTCATTCATAGATGTTGTTTGCACTAAAGCTTAGGAAGTTTGGATTTCATTCTTCGATTAACAAATATGGACCGGTTGCCCTTTGATAATAAAGTTTGGATGGATTCTTCCAATTTAAAGTTTGATTAATTACTGGATTAACTTTAATCTCAGATTTAATACTCGATTGTTGACTTGTTTCTTATAATGAGAAACAATCAGAAGATTCATTTTGGTCTAAGGTATTAATTGCTGGACATTTAAGTTTTAAAGGTTTAGGTTGTGATTGAGGTGTTTCTAGAGCAACTAATGCTTTTAATTTTTCATTAACTTGAGTGAGAAGTGTGTCTTCTCTAGAGGATTGTTGTCGTAATTTAGCCAAATTTTCTTTGAGTTTTGGCGTCATTTTGTAAGGTTTAAAAATAGGTTTTTGAATAATAGGTCTGGGTGTTGAACTAGATGAAGGTTTAACTAATACATTAGGTTTAATTCTCTCACATAATGTTTGAAGATATTTGTTTGTATAATTTGATTGTTCCATAAGACTTTTTAATATCTTTGGAAGTTATAGGCTCATCTTCATTCTTTGCTTTGAATGGAGTGGCCATTACTGGATTGTTTTTCTCATCCCTAATACCTAGGAGTTGAAACTGTTTTGTCGGAGGAAGTTCTATGCGAACAAATTCTCCATCTTTTAGATGCCAGACAGTGTTTATGTCTGCAGGATCAATTAGCTGGTTTGCCAAGGATATTCTAAATTGTTTTTGACTGTGTATGCTCCAAACCAGTCAAAGAATGGGATATTTAGTTTAACTCTTTTGAGAAATTCATATAATTTCTCCTGGATATTTTTTTTGATTGTACCCTGATAATTTTGGAAAAGCCATTCCCTTTGAGGAGTCCATTCCTTAGAATAGAAGTTTTTCCTAAAGGCTTCTTTATCTGTAATGAATTCAGATGACATCATAAAATTCATTAATAGAAGAGTAGGTTGGAGATTGAATTGACTTTTGGTCATCATCAACCTTTGTTTGATTCGTTGGTTTGGGTATGTTTGATGAAGTATCTATGCCTTTGAGCTTAAGGTCAGATACTGATATTGGGATTGTGGAGGTGGATCTCCTAGAGATTGTAGACCTAAAATCTTCAGATCTAAGGTCATCAGATTTTGTTGAGCTACATGAGCTAAAAGAATTTCTTTTGTCAAAAGTAATTTCTACTTTTCCAGACTGATATTGTTTGACTTGCTTAAAGTTAAGAGTTCTTCTAGGTAAGGAAGGTGTTGCCTTATCTAGAGTCCATTTTGTTGGAAGATTAACATCTTTCCATTGAATGGTTTTTGAGACGTTTACGTTTGCTTTGGAAAAGTCTGTGAGAAACAAAGTAGTTTCTCCTTTTTTTATTTTTGGGTTTGATAACTCTTGACATTGACGAGTTCAATTCCTTATATTGAATTCTATACATCAAGGAGATTGGCTCATAGCCTTGCTTCATATCAATACCATGAGTTTGGATATCTAAGTGCAAGACTTCCATGGTGTTTGTCTGTTAAACTAACAGTAAGATCCGGAAAATTATTAAAATAGATTGGTCTATAATCTAGACTAGTTTCTGTAGTTCCTAAGAGGGAATCGTTAAATTGGTTACGTCTAGCGTCTCTTAGACAAAGAAGGATTGAAGCATTTGTTGCTTCTATGATTAATTGTTTGACAACAACTTGTACACTTCCTATGTGAAGGAATTTATACTCTTGCTTATGTTTAAGGATTGATTTTTTAGAGAGTAGTTGGAATTCATCTCTCTCTCCGTGATTGAAGGGAATTTTCTTTTCTATAGTTCTAATTATAAAATTAGAATTAAAGAAAAATTTTCCTGTTGGTTTGTAGAGTTCGTTTGTTGGAATTTTAGGAATTTCCCAATTTCCTATTTCTTGATTGATATCTTCAAAATGAATTTCTTCAAACGAAGATGTTGGTTGGTTCTTTTCTTGAGGTTGAGTTTGCTGCTCAGTGAGCAAAGAAGAGTCAGGTTCAAAAGATCGGAAAGAAAAACGAGAAGAGAGAGATCTAAACAAAGACATTTAAGAAATAAGAATTTCCATTCCCCATGATATCATCACCATCACCTGGTTTCATTGTAATAAATAGATAAATCTAAACTAGACTTTATCTTTTGAACTGAATTTTACAACTTTTAATGCTTTCTTTATCATTTCCTAATCTTAACCACCACTTTCTGCTAAATTTTCTTAACCATAGTCACCGATTTACCAGTGATCATCACCATCTTGTAGAAACATCGACAAATTTGACTTACTGCCTCAACCAGAACTTACTACTACAGCTTCCACAAGATTATTAGATCTGGAAAGTCGTACTATCTAGTTAAGAAATATTAACATTTTTATGTGTATTATCAGATCAGGTCATAATAAATAGCATCAAAGTAATAACATAAAGTTCAAGATTTAAGGAAAGAGTGGAGGTTAACATTCTCCATATACATATATATATATATATATATATATATATATATATATCCACAGACACACTCAAGATTTAAGGAATGTTACAATAGTATAATAATCAGATCCCTAAGATCTCGAGATTGATATCTAAACAGAAAGGAAATCCCCATCAATAAGGGTCATCCTTCGAATCTCTGATTGATTGCCCTAATTAATTATTAGAATTCTACTCATAAATAGACTCCACTTCTGATTTATATAAAGAGGCTCCCTTTGGTATGAAATACCATCTCTCACAAAAAATAACCTACTGTTACTCCCCCTAACTTGGGTGTTAGAGTGTTCTTTGCTGGTACCACCCCCTTATGCAATTAAAGTATCGAAAACAATAGGTTTAACCATCTCGGACTAGGTCCCAAGTAATACTCTCTATTTGGATCTTGTTCAAAATATTAGCACTGTCTGTGGTAAACAGGTAAACTCCTAGTCCCATGAATCTTCATCGTGGCATATATGAGGAGACAAACCAAGAATTCTAAGAGGAATCAAGTTGAGCTGAGGTCTCTACAATCAACAATGTGAGGAATCCACGGTCCCAAGTTGTTACAACACCTCTTCCTTTGGTTGCTGCTCAATTACTACCTTTACCTCTTCCTACAAGGAACCTAAGGGTGAACCAGGGCAACAACTCTAAAAGGAACCTTGGAAGACACCAAAAGCAACTACAGGACCCTATCCCAGACATTCATACTTTGCTAGCTCTGATCACTGCCCAGAATACCAGAATGGTGGAGTAAAATAAGAGGACGGATGAAATCTACTGAGTCATCACCTAGGAGTGAGTAGCTAAGGGCATCTAACCACCTCGGCAAGAAGGCCAAAATGGAGATTGGTCTGAAGCCTTTAGGGTACTTAAAAACTTGAATACCTTTGGACTTTTCATTACCCTTTCTAGACTTCATTTGGGAATTGACTTCTTAGAAAACTTGAAGATTTTGAGCAACCTGGATGTGTACAATGAAACCACGAATCACGAAGAGCACCTTGAGGCTTTTTAAACCTCTATGCTCATCACAAAAATGAGCTTCATGGACCTAATGCTTTGTTGGGCGTTTTCTACTATGCTAAAAAAAGCCATTTTAAAGTGGTTCTACTCACTGGAACCTTGTTTCATAAATTAGTTTAGTGAACTGACTGCCAAATTCTTAAGCCATTTTACAATGAGCAAAAACCAACCAAAATCTACTATAGCCTTCTTGAATCTGAAATAAGACCAAGATAAATCCTTCAGAGATTACATCGTTAGATTTAATAAAGAAGTTGTTCAAGTCAGTGACCTCAATAAGACTATTATGGCCATGTACTCCTTCCTGCTTGGTTTAAAACTGAGACACAAATAAGACATCTCGAGACATCCCAAAGAAATTTGGCCCCCAGGGTAGGTTTGTTGATTACACTATCCTAAATGTCCCAAGGGAGAAGATATTGCAAGAGGTTTACCATATTGAATTCATAAGACTACTGAAACCGAGACTGTTGAGAACTTAACCCAATGTCAACAAATCCAAAAGGTGCAACTACTACATTGAATATGGTGATAACACTGAAGATTGTATTGATCTTCGAGATGCCATTACAACACTGATTTAGCAGGAAAAGCTACAGCAGTACATCTAAAGGTCTCGTAGTCAAGATGATGATCATTTCCATTGGTCAAAATAGAGGAAGAGGAGTAATAGGCCTAGATTGAGATTCCCATGACAATATAATCACATTATGGTCACTGGAACCAGGGCCACCATCTCAAGAGGCATTGTTGGAGGTGGAAAGACAAGGTTATCTTAGAAAAAGCATTTGCATATGGTCCTAAAAGTAACCTACCACTTGATATCAAAGGAAAGAAGAATTGAAAAAGCTCTTTCCATAGTGTTCTCAGATAATGACTATGAAGAAATAATTCCATGGCACGATGACTCTATGGTGATCTCGGCAATCATAGCTAATTCTATAGTTAAGTGAATTTTGATTGATCGGGAAAGTTCTACCGATATACTCTATTTCTATACTTACAAGTACAAGTAGCTAGAATTGCCACTTTTTATCCTTAACCCTTTCCTAGGAAATCTTGTGGGGTTTAATAGAGGCCATGTCAAGATTGAAGGATATGTAGAGTTGTACGTCACCCTCAGAACCAAACTAGACACCAAGATGATGAAGGTCAAATTCCTTGTGGTGACTTGTCTTTTAACCTAAAATATCATTCTTGGAAGGATATTGCTCAATCAAATTTGAGGTTGCCACATCCACAGCCCACTTAACAATGAGGTTTATCACTGGAGAAAATGGAGTGGTAGTTGTTAAAGGGGACCAAGTCTTGTCTAGGCAATGTTATAACAATAGTTTGGACCTTATTAAAGACAACAAATTCACCCAAGACTGCCGAAGAAAGTCCCTCCTAAGTGCTTATGATTGAGTTAGATGTAAGAGACTTCAATGAATGAAGGCCATACCTAGAAGGGTGACTACTTGAGGTCCAAATTAGATATCACTCTACCAAAATAACTAAGATCAGATCTCATCTCTCCCCAAAAGAAGTAAAAGAGCTATTCGAGTTCCTCTGAGATAACAGAGATCTATTTGCTTGGACCTCTGCTGATATGCCCGGGATCAACCCGAACTTCGTGTGTCATAGACTTGACATACAACCTGATGTTAAGCTAGTATCCCAAAGAAAAAGGAGGATGGCCCCAAAAGGCTAGCCAAAATAGAAAAACAAGTGAAAAAGAAACTTGAAGCAAGCTTTATCTGACTAATAACATACACCACCTGGTTATCCAATGTGGTACTGGTCTAAAAAATCAATGGGAAGTAAAGAATGTGCATAGATTACATAGACCTGAACAAGACATGACCTAAAGATCCCTACTCCTTCCCCAGTATAGATAAATTGGTGTACGGAGCATCAGGATATTCTTACCTTAATTTCATGGATGCCTACTCAGGGTATAACCAAATTCCCATACACCCCCAAGATGAGGACAAAATAGCTTTTATCATTGCCAAGGCCGCATATTGTTACAAGATTATGCCCCTTGGCCTCAAAATAAAGGGTGACGTACCAAAGGCTAATAATGAACATAGTATTCCAAGACCAAATTAGGTGAAATATCAAGGTTTACATTGACGACATGCTAGAAAGACACAAATCTCGGGAAACCATATTCGAGATCTAAAGAAAGTTTTTTAAAAACTAAGAAAGCACAACATACTCTTAAATCCAGATAAATATGCTTAGGCATAATATGGACTTAGCAGTCCAAAACTCAAATACCAAAACAAAGGTAGACAAAATTAGAAATAGAAAACACCATTACAATGCTCAACACAAATTAAAATTATGAGAAGCAAAGACACAGAAGCATAAAACTAGTCACTAAAAATGCAGTAGACATAATCACAACCACTCAATCAAACCAAATGGGCAACACCAAGAACAAAACATAAGTTACATAACTGTAAACCTAAAATGCAAGTGTGACCATTTTACAGTTCAGAACAGTATAACCCAATTCATAAAGGAAACTTAGCATACCAAAGAAAAAGCCAGACTAAATGAAAATAAAAAAAATCACTGGAAATCTGATCACAAATAAGAATAAAGAGCAACACAATCACAGAAGCACAAAAACAATCAATAAAAATTCAAGTAAGCAAAATTACACCACTCAGCAAACCAAATCAATAACATAAAGGACAAGATAAATCACATAATCAAAAACCCAAAATGTATGGGGAACCACTCCACTATCCAGAATAAAATAGAGCCTAACCATAAAGGATATTCAACATACCAAAACAAAAGCCATACCAAATGAGAAACTTAAAAACCAATAGGAAATTGCAACACAAATCAAGTTAATAAGTAAAACAAACACAAAAATGTGGAACCAGTCACTAAGAATTCAAGTGTGCAGAATCACAATCACTTAGCCAAATGAAGTGAGCAATACAATAATACAAATATAGACATGTGAAAGCAATTACTAAAACTCCCAAAAGGTAGAATTATAACCGCTCAACAAACTAAATCAGCAACACAAACACTTAAGCATTGTACCAGTCATTGAAAATCCAAGTAGATAGAATCATAACCACTCAACAAATCAAATAAGGAATGAAAAACACAATATAAATCATATAATCCAAATCCTGAAATTCATTGGTGACCAATTCACAAACAAGAAAAGAAAAGAGACAAATCATAAAGGAAACTTAACATACCAACATAAATGCCAGACCAAATGAAAAAGATAAAACCGCGAGAAATCTGAATACAAATAAGAATAACATGCAACATAAACATAGAAGCATGGAAACAATAATTAAAAATCCAAGTAGCATACTCTTAATCACTTAGCAAACTAATCAGTAATACAAAGCACAATATAAGTCACTTAATTAAAATCCAAAAATGCAAGGTTAATTACTTCACAATCCAAGGTATAATAGAACCAAACCATAAAAGAAATTTAACATACCAACATAAAAAGGTAAGCGAAATGAGAAACCTTAAAACCAACTGGAAATCCCAAAAAAAATCAAAATAATAAGTAACACAAAAACAAATGCCAAAGTAATCACTAAAAATTCAGGTAGGTAGAATCAAAACTAGTCAACCAAACTAAGTGAGCAACACAATAACATAGACACAAGAGCAGGAAAGTAATTACTAAAAATCCTTGTAAACAAAATTATAACCACTCAACAACACAAATTAGCAACACAAACACATGCACTGTACCAATCGCTAAAAATCCAAGTAGGCAGAATTACAACCACTAAGCAAATCAAATGAGAAACAAAAAGTACAACATAAATCACATAATCAAAATCCCAAAATACATGAGTGACCACTTCACAATCCATAACAAAACATAGCCAAACCAAAAAGGAGACTTAACAATCAAAAATAAAAGCCAGACCAAATGAGAAACCAAAAAAATACCAAGAAGTCTGAACACATCAAAATAATGAGCAACACAAACACAGAAGGACAAAAGTAGTCATTAAAAATTCCAATAGGTAGAAATACAACCATTTAGCAAACAAGATCAGCAACACAAATACATGAACACTGAACCAATCACTAAATATTCAACTATGCAGAATCATAACTACTCAGCCAAACCTAGTGAGTAACACAAAGCATAAAACATAGATGACATAATCATAATTCGAAAATGCATGTCTAACCACTTCACAATCTTGAACATAACAAAGCCAAACCAAAAAAAAAAAAAACTCAACCTACCAAAATCACAGTTAGATCAACTGAAAAACATAACACCGTTTAAAAAGTCAACACTACTCAAAATAACGTATTGAGTAACACAAAGCCCAAAACATAGATCACGTAATCGTAATCCAAAAATGCATGTATGACCACTTCAAAATCCAAAACAGAACAAAGCTAAACTAGGAAGAAAATTCAACATACCAAACACAAGTACTGTACCAATAACTAAAAATCCCAGCAAGCATAATCATAACCACTGAGCAAATGATTAGAGCAATATAATTTACAAAATGATAATCACATATTCAAAATTCCAAAATGAATGTGTGAACACATCACAGTCCATAACAAAACATAACCAAACTAACAAAGAAACTTGTTGGTGCCTGTACCTCAAAGGTGATCTGATATTGCTTGATGAAGCTGGAGAGCTCCATCATTGGTCTCATCCTTGATAATATGTGCACCTACAATGGCATTGCAATGCTTAACTTAGTACCTAAACAAAAAGTGGATAGATAAAAAAATGATCATACCTGGGGTAAATCGCTTAGTGCGTTTAAATAAAAGTTGAAGAGCTTTGCATTTAAAGTAATGGATTGGATGTATAATGTTAGGCTTAGGCCCAATAGGGATGCCAGAGAGCATCATCATTTGTCTATCCTCCACAATGGTAGGTGTACTTGAAAAGGCACTATTGATGTATAAGTAGATATGTGCACATGTCAAACAAGTAATAAAGTAAAAAGATATTGTTCCCTTAGAGATTTGTATCTATACTAATGCTAAGTACCAAAATTGAGAAATCCTAACCTTATCTAAACCGATATTAAGATAGACTAAATATCTAAATTTCTAATGAAAATCAAGAAAAGAAAACTTGCAAACTAAAAATCAAGGATGAAATTACCAATATATGAATAAGCATAGGATTACAATATCTCCCAATATTTCACTTGAAACCCCTTAATTCCTTCTTATCTTATCTAATGATTATGAGCTGTTAACCTAGAGATCTAATTCTGCTATATACATCTCCCGATGGTCATATAAAACTATCCCTCTTAATTCATTCCCTATATTCCTATGGAAACAAATTAAAGAATAA
This sequence comes from Castanospermum australe, assembly GCA_019955255.1. Taxonomy (NCBI): domain Eukaryota; kingdom Viridiplantae; phylum Streptophyta; class Magnoliopsida; order Fabales; family Fabaceae; genus Castanospermum; species Castanospermum australe. Next base: position 44,275 of record NSJW01000336.1, on the reverse strand, counting down.
AGCATTACGATCAAGCCCTAATCAAGGTTACACATGGTTCATAAGTATATCCTTATCTTGTAAACAAATCATCTCATTCGATGCCTAAATGATTTGAACATGTGTTATTTCATCTATGACTTAAACCTAAATTCCCTTTCCCAAGTTTAACTCAAATTTATCTAATCACTCTAATTGGTGGCCAATCAATTAAAGGCATGACGAATAAGATGAAATAAATAACTCAATTCTCATTAAGATAAGAAAGAAGAAAACAAGAAAGATCCAAAATACATAAAGGATTCAATTGCAATCCTAGATAAGAAATTTAGTTCATTATGGAAAATAGAAATAAAAACAAGAATCCAAGGAGTTCTACCATCATGACAGCAAACAAGAGATCAAAAAAGAAAAGAATCAAAGAAGAAGAAGAAGAAGAAGAAGAAGAATTACAGATCTAAATCTTCAATCTTCAAACTCTTTGTCGTCAAGGTCTTGATGGCTTCTCTCCTAGAACAGAGCAGATTATTCTAAAAGAAAACCCTAAAAGAAGACTTTATTTGCATCTCAAATTACAAGTGTCTTATTATTAATAAAACTTCTCGCACATTAGCCCATCTCGGGCCCATCTGGGGTTTCAAGAGTATTTTTTGACTTTACAGTCCTGCAGCATTTGATTGGTAGGGAATTGGATCCCAACCTCAACAGAGAAGTTGTAGCTATTTGTCTCAGCTTTCAATAAGCTTTAGAATAATCTCAATTGGACTTCTATAGCTCAAGATATCTTTATTTTACTCCTCAAAGGTCTGACAGTTCTGCAACAATACATTTTTATTTTGCATAATGCTTTTCACCCTCGAAATGGAAGAACTAGATTTTGATGTCTACATCAAAATTGTAGATCTCCTTCTTAGCTTTCCATAGCCACCAAGATCATTTCAATCCGAAGTTTGTAGCCTTCACTTCCTCTTGTGTTTGGACTTTTTCTATAGCCATTCACCTACAAAGCACAATTTACTAACCTATAAGTAGTATCATTAATGATAAAAACTCCTGTAATTTGACGAAAAAGATCTTGAAAATACTAACTAAACATTAAAAAACTAACCTAAAGAGGGATTTTATTAAAATTAGAATAAAATTATGATTTCTAATGCAAATTCTAAGGACAAGCATACTTTAATGCACAAAATGAGACTAAATAACTCTATTAAAGTTATCATACACTCCGACGCTCAAGTTAATACCAGAGCTAAATGTGGACAGGTTGAAAAATGAACATACCTGGGTTAAATCTATAAGTGTGCCTAAATAGAATCTGAAGATCTTTATGTTTATCGCGATAGGTTTAATGTATATTGTCTGGCTTAGACGCAATAGGGACCTGCTGGTCCAAAACTCAGGCACCAAAACATAGCCAGGCCAAATTAGAATGACAGGCAACACAAACATAAAAGCACGGAAACAATTAATAACAATTCAAGTAGGCAGAATCACAACCATTCAACAAACCAAATTAGCAATAAAAAGCACAAGATAAATCATAAAGTCGAAAATACAAAATTTATGGGTGACCACTTCACAATCTAGAACAGAACATAGTCAAATCATAAATGAAATTCAACATACCAAAATAAAAGCCATACCAAATGAGAAACTCAAACCAGCAAGAAATCATAACGCAAATAGAAATAATAAGTAACACAAATATAGAAACCAGTTGTTAAAAATCTAAGTAGGTAGAATCACAATCATAGAGCCAAATAAAGTGAGCAACACAATAACACAAACACAGACATGTGAAAGCAATCATATAAGAGGAACAAAAAGCACAATATAAATCATATAATCATAATCCCAAAATACTTGGTGTAACACCCTACCTAGTACAGACATTGTATTACATGTTTGAATAAAATGAGCAACTAAAAAAATTTTCAATTCATTTAGTATTTAATTTATTCATTTAATTTAGGATTATGTGACTATTTTAATAATAGAATTTATTAATTAATTTAATTTATTATTTAAGCGATTATGTGTCATTATTTAATTATTCTTAAAGAATAAAAATCTCTAATAACGTGCCTAAAAATCTAGGATTTAATATTGATCCATAAAATATTAGTCACATAATAAATGAACCTTTCTGGTATATAGAAATCTTTAGTTACATAATATTTATTATATCTTTAATTTATTCCTTTCAAATAATTACGTGTCTAAAATTCTCATAAAAATTATATGTTTATTTTTAATCATAATATACCATTTAATTCTAATTCTTCCATTTACAAGTGCATAAAAAAATTTAACCATGCACTAAAATAAAACATAAACTAGTAGTACATTGGCATTTAACATTGTTTAAAGCATACAAACATACATTTGTCCATATTTTACATCAAAAGTTTATTAACATTAGATTTCTACTTGCATATAGAACTATGTACATATTTACATAGAAAAAAGAACTTCACCATACTAGGCCATGCAAGAGGGAAATCTTAAGTTAACACACTATAAACTATATACTACATACTATATCAACGAACCATTTACATGTCACGTTCTGGACCACCATAATGAATTGGTCTTGCTCAGGGGAGCAAACTAACTCCACATCTATTACCAGCAACACAAACACCCTTATCTTCGATCATTTGCAGGAGGCTTTGGAAACACCATAATCCACAGGGGTGAGAAATATGATTTCTCAGTAGGTATTCATATATATAAAAATAAAAATTGAAATTTCATAGCATTTTCAACTGTATAGCATAAGAAAAATATAGTTTCATGGTTAGTCGATAATCCAGATATGGATAATGAGTGACAACTAGTCAAATCATAAATTTTTCTCTCATTTACATGCTCAATATTCTTGAACTAGGGATTTGCCCTTTTTTAAATACTCCCTGCCTACATGGTCCGATAACTTTAATTGTTTCAATTTCAATGGCCATTGGCTCAGTTGAGAATTCTCCTTCGCATAGGACGTCCCCTAAACTGGAGTGGCCATTCCACACTTTCTAGTGGATTACACTCAACTATCCACACCTTTGGTGGACCATATCCACAAAGTAGACTTAGACACATATAGGACTTCTCACGGACTTCTTCCATGATTTTTTATTAGAAATTCTTTTCTAATATTTTTGGATCACCTCATATTCTTTACTAGAGGATCATATCCAAGCTTAGCTTATTTCTTTTACTTTAATTAAAATGAGCATGTAATTAATTTGAGAGTGAATTGAAGGCATTCATTGCTTTCATATAACATTATCTATAATAACGCATCTCTAATGCACCTCAAATTCTCTATTTAATAGTCTTGGTATAAGCATCATCTAATGGTTCACATGAAAACTACTCATGCCCTTCTTCTTCTTAGTGTGACCGTGCCTTCACCTAAGGTCTCTTAGGGCTTTTATTTCACCTTTTATCTTCAAATGCACTAAGGTTTCTCAACAACACATAACCACCTCAAGATTAAATAGTTTGGTATCCATATCTATTAAACCTACTCAGAGTCGTGAGCTAAGTTTAGGGTGTTAGGGACCCCAAATTTTCACATTTTGGGTTAGAACACATCAAGCTTACTCTAGGTTGCTCAAAACTCACTCAAGTTTCTATTAACTCATGCCATTGCCCATTGACCCTAATGTGACCGTGTTAGTAACTATGAAACATTATAGGCTTTTAGTGATTATTTCCACTAGCATTACATCTAATCTTTTTAAGCAACTACAATTCTAACTTACACATAATTAAATCAATCACAAACTTATTTAAGCCCCTTTGGCTGTGAGTGTAATATAGGTTGCTAAAATTCCATATTTTGTCATCTAAGTGTAATGTTACCTAGTTTAACATTAGAATCACCCAAACAAACTACTAATCAAATCAAACCCATAATACTCCCCAAATCCTCTTGGTCATGTATTACATAAAGTGACCCCTATCACTTTAAAAATTCAAAGAAAGATAGTAAGACTTATTAAAGTAACTACACATCATGGAAATCTTGAAATTTCTAACCTTTACCAAAACTAAAATTAAAACAAGCAAATCACAATTATTCAAAAGGAAACCCTACTTGGCTGTGTGCTATGCGGCCACCAAAAATTCATTATTTATTAATATTCATCCATGAAACAAGTATAAATCTCTCTTTAGAGTTCATACCCATATAAAATCATCAAGATCAAGTTATAGAAAATCATGCACACCAAACCCTGACAATAACCACTTAGAGGAAAGTCACCATCCACTAACAAGTAGACTTATAACCTTCACAATACTCATTGATCAAGCCACCAATCATCCATAAACCAAGGAAAAAACCCAAGGAAGAGGAAGTTCCATGGATTCAAGAAGATCAACTCACTATGAAAGCTATGGATTTTTAAAGAGAAAAAGAGTGGATTAGAGTCCTTATCTTTTGAAGACCACTTGGTTCTTGATCTCTTAGCACTTTTTCCTTTTTTTTTTATCTTTTCTTTCCTCCTTTCTTCCTCCTTGGCCCTGAGCTATGGTTGTCTCTTCTGGTTTTTTTTTTCCTTTTCTCTTGTATCTAGACTTGGTCGTGGGGTTTAGGGACAAGTAGGAGATTAATTAAGTTGTTTATTATATTTTAATTGCCTTGTCTTGCTAGGCAACCAATGAGAGTTAAGGCTTTTTGTTTATAGTTATCTTAATCATCATGATCTTTAGTCAGGTTGTAATTAGATTAGTTAGAATTGAACTAAATGAAAGTAACTAAATAGTAACTAGTTTGGTTACTCTCACTAGATAATGATTACTTCTCCTAGCCAATTAAAATTTACCACTTGCCATAATTCCATTGGTCATTTTTTGGCTAATTATATGTTTACACATGTAAACTTCTCCAAATGTCACATTTGGGTTGGGTTAGAGTATGTTAATTTCACTTATTTTAAATTAATAAGTGTTTAGAAGCCAATTAATAAATTAGTGAATCAATTTGGTTAATTTTTGTTTTTTTAATTTTTTACTAGACAAAAATGCCCTTATTTGTAGCCTTTGCTACTACATAATTTTTACTATTCCTTCAGGTATTTCAACTATTTCTAATTTTTTTTATATAATTTTATGTACTCTTTTTTATTTAAATAATAAAAAAAAATACTAATAATTAAATAGGATAATTAATAATGACAAATATTAAAACAAAAATTAAAACTAATTTAAGGCTTTTATAACCAAATCAAGCAACACAATATTACAGACACAGGATTGCAAAAGCAATCATTAAAAATCTAGTAGGTACAATTACAACCATACAACAACACAAATTAACAACACAAACACCTAAACATTGTGCCAATCGCTAAAAAGCCAAGCAATCAGAATCATAACCATTAAGTAAATCAAATGAGCTACAAAAAAGCACAACATAAATCACATAATCGAAATCCAAATTGCATAGGTGACCACTTTACAATCCAAAAAAAAAAGAGCTAAACTGAAAAAGAGACTAAAGAATCCAAAATAAAAGCTTAGACGAAATGAGAAACCCAAAAAATAGCAAGAAGTCCAACCACATAACAAAATAACGGGCAAAACAAACACAAAAGCACAAAAGAAATCACTAAAAATTCCAATAGATAGAATTACAACCAACCAATAAGCCAAATTAGTAATAAAAATACATAAGTACTGAACCAATCACAAAAAAATTCAAGTAGGCAGAATCACAACCACTTAGCCAAACGTAAAGTGTAACATAAAGCAAAAAACATAGATCACATAATTGTAATCCAAAAATGCATATGTGACCACTTCACAATCTAGAACAGAACAAAGCTAAAGTAAAAAGGGAACTCAACCTAACAAAATCACAGTCAAACCAAGTGAGAAACACAACACCGTGTGAAAAGTCAACACAACTCAGAACAATGAGTAACACAAACACAAGCACTATACCAATAACTAAAAATCTCAACAAGCAAAATCATAACCACTGAGCAAATGAAATAAGCAATATAAATTACAAAATGATAACCACATTTGAAATTCCAAAATGGATGTAAGACTACATCACAATCCAGGACAAAAGATAATAAAACCAAAAAAGAAACTTCGTCATGCTTGTACCTCCAAGTTGTCCGATACTGCCTGATGAAGCCAGAGAGTTTCATGGTTGGTCTGTCATCCATGACGGTGGGTGCACCTGTAAAGGCATTCTGATCCTTAACTTAATACATGAGCGAAAAATGGATATATAATCGTAGATGGGTAAATCCCGTAGTGTGCTTAAATAAAAGCTGAAGAGCTTTGTGTTTAAGGTGTTGGATCATATCTATACCATTAGGCTTGGGCCTAATAGGGGCGCCGAAGAGTTCCATCATTAGTCTATCCTCTAAGATACTTGCAAATGCACTCCGATGCTGAAGTTATACAAGAGCAAGATGTGGGCAATTAGAAAAATGAACATAGTTGGGGTAAATCCATAAGTGTGCCTAAATACATGCTGAAGATGTAATAACGTACTTAAAATATGCATTGTGTTACGTGTTAAAAATTAATTATTAAATTTTAATTATGTTATGTTAATGTGTAAATTTAGTCTAAATTTATTTTAAGTTAAGATTTTGTGCTTATTATGTTAATAGAATTTATTAATTTATTTAAATTATTATTTTGGTTAAAATGTGTCCACATTAAATTCTTCTTAAGGAAATAAAATATCGATTACATGTTAAAAAATCTAGAATTTTATTTTAAGTCACAAAATATTACCCATAGAATAAATATATGACCCTAACATGTAAAAATATCTAATTGCGTATTATCTTCTATAAAGAAAATTTATCGAATTTAAGCTCTTAAGTGACATTCTCCATCAAATAAATTCTAAATTCTCTACACATAACCACATCCCATGTCAACCATTTACGGCTTAAATAAAGAATTGTATGCTATTTATACATACATGATATTTCTAAACATTATATATGTAATTATATATTACTGTACATTCAAAAGACCTCCAACCTACCACTTTTGCCTGCACTCCAACATATATACATATGCACATAAAAAAAAACTACTGGCTTCACTTGGCCATGTTGAAAAGGGAAGCCAGAGTCAATATCCTACACACACATATTACATTCTTGACTGATTCTCCCTAGACTACTAATAATTACTACTCGAAGTAGCCAAAACAAACTTGTTCTCTTAAGAGGAGACATCTAGCTAGTGTAAATGAATAGAGAGATGTATATTCTCATCTTCAACCAACTGTAGGAGGTTTTGAAAATATCACAGTTTATAAGGGTAAAAAATAAATTCTCAACAAGTATTCAAGTATAAAAATAAAATTATAATTTTTGTACTATTTCTAATTGTAATAAATACAGAAAACAAAGTTCCTTAGTTAGTTAATAATCTCAAATATGCATAACAATCAATGTTTGTAATTTCATGAAACTTTACTCTATATTACATGCTCACTAAGCTTAAACTAGGGCTTAACCCCTTTTAAATTTATCTTTTGCCCTCATGGTCCAAACTTTAACTAGTTGAGAATTCTCCCTTGGCATAGGGCATCCCCTGAAACTAGAGCGGCTATTCCACATGTGCACTGGTGGATTCCACTCCAATATCCACACCTTTGGTGGACCTATCCATAAAGTGGACTTAGACACATGTGGGACTTCTCATGGACTTCTTCCATGGCAGTTTATTAGAAATTCTTTTCTAATGTTTATGGATCACCTCAAATTCATTTTCTTTCTCTAGAGGATCACATCCAAGCTTAGCTTCATTCTTTCTCTTTAATTAAAGTAAGCATAACATATTTAGAGTGAACTTCTTAAGGCATCAACATCTCAGAGATATTATATAAAATAATACATCTCTAATTCTCTTCAATTTCACTATCTAACATCTTGTAACATCCTTGAACCCATGGTTCACCTAAGGATTACATGACTTGGTAACCTTGGCTACACAAAACCCTTCAAGGCCATGGATTAGGCTTGGTATGCTTATGGTTTGAAAATTTATCTATTCTAACTCCATATACACTCAAGTTAGTCTAACTCACTAGAAATTCATTCAAACTCCATATCAAGCCTTATCCATTCTCATTAATTCTAACATATGTATAACTTAGTGAAATATTCACTAGGGTCTCAAACTCCATTTTTCTAACAAAACACCTACTCCACTTCTCATGAAACACGCTAAAGTGATTGCTTGCACCTAACCATATGACTGTCACTAGAAATCCCCACATGACCAAATCCTAGTGAAAGATAAATGTCACTAATGTATATTATTTATTCTCAAATTAACACCACATCATGAAGCCACACTCTAAAATAATCAAACTTCCATTATCTATTAAAGGAATCATATCCCAACAACTTGTTCATCACACTCCTATAAATTCATACACATGGCCGTGAGCTACACATACCTAAACACACATAGATTTTCATTCCAATAAGCAAGAAATGTCCATAAAAATAAATACACCATATTTCCAACAAGAATACACATTAACAATAAAAATCAACAAAAACACCCCCTAGAACCCTAGTATGGCTGTAAACTAGGGAGGTCCAAAATTTGAGATTTCAAGTGATTTTCATCATGTTTCATGATTTCAAAATCACCTAATTAAGCTCATAACCATACAAAATTCTCAAAATCACATCCTAGCAAGATTCTAACCCAAGAGTCCTAAGTATGGCAACTTGAGAAACTTAACCTCCCAGTTGAAAGTAGGTTTAGAACCTTAACCTAAATGGTTCACCTTACTCCAAACCATCCATAATCACTCCAAAAATTCTAGAGAGCGAAAGTAGCACAGATTCAAGTCATTAACCACCATGAAAGTATGGTTTTGAAAGGAGAAAATTGTGTTTGAGTTCCCTACCTTTTGAAGTTGAAGCTTAGGGAGGGTCCTGGCATGTTTTCCTTATTTCCTTGTCATTATCTCCATCTCTTCTTCCCTCTCTTCCTCACAGCCATGAGCTCCTCTCTCTTTCTCCTTCTCTTTTTTTTTTCTTTCCCCTTTTTCTTGGTCTGACCGAGAGGTTAGGACACATAGGGGATTTATTGATTTGTTTTTATTAGTTTTTTTATTTATGTTGTCTTGTTAGGCTACCAATCAAAAGCTTTGCTTTTGGTTATGTTAATCTTAAAAATCATGATACTTGGTTAGTTTGTAATTAGATAATTTCACCTATTTTAATTTATAAATGCTTAGAAAATAATTAATAATTTGTAAAATAAATTTATCTAATTTCTGTGTTTAAATGTTTTACTGGACAAAAATGTCTTCTTGTGAAACCCCTAAATTACTAAATTACCACTATATAGTTTTCACTATTCTTTCGGGTATTTCAACTATTTCCAGATCCTCTTAAGTATTTTTCACTATCTTTTTCTATTTAAATACTAAAATAAAAATATTAAAAATCAAATAAAATATTTACTAATGATAAATAATAAATTAAATAAAATTACTTTAGAAAGTTTAAAATTTATTTTCACTTAAATGAGAATGTTACATTTCTCCCCTCCTAAAAGAAATTTTGCCCTTAAAATATATTTACCTATCATAAATAACTTCAGATAATCTTTCTATAGGCTTTCCTCCATTTCCCAGGTTGCTTCATCAACGCTTAACCCTTCTCACAGAACCTTAATTAAAGGGATTGTCTTTCCCCTTAGTTATTTGAGACTCATGTCAAGAATCTGTACAAGCCTTATACGATATGTTAAATCATCTTTTAACTACACTGACTCACTCTCGATTGTGTGAGAAAAATCTCGACAATATTTTGTGAGCTAAGAAACATGAAAAACATCATGAAGATTGGAAAGATTTGGAGGAAGTGCTATTTGATATGAACTAGTCCTATTCTTTTTAGAATTTGAAAAGGACCAAGAAATCTAGAACTGAGCTTTTTGGGTTTTAGAGATCTGCCAATACCAGTCACAGGAGAAATTTTGAGAAAAGCACGTTCTTTTTCTTCAAATTCTAATGGTTTTCTTCTTTGATCTGCGTAGCTTCTTTGTTTTCTCTAAGTAGTAAGCAATCTATCCCTAATTATTTTGATTTGATTTGTGGTTTCTTACGTAATTTCTGGCCCTAATAATCTCTTTTCTCCTACTTCATACTGCCATAATGGAGATCTATATTTCTTACCATACAGAGCTTCATAACGTGCCATCTTAATACTAGAATGATAACTATTATTATAGGCAAACTCTATCAATGATAGAAAATTTTCCTAACTTCCCTTATGTTCAAACACACAAGCTCTGAGCATATCTTCTAAAGTTTGAATTATTCTTTCTGTTTAACCATCTGTTTAGGGCTGATATACTGTACTAAAGTTTAACTTATGATCAAAAGCTTTTTGCAAGGTTCCCCAAGGGTCTCTATCTGAAATAATACTCTCCATGCAACCTCACAATTTCATTAATATACAATTAGGTTGTTTTATCAAGTGGGTAATTAGCTCTAATTAGAAGAAAATGAGCTGATTTGGTCAATCTATCCACAATAACCCATATAGCATTATATCCTAAACGAGTTCTAGGCAAACCCATCACAAAATCCATTGACACCCTATCCCATTTCCATTTAGGTATGTCTAAAGGTTGCAATAATCCCGCTGATTTTTTATGTTTAATTTTCACTTTTTGACAGATCAAACATTTTGCTACAAATTCTGCAATCTCTTTCTTCATTCTTGACCACCAAAAATTCTTTTTAAGGTTCTAATACATTTTAGTGGTGCTAAGATGAATGGTATATTTACCACAGTGTGCTTCTTCTAAAATTTTATTTCTCAATTCGTAATTATTTTGGAACACTTAATCTTCCCTGATACAGTATTATTCCATCATCTGCTATCTTCAAATCCTTTTGTGTTCCCTGCAAAATTTGATTTTTCACATTTTGTAGAAAAAAACATATGTTTCCTGACCTTCCTTAATTTGATTTCTAAGTTCATTTTCAATTTTAAGCTCATTAATATATAGACTACCTGACTGTATGCCTACAGACAAGCTTAAATTTCTAAATTTTTCCAGTAGTTCATACTCTTGAATCATTAAGAAAGACACATGCAGTGATTTCCTACTAAGTGCATCTACCACTACATTAGCTTTTCCTAGATGTTACTTTAATTCAATATCATAATCTTTCAGAAATTTCATCCACCTCCTTTGTCTCATATTCAACTCTTTTTGATCAAAAAGATATTTCAAACTCTTATAGTTACTAAAAACTTCAAATTTAACTCCATATAAATAATGCCTCCATATCTTCAAAACAAACACCACTGCTGATAATTCCAAATCATGGGTAGGGTAGTTTTTCTCATAGGTGTAAGCTATCTAGAAGCGTAGGCTACTACTCTCCCATCTTGCATCAAGACACATCCAAGTCCTTTCTTAGATGCATCACTACAAATTACAACCTAAGGGATCAAGAATCACTAACAATGGAGTAGTGGTTAACCTAATTTTCAACTCCTGGAAACTATTCTCACATTCCTTTGACCACACAAAAATGTTCCCTTTTTCTGGGTAATCTTGTTAATGGAATGACTAGCTAGGAAAATCCTTTTATGAACTTCCTATAATATCCAGCCAATCCAAACAAACTTCTAATCTCTGTTATAGTTATGGGTTTTTCCCAATGAACCACTACATGTATTTTATTGGGGTCAACTGACACTACTCCTTAAGGCACAACATGGCCTAAGAATTTCACCTCCTTCAGTCAAAACTTATATTTTTCTAATTTTGTATATAACTATTTTTCCTGTAAAATTTGCAGTACAATCTTGAGATGCTATTTGTGTTCCTTTGCTATCTTGGAATAAATAAAAATATCATCTGTAAAAGCAACCACAAACTGATCTAAATATGGTCTAAAAAATTTGGTTCATATAATCCATAAACACTAATGGGGCATTTGTAAGACCAAATGGCATCGCAAGAAAGTAGTTTTAGGGATATCTCCTTGTTTAACCCTAATTTAATGATAACAGTATCTTAAATCTACCTTTGAGAAAACTGTGGCCCCTCTAAGTTGATCTAGCAAATCATCTATTCTAGGGAGGGGATATTGATTTTGGTTGGTTACTTTATTTAATTGTCTATAATTCACATATAACCTCAAACTCCCATCCTTCTTTTTCATAAACAACACTGGAGCTCCCTAAGGTGATATACTAGGCTATATGAATTGTTTAACCAATAAGTCCTCTATCTGTTTCTTTAACTCACTCAATTCTAAAGGAGACAATCTGTAGGCTACTATAGATATTAGGGCTACTCCAGGAATCAAATCTATTGAAAATTCCAATTCTCTCTTAGGTGGTAAACTAGCTATTTCAGAAGGAAACATTGAGGGATATTCTCTCACTAGTAGGATATTATTTACATCTTGTTTGACCTCAGAATCCAAAGAAGACAAGAGAACGTATCCTTGTAAACTAGCATTCAAATATCTCTTGCCTGGATGGCAGTTAGAAATATGGATTCATTAGGTGTTTGTGTGCTTTGGATTAGGCATAAATACAATTGATTTTTCTAGACAATTCAGAATAACACCATTGACAGACATGCAATCCATTCCAATAATAACATCAATTTGTGACAAAGGTAAGATCAACAGTAGACAGGTTATTTTATACTTAAATACAACAATTCAAACAAGCTGAAAAGTCAATATTTTTCCTCCTTTAGGAGTAGAAACAGACAAATCATATGGTAACAAAGACAAGTAATTTCAAATGATTCACACAATCAATGGATATGAAAAATCGAGTAACTCTTGAATTGGACAATGCAGTTAAAGGTTTATCTTGAATTAAACACTTATCCTGTATCAGATTTGGAGAATGAGTTGCATATTCCCCACTAAGAGTAACCATTCTGCCTTTGGTTTAAGGTCTAGGTGGTGGTACTAGGTTAGTTCCTTTTTTCTGAGGGCACTCCCTAGCCATGCGACCCGACTTACCACAGAAATAGCAAACATTTTGACCTTGCAAACACGGTTTGTTCCCATAGAATCTACCGCATTTCTTACAGGTAGGGCCTGTCAATAACTGTTTCCCCTTCTCCTAGTTAGGTTTAAATATGGTGTTACTGCTTCTTGGTTTATTCCCATCTCTTTTCCTCTTAAAGAAATTCTGCTTCTCCTTATCCTTTGCCACCTCCATAATATTTTTCTCCACTATACGATACTTGTTCACTAGCATTGCATAATCTCTAATCTCAAAAGTTCCCATATCGTTTTTAATCTCGGGTTTCAAACCCCATTCAAATTTTGCAGCTTTTCACCTCTCATCTGGGTTATACCTAAGGTGAGAAGAAAATTTTGACAATTCTTCGAATCTAGTCACATACTGACTTACTGACGTATTCCCTTGTCTCAACTAAATAAATTATGTTTTCTTTTAATCCTTTACACTTGTAGGAAAAATATTTTGAAATACCTCCAAGGAAATCTATGTACCCTGGGCCTCAAGGAAAGCTTTAGCCCCATGCCACCATAACTCTGTCTCTTCTTCTAACATATATGTGGCGTAAGTTACCTTCTGAGCATCAATACAACCCTTCACCTCAAAGATTTTCTCTAACTACCTCAACCATTCTTCTGCAACTACAGGGTCATACTCTCCCTTAAAGGCTGGTGGTTTTGCCTTTCAAAATTTTGAAAGACCATGAAATTGTGGGTTTCCAGCTGGAGCATCCCTAGCTAGGTCTCCATTCCCATTTCCATTCTGATCCCTAATTCTAATTCCACATCCACCCTCCTAATGGTTATTATTTCTATTCGGGTGCTCTTGCAGATGTTACAACACCCTGTTAGTAGCAACTGTCTATTCTATCATTGCGTTAGCTATTTCTCCTAGGGTACATCTTGGTGGTGCCATATTTTCCTACACACATAGAAAAATACATATTGAGTTAATAAGTCTCAACATTACTTATCTAGTGGCTGGGAATATACAACCTCCACACAGAGATAGCATAACATAGGCAAAATAACATCTTAAACACTCAAATATCCACACATACTACATAGCCCTTAAAAGTCACAACTAACTCAATACACCTGGACAAACTTATTTGATATCAAAATTGTAACACACTATCTAGAATAGGCATTGTGTTACGTGTTAAAAATTAATTATTAAATTTTAATTAAGTTATGTTAATGTGTAAATTTAGTCTAAATATAATTTAAGATTTCGTGTTTATTATGTAAATAGAATTTATTAAATCATCATTTTGGTTAACACGTGCCCACATTGAATTCTTCTTAAGAAAATAAAATATCAATCACGTGTCGAAAAATTCAGAATTTTATTCTGAGTCACAAAATATTACTCGCAGAATAAAAATATCCCCCTAACACGTAAGAATATCTAATTACGTGTTATCTTCTACAAAGCAAATTTATCAGATTTAAGCTCTTAAGTGACATTTCTCCATCAACTAAATTCTAAATTCTCTACATGCAACCACATCCCATATCAACCATTTACTGCTTAAACAAAGAACTATACACTATTATACATACATGAAATTTTTAAACTGTATATATATAATCATACATTACTGTACTTTCAAAAGACCTCTAACCTATCACTTTTGCCTACACTTCAACCTATATGCATATGTATATCAAAAAAAGTACTAGCCTCACTTAGCCATGCAGGAAAAGGAAAATGGGTTCAATATCCTACACACACATACTACATTCTAGGCTGATTCTCCCTAGACTATTAATAATTATTACTCAAAGTAGCCAAAACAAACTAGTTTTCCTAAGAGGAGACATCTAGCTAGTGTCAATGAACAGAGAGATGCATATCTTCATCTTCAACCAGCTATAGGAGACTTTGGAAATACCATAATTTATAGGAGTGAAAAATAAATTCTTAGTAGGTACTCAAGTATATAAAAATAAAAATATAATTTTCATAACATTTTTAGCTGTAATAAATACAAAAAACACATTTTCATGTTTAGTCATTAATCTCAAATATGCATAACAATTAACATTTACAATTTCATAAAACTTTACTCTGTGTTACATGCTCACTAACTTAAACTAGGGATTAATCCCTTTTAAATTTCTTTTTTACCTACATGGTCCAAACTTTAACTTGTTGAGAATTCTCTCTCAACATAGGACGTTTCCTAAAACTAGAGTGGCCATTACACATATGCACCTGTGGCTTTCACTCCACTATCCACATTTTTGTTGAACCTATCCACAAAGTAGACCTAGACACATGTAAGACTTCTCATGAACTTCTTCCATGTTAGTTTATCAGAAATTCTTTTTTAATATTTATGGATCATCTCAAATTCATTTTCTTTCTCTAGAGGTTCACATCCAAGCTTAACTCATTCTTTCTCTTTAATTAAAGTAAGCATGTAACATATTTAAAGAGAACTTCTTAAGGCATCAACATCTCAAAAAGACATTCTATAAAAGAATACATCAATAAATCACTTCAATTTCACTATCTAACATCTTGTAACATCCTTGAACCCATGATTCACCTAAAGATTACATGACTTGGTAACCTTGACTATGCAAAACCCTTCAAAGCCATGGATTAGGCTTGGTATGCTAATGGTTTGAAAATTTATCCATTCTAACTCCATATACACTTAAGTTACTCGAACTCACTAGAAATTAGGAATTTGTGAATAAGAATTTGTGAATTGCTTGAGAGATTTAGCTCTTAGCTGCTGTACTTTTATATACAAAACAGATTAAAGTACATCCCTCAATCTTAGGAAACATAATCTAATTAAATCCCTAAATATATTCTAGTCAAATCCCTAACTAAATGCCTAACAATATCCAATCCCTAATTGAAAAGAATACAATAAATCACAGATATGTACAAATATTCACAGATATTTACAACATATTCAAACTCAATATCAAGCCCTATCCTTTCTCATTAATTCTAACATATCTATAACTTGGTGAAATATTTACTAGGGTCTCAAACTTTATTTTTCTAACAAAACACCTATTCCACATCGTATGAAACACTCTAAAGTGACTATTTAGCACCTAACTCACATGACTTTCAATAGAAATCCCCACATGACCAAAACCTAGTGAAAGATAAATATCACTAATATAGATTATTTATTCTTAAATTGATAGATCATAAAGCCACACTCCAAAATCATTAAACCCCCATTATCTACTAAGGGAATCATATCCAAACAACTTGTTTATCAAACTCCCGTAAATTCATACGCATGGTCGTGAGCACAAATTCATAAACACACATAGATTTTCATTCCAATAAGCAAGAAATATCCATAAAAATAAATACATCATATTTTCAACAAGAATACACATTAACAATAAAAATCAACAAAAACACCCATTAGAACCCTCGTATGGCCGTGAGATAGGGGGTCCAAAATTTGAGATTTCAAGTGATTTTCACCATGTTTCATGAACAACAATGATTTCAAAATCACCAAATCAAGCTCATAACCATACAAAATTCTCAAATCACATAGAGAAGCTTAACATCCTAGCAAGATTCTAACCCAAGAGCCCTAAGTATGGCAACTTGAGAAACTTAACCTCCTAGTTGAAAATAGGTTTAGAACCTTAACATAAATGGTTCACCTTACTCCAAACCATCTATAATCACTCTGAAAATCCTAGAGAGAGAAAGTAGCATGGATTCATGTCATTAACCACTATGAAACTATGGTTTTGAAAGGAGAAAGTTAGGTTTGAGTTCCTTACCTCTTGAAGTTGAAGCTTAGGGAGGGTCCTGGTTTATTTTCCTTCTTTCCTTCTATTTATCTCCTTCTCTTCTTCCCTCTCTTCCTCTCACCTATAAGCTCATCTCTCTTTTTCTCATTCTCTTTTTTTTTTTTCTTTTCTTTCCCTTTCTTCTTGGCTTGGCCGAGAGGTTAGGACACATAGGGGATTTATTAGTTTGTTTTTATTAGTTTTTCATTTACTTTGTCTTGTTGGGCAACCAATCAAAAGCTTTGCTTTCAGTTATGTTAATCTTAAAAATCATGATTCTTGGTTAGTTTGTAACTAGGTTAGTTAGATGGAAACTAATTGGGAAAAATTAAATAATAATAGATTTAATTACTCTAGCCCTATTATGATTATTTCTCCTATCTAATTGAAATTGGATACTCATCATAGTGTTATTGGTTTATTTAAATCAATTATATTTTTACTTATATAAATATTTTTAAAATGTAACTTTTAATTAAATTAAAATATGATAATTTTACCTATTTTAATTTATAAATGCTTAGAAAATAATTAATAATTTATAATATACATTTAGCTAATTTTTGTATTTAAATGTTTCACTGGATAAAGCCCTCATGTGTGAAACCCCTAAATTATTAAATTACCACTATGTAGTTTTTACTATTCCTTTTTGTATTTTAACTATTTCTAATCCCTTTATGTAATTTTCACTGTCTTTTTCTATTTAAATGCTAAAATAATCAAATGAAATATTTACTAATGATAAATAATAAATTAAATAAAATTACTTGAGAAAGTTTATAATTTATTTTCTCTTAAATGAGAATGTTACATAGGACCCTTGCGTTTATGGTGATAGGTTTGATGGATACAGTTGGGCTTAGGCGCAATATCGTGCTACTGATCCAAAACTCAAATACTGAGACAAAGTTAGGCCAAATAAGAAACACAAAATACCGTGAAAATCCTCAGCATGAATTTAGAACTCTGAGAAACACAGACACAAAAGCATGGAACCTGTCACTAAAAATCCTAGTAGGCATAATTACAATCAATCAATCAAACCAAATGGGTAATACCTAGAACAAAACATAAATCACATAATCGAAAACTAAATATGTAACTGTGGCCACTTTACAATCTAGAACAGAACAGACCTAATTCATAAAGGAAACTCAATATACTAAAGAAAAAGTTAGACTAAATGAAAAACAAAAAAACTGCAGGAAATCTGAACATAAACAAGAATAACGAGCAACACAATGAGAGAAGCACGGAAATAATCACTAAAAACCTAACTAGGCAAAGTCATGACTAATCGTCAAACCAAATTTGCAACCCGAATCATTATATAAATCACATTATCGAAATCTTAAAATGGAACAGTGACCATTGCATAATCCAAAATAGAATACAGCAAGACTAGAATGGAAATTCAACATGATAAAATAAAAACTAAACCAAATTAGTAACTCAACAAACAGCTACAAATCCAAACACAAATCAAAATAATGAGCAATACAAACATTGAAGCACGAAAGCAATCACTCAAAATCCCATAAACTGAGCTAGAACCACTTACAAACCAAATCACAATACAGACATGTAACCATAGTACCAATTACTACAAATCTAAGTACGCATAATCACAACCACTCAGCCAAACTAAGTGTGCCATACAAAGCACAAAACATAGACCACAGAATCGAAATTCCAAAATGCATGAACACTTCACAATCCAGAACAGAACAAAGCTAAATAAGAAAGGAAATGCAACCTACTAAAATCAAAGTCAGACCAAATAAGAAACATAACATTGTGAAAAAACTCAATAGATTTTAGAATTATAAGAAACACAAAACAAAGAAGCACTGAACCGGTCACTAGAAATCCTAGTAGGTAGAATCAGAACCACTGAATCAAATCAAATGGGTAACACAAACAACAAAACATAAATCACGTAATCGAAATTCAAAAATGCATGTTTGACCACTTTTCAATTTAGAATAGAACATACCTAATTCAGAAAGCAATCTCGATGAACTGAAGTAAATGCTGGACTAAATGAGAAACATAAAACTGCAAGAAATCTCAACACAAATGAGAATAATGAGCAACTCAAACATAGAAGCACAAGAACAATCAATGACAATTCAAGTAGGCAGAATGACAACCACTGAACAAACCAAATCTACAACAAAAAGCACAAGATAAATCACAAAATCAAAAACCCAAAATGTATGGGTGACGAATTCACAATCCAGAATAGAACAAAGTCAACCAAAAACTAAATTTAGCATACCAAAATAAAACCCACACCAAATGAGAATCTCAAAAACCAACAGGAAATCGCAAAACAAATAGAAATAAAAAGTAACACAAACATAGAAATGTGAAACTAGTTATTAAAAATCTAAGTAGGTAAAACCACAACCAAACAGCCAAATGAAGTGAGCAACACTATAAGACAATCATTGACATGTGAAAGCAATCACTAAAAATCCCAGTAGGTAGAATTACAATCGCTCAGCAAACCTAATTAATAACAAAAGTACATAAACATTGTACCAGTGATTAAAAATATAAGTAGGCAGAATCACAACCATTTAGCAAAACAAATGAGGAACAAAAAGCACAATATAAATCACATAATCGAAATCCCAAAATGCTTGGGTGACTAGGTCATAATCAAGAAAAGAAAAAAGTCAAATTAGAATGGAAACTTAACTTACCAAAGTAAAAGTTAGACCAAGTGAAAAAAACAAAACTACAGTAAATCTCAACAAACAAGAATACCGTACAAATAGCATACAATAAAAACACTAAAGTGTGGAAACAAACACAAAAAATCCAATTTGGCAGAATCATAATCACCCAGCAAACTAATCAGCAATACAAAGCACAACATAAAGCACCTAATTAAGATCCAAAAATGCATGGTTGACCACACCACAATCCAGAGCATAACATATCAATCAATAAAGAAAATTCAACATACCAAAATAAATGGAGGACCAAATGAGAAACCCTAAAACCAGTTGGAAAGCCTAACTTAAATCAAAATAATAAGTAACACAAAAACAAATGCGAAAGCTATCGCTAAAAATTCAAGTAGGCAGACTCACAACTGCTTAACCAAAGCAAGTAACACAATATCACAGACACATGAGTGTGACAACAATCATTAAAAATCCAACAGGTACAATTACAACCCCGCAGCAATACAAATCAGTAACGCAAACACCTCAACACTGTACCAATCGCTAAAAATCCAAGCAAGTAGAATCACAATTACTAAGCAAATCAAATGAACAAAAAAAATGCGCAACATAAATCATGTAATCGAAATCCCAAAATGCATGGGTGACCACTTCACAATCCAAAATAGAATAGAGCTAAACTAAAAAGGAGCCTAAAGAATCCAAAATAAAAGCCAGACGAAATGAGAAACCCAAAAGTCCAAAGACATCAAAATAATGGGCAAAACAAACACAGAAACACAAAAGCAATCACTAAAAATTCCAATAGGAAGAATTACAATCACTCCGTAAGCTAAATGAGCAACACAAACACATGAGCACCGAACCAATTGCAAAAACTCCAAGTAGGCAAAATCATAACCACTCAACCAAAGCTAGTAAGTAACACTAAGCAAAAAACATAGATCACATAATCGTAATCCAAAAATACCTAAGTGACCACTTCACAATCTAGAATACCACAGAGCCAAACCAAATGGAAACTCAACCTACCAAAATCACAATTAGACCAAGTGAGAAACGCAACATTATAGAAAAGTCAACAAAAATCAAAATAATGAGCAACGCAAATACAGGCATATGACCAAAAATTGAAAATCCTAGTGAGCATAATCATAACCACTGAGGAAATGAAATAAGCAATATAAATTACAAAATGATAATCACATTCAAAATTCCAAAATGAATGTGTGACTACATCACAATCCTGAACAGAAGATAACCAAACAAAAAAAGAAACTTTTCATGCCTATACCACAGGGGGTGGCTCGATATTACCTGATGAAGCCAGATAGCTCTATCGTTGGTTTGTCATCCACGATAGTGGGTGCACCAACAAGGGCACCTCGATGCTTAAGTGAGTACTTGAGTGAAAAGTGGACAGGTAAAAAAATGATTATACATCGGTAAATCTCTTTGTTTGATTAAATAAATGCTGAAGACGTTTGCATTTAAGGTAATGAATGAATTGGATGTATACTGTTGGGCTTGGGGCCAAAAGGGATGCTAAAGAGCTCCACCATTTATCTGTCCTCCATGACAGTAGGTGTACCTGCAAAGGCACTCCAATACTTAAGTTAGTATGACAGCAAAATGTGGGCAGGTAGAAAAATGAACATACTTGGGATAAATCCATAAGTGTGCCTAAATACAATTGGGCTTAGCACTAATAGAGTCCTACTAGTCCCAAAGTCAAATTCTGAAACACAGTCAAGCCAAATGAGAAACACAAAACACCGTGAAAATGCTCAACATGGAACATAACTATGAGAAGCACACACATAAAATCATGGAACTAGTCACAAAATCCTAGGAAGGATAATCAAAACCAATCAATCAAACCAAATGGGTAACACCAAGAACAAAAACGTAAATCACATAATCAAAATCCCAATATGTAAGTGTGACTACTTTACAATCCAAAATAATATAGACCCAATTCACAAAGGAAACTCAACATACCAAAGAAAAAGCTAGACCAAATGAAAAATGAAAAATCGCGGGTAATCTAGACACAAACGTTAATAATGGGCAACACAATGACAGAAGCATAGAAATAATCACTTAAAATCTAACTAGGTAGAAAGACAACAATCAAGAAATCAAATCAAGAACATAAATCACATAATCTAAATCTCAAAATAGAAGGGTGACTACTTCATAATCCAAAAAAAAGAAAAAAAAGTAGAACCATAATGGAAATTTGACATGCCAAAATAAAAACCAAACTAAATTAGAAACTCAAAAGACAACTATAAATCCAAACACAAATCAAAGTAATGACCAACATAAATACAAAAGCATAGACATAGTCATTACAAATCCCAATATGCAAAACTATAACCAGTTGCCAAACCAAATCTGCAATACAAACACATAACCACTGTACCAATCAATACAAATCCAATTAACCAGAATCACAATCACTTAGCCAAACCAAGTGAGCCCCACAAAGTACAAAACGTAGACCATATAATTGAAATTCCAAAATGAATGTGTGAACACTTCATAATGCAGAATAGACAAAGCCAAACTAGAAAGGAAATGCAACCTACAAAAATTAAACTCAGACCAAAATAAAAGCTATAAACTCAAAATGAAATGAGCAACGCAAACACAAGCATTATACCAATAATTGAAAATCTCAGCAAGCATAATCATAACCTTTGAGCAAATGAAATGGCCAATACAAATTACAAAATGATAATCACATTTGAAATCCCAAAATGAATGTGTGACTGCATCACAATCCAGAACAAAAGATAACCAAACTAAAAAGGAAATTTGTTCATGCCTGTACATCAGGGGTGGTCTGATACTGCTTGATGAAGTTTGATAGCTACATCATTGGTCCGTCATCTATGATGTTAGGTGCATGTGCAAAGGCACTCTGATGGTTAAGTTAGCACTTGAGTGAAAAGTGGACAGGTAAAAAAATGATCATACATGGGTAAATCCCCTTGTCTGCTTAAATAAACTCTAAAGACATTTGCATTTAAGGTAATGGATTGGATATATATCGTTGGGCTTGGGCCCAACAAGGATGTCAGAGAGCACTATCGTTTATTTGTCCTCCACGATAGTGGGTGTACCTATAAAGGCACTCTGAAGCTCAAGTTAGTATAAGAACAAGATATGGGCAAGTAGAAAAGTGAACGTACTTGTGATAAATCCATAAGTTTGCCTAAATACAGGCCGAAGACCTATATGTATATAGTTGGGCTTAAGCATAATAGGGTTCTACTGGTCCAAAACTCAAATACCGAAATAAAATCAGGCCAAATGAGAAGCATAAAACACCATGAAAATGCTCAATATGAATCAAAACTGTGAGAAACACAGACACAAATGCATCGAACCAATCAGTAAAAATCCTAGTAGGGATCATCACAACCAATCAATCAGACCAAATGGACAACACCAGGAACAAAACATAAATCAAAAAATTGAAATCCTAAAATGTATATGTGACCACCTTAGTGAACTTACAATCTAGAACAGTATAGGCCCAGTCATAAAGAAAAGTTAACATACCAAAGAAAAACCTAGAACAAATGAAAAACAAAAAACCATAGGAAATCTAAACATAAACAATTATAATGGGCAAAATAATGGCATAAGCATGAAAATAATCACTAAAAATCCAAATAGCCAAAATAACAACTAATAAATAAGCCAAATCAGCAAATAAATCACATAATCGAAATCTTAAAATGGATAGGTGGCCACTTCACAACCCAAAAGAAAATAGAGTAAAACCAGAATGAAAATTCAACATGCCAAAATAAAAACTAGACCAAATTAGAAATTCAAAAAACAGCTATAAATCTGAACACAAATCAAAGTAATGAGCAATACAAATACAAAAGGATGGAAACAATCACTAAAACTCCAAGTATGCAGAACTTCAACTACTTACCAAAGAAATCAGCAATACAAAACATAAACATAGTACCAATCAGTACAAATCCAATTAGCCAGAATCATAACCTCTCAACGAAACCAAGTAAGCCTCACTAAGCACAAAACGTAGACCATATAATTGAAATTCCAAAGTACATGTGTGAACACTTCACAATCAAAAACAGGAAAAAGCTAACTAGAAAGGAAATGCAATGTGTTAAAATCAAAGTCAAACCAAAACATAAATCACATAATCGAAATACGAAAATGCATATTTGACCACTTCACAATCCAACACACAACAGAGTTAAATCAAAAAGCAATGTCAACATACCAAAGTAAATGTCGGACCATATGAGAGACCCAAAATTATAGGAAATCTTAACACAAATAAGAATAACGAGCAACACAAACATAGAAGCACGAAATAATCAATAAAAAATTTAAGCAGGTAGAATCACCACAACTCAACAAACCAAATCAGTAACAAAAAGCATAAGTTAAATTACAAAATCAAAAACCCAAAATGTATGGGTGACCCTTTCACAATCTAGAACAGAATAAAGTCAAACTAGAAACAAAATTCAGTATACCAATATAAAAGTCAAACCAAATGAGAAACTCAAAAACCAGCAAGAAATTGCAACACAAATAGAAACAATAAGTAACAAAAACACCAAAACACGAAACCAATTATTAAAAATCTAAGTAGGTATAATCACAACCTTTCAACCAAATGAAATGAGCAACACAATAACACAGACACAGGCATGTGAATGTAATTAAACAAAATCCTAGTAGGCAAAATTACAACAGCTCTACCAACCAAATCAGCAACACTAACACATAAGTATTGTACCTGTCTCTAAAATATTTAAGTAGGTAGAATCACAATCACTTACCAAATCAAATGAGCAACAAAAGCACAATATAAATCACTTAATCCAAAAGACAAATCAGAATGGAAATGCAACATGCCAAAGTAAATGCCAGACCAAATGAAAAAGACAAAATTATGGCAAATCATAACACAAATAAGAATACCGGGCAACATAAACATAGAGGCACAGAATCACAATCACTCAATAAACAAATCAGTAATATAAAGCATAACATAATCACCTAATTAAAATCCAAAAATGCAAGGTTGACCACTTCACAATCCAGAGCATAAAAGAGCCAAACCATAATGGAAATTCAACATACTTAAATAAATGGCAAACCAAATGAGAAACCCTAAAACCAGCTAGAAATCCCAACTCAAATCAAAATAATAAGTCACAAATGGAGAAGTAATCACTAAAAATTCATGTAAGCAGATTCACAACCACTCAACCAAATTAAGTAAGCAACACAGTATCACATACACAGGAGTGCAAAAGCAGTAATTAAAAATTCTAGTAGGCAGAATTACAACCGCGTAACAACACAATTCAGCAACACAAACACGTAAAATTGTACCATTTGATAAAAATCCAAGCAAGCAGAATTACAACCACTAAGTAAATCAATTGAGGAACAAAAAAGCACAACATAAGTCACATAATCGAAATCCAAAATTGCATGGGTGTCCCTTCACAATCCAAAATAAAACGAAGCTAAACTAAATGGGGACTAAAAAACCCAAAATAAAAGCCAGACAAAATGAGAAACCCAAAGAATAGCAAGAATTCTGAACACATATCAATATAATGAGCAAAACAAACACAAAAGAACAAAATCAATCACTAAAAGTTCCAATAGGTAGAATTACAACTACTAAGCAAACCAAATCAGCAATAAAAACACATGAACACTGAAGTAGTTGCAAAAAATCCAAGCAGATGACAGAATCACAACCACTTAGCTAAACCTAGTGAATAACATAAAGTTGAAAACATACATCACATAATCATAATTTGAAAATGCATGTGTGACACTTAACAATCCATAATAGAACATAGGTAAACCAAAAAGGAAACTTAGCCTACCAAAATCACAGTCAGATTAAGTGAGAAACACAGCACCATATGACAAGTCAACATAACACAGAATAATGAACGATGCAAACACCAGCACTGTACCAATAATAATAAATCCTAGCAAGCATAATCATAACCTCTTAGCAAATGAAATGAGGAATATAAATTACAAAATGATAATCATATTTGAAATTCTAAAATGAATGTGTGACTAGATCACAATCCAGAACAGAAGATAACCAAACTAAAAAAGAAACTTGTTCGTGCTTGTACCTTAGGGGTGGTCCATTACTGCTTGATGAAGTCAGAGAGCTCCATTGTTGGTCTGTCATCCGTGACAATGGATGCACCAATAAAGGCACTCTGATGGTCAAGTTAGTACTTGAGTGAAAAGTAGACTAGTAAAAAAATGATCATACATAGGTAAATCTCTTAGTGTACTCAAATAAAAGTGGAAAACCTTTGCTTTTAGGGTAGTTTATCGGATGTATACCGTTGGGCTTGGGCCCAACAAGGACACCAAAGAGCTCCACTATTTGTCTGGCCTTCATGACGGTGCCATTCCAATGCTTAAGTTAGTAAAAGAGCGAAATATGGGCAGGTAGAAAAAAGAACATACCTGGGATAAATCCATAAGTGTGCCTAAATACAGGCCAAAGACCCTTGCGTTTGTAGTGATGGGTTTGATGTATATAGTTGGGCTTGGGCGCAATAAGGTGTTATCAGCCCAAAACTCAAACACCAAAACAAAGTCAGGCAAAATGAGAAGCACAAAACACCATGAAAATGCTCAACATGAATCAAAACTATGAGAAACACAAACACAGAAGCATGAAACTATTCACTAAAAATCCTAATATGGATCACCATAACCAATTAATCCAACTAAATGGCACCAAGAGCAAAATGTAAATAAAAAAATTGAAATCTCAAAATGTAAGTGTGACTACCTTACAATTCATAACAATACATACCTAATTTATGAAGGAAACTCAACATACCAAAGAAAAATCTAGAACAAATGAAAAACAAATAAGCGTGGGAAATCTAAACACAAACAATAATAATGGGCAACACAATCATAGAAACATGAAAGTAATCATTAAAAATCCAAATTGCTGGAATCACAATTAATAAACAAACCAAATCAGCAAATAAATCGCATAATTGAAATCTCAAAATGGAAAGGTGACAACTTCATAATCCAAAACAAAACAGAGCAAAACCATAATGAAAATTCAACATGCCAAAATAAAAACCAGACCAAATTAGAAACTCAAAAAAACAACTATAAATCCAAACATAAATGAAAGTAAAGATCAACACAAACACAGAAGTGTGGAATCAGTCATTAAAAATCACAGTATGCAGAACTACAACCACTTGCCAAACCAAACTAGCAATACAAACACATTACCACATACCAATCACCACAAATCCAATTAGCCAGAATCATAACCACTCAGCCAAAGTAAGTCAACCTCACTAAAACACAAAACGTAGAGCACATAATTGAAATTTCAAAATACATGTGTAAACACTTCACAATCAAGACCTTAAAAAGCCAAACCAAAATGGAAGAACAACCTACCAAAATCAAAGTCAGACCAAAACATAAATCACATAATTGAAATCTGAAAATGCATGTTTGACCACTTTTCAATTCAAAATAGAACAAAGTTAAATCAAAAAGCAATGTCAACATACCAAAGTAAATGCCGGACCAAATGAGAAACACAAAACGCAAGAAATCTCAACACAAATAAGAATAATGAGCAACACAAACATAGAAGGAAAACAATCAATAACAATTCAAGTAGGCAGAATCACCATTATTCAGCATGCCAAATCAACAACAAAAGGCACAAGATAAATTTCAAAATTGAAAACCCAAAATGTATAGGTGACCATTTCACAATCAAGAATAAAATAGAATCAAACCGGAAATGAAATTCAGCATACCCAAATAAAAGTCACACCAAATGAGAAACTCAAGAACTAGCAGGAAATCGCAACACAAATAGAAACAATAAGTAACACATACACAAAAACACGAAGTTATTAAAAATCTAAGCAGCTAGAATCACAACCTTTTAGCCAAACAAAGTGAGTAACACAATAACACAAACACAGACATGCAAAAGCAATCACAAAAAATCCAGTAGGCAAATTACAACCGCTTAGCAAACCAAATCAACTACACAAACATATAAACATTGTACCACTCACTAAAATTCTAAGTAGGCAAAATCACAATCACTCACTAAATCATATGAGCAAAAAAAGCACGATATAAATCACATAATCCAAAAGACAAATCAGAATGGAAACTCAATATACCAAAGTAAATACCAGACCAAATGAAAAAGACAAAATTGCGGCAAATCTCAGCACAAATAAGAATACCATGAAACAAAAACACAAAAGCACAGAAACAAACACTAAAAGTCCAAGTTGGCAGAATCACAATCACTCAGGAAACTAATCAGCAATACGAACCACAACATAAACACCTAACTAAAATCCAAAAATTTGTGGTTGACTACTTCATAATCCAGAGCATAAGAGAACTAAACACTGAGGGAAATTTAAGATACCAAAATAAATGGAAGACAAAATGAGAAATCCTAAAATCAGCTGGAAATCCTAAATAAAATCAAAATAATAAGTAACATAGACACAAATGCAGAAGCAATCACTAAAAATTTAAGTAGGCAGACTCATAACCACTTGAACAAACCAAGTAAGCAATACAATATCACAGACACAGGAGTGCGAAACCAATCATTAAAAACCCTAGTAGGCCGAATTACAACCACGTGACAACATAAATCAGCAACACAAGCACATAAGCATTGTATCAATCACTAAAAATCTAAATAAGCAGAATCGCAACCATTAAGCAAATAAAATGAGCAACAAAAAAGCACAACATAAATCACATAATTGAAACCTCAAATTGCATGGGTGACCACTTCACAATCCAAAATGAGAAACCCAAAAATAGCAAGAAGTTCGGACACATATCAAAATAACATAACCTTATTTATGTTTTTAATAATATAAATCACGTAATCAAAATCTGAAAATGCATGTTTGACCACTTCACAATCCAAAACAAAACAGAGTTAAATCAAAAAGTAATCTCAACATACCAACGTAAATGCGGGACCAAATGAGAAACACAAAATCGCAGGAAATCTCAATACAAATAAGAATAATGAGCAACACAAATATAGAAGCACGAAAACAATCAATAATAATTCAAGTCGACAGTATCACTATTACTCAACAAACTAAATTAGCAACAAAAAGCACAAGATAAATTACAAAATTGAAAACCCAAAATGTATTAATGGCCATTTCATAATTTGTAACAGAACAGAGTCAAACTAGAAACCAAATTCAGCATACCAAAACATAAATGACATAATCAAAATCCCAAAGTGTAAGAATGACCACTTTATAACCTAGAACAAAATAGACCCACTTCATAAAGGAAACTCAACATACCAAAGAAAAAGCTAGACCAAATGGAAACAAAAAACCATGAGAAATCTGAACACAAATAAAAATAATGGGCAACACAATGATAGAAGCACAAAAATAATTACTAAATATCCATCTAGGCAGAATCATAATCAACAAACCAAATCAGCAACACTAATCACAACATAAATACATAATTGAAATCTCATAATGGAAGGTTGGTGGCTTCATAATGCAAAACAGAACAAAACAAAAGTGGAACAAAAATTCAACATGCAAAAATAAAATTCAAACCAAATTAGAAACTTAAAAAATAGCTGGATCTGAACACAAATACAGATGCACAGAAGCAAACACTAAAAATTTTAATAGGCAGAACTACAACTGATTACCAAACCAAATCAATGATACAAACACATATCCACTATCCCAATCACAAAATCCAAGTTGGAAAAATCACAATCACTTAGCCAAACCAAGTGAGCTACACAAAGAACAAAACGTAGACCACGAAATTGAAATTCTAAAATGCATGTGTAAACACTTCACAATCTAGAATAGAACAAAGTCATAGTAAAAAGTAAAGGCAACCTACAAAAATTAGAGTTAGACCAAATAAGAAACATAACACCGTGAAAAAACCCAACAGAAATCAAAATTATGAGAAACACAAATAGAGAAGGATGGAACCAGTTACTAAAAATTCCAATGGGTAAAATTAGAACCACTCAATCAAATCAAATGAGCAATACAAAGAATAAAACATTAGTCACATTATAGAAATTTGAAAATGCATGTTTGAACACTTCACAATCCAAACTAGAATAGAGCTAAATTAGAAAGCAGTTGCAATATACCAAAGTAATTGCTTGACCAAACAAAAAACATAATCACAAAAATCTCAACACAAATAAGAATAATGAGCATCACAAACATAGAAGCACGAAAATAATCAGTAAAAATTCAAGTAAGCAAAATTACAACCACTCAGCAAACCAAATCAACAACACAAAGCTCAAGATAAATCACAAAATTGAAAACCCAAAATGTATTGGTGACCACTTCATAATTCGAAATAGAACAGAGCCAAACCAAAAAGGAAATTCAACATACCAAAATAAAAGACTAATAGAAATAATAAGAAACCCAAAACTAGTAGGAAATCGCAACACTAGTTGAAATAATAAGTAACACAATCATAGAAACACAAAATAAGTCACTAAAAATTTAACTAATCATAACCACTCAGCAAATCAAATGAGGAACAAAAAGCACAATATAAATCACATAATCCAACTCACTAACTGCATCAATGACCAGTTTACAATCAAAAAAAGAAAAGAGACAACTCATATAGTAAACTTAACATACAAAAGTAAATGCCAGACCAAATGAAAAAGACAAAACTATAGAAAATATCAATGCAAATAAGAATAATATGCAACACAAACATAGTGATGCAGAAACAATCACTAAAATTCCAAGTAGGTTGAATTACAACCACTCAGCAAACTAATTGCCAGCATAAAGCATAAGATAAATCACATAATGAAAATCCAAAAATACATGGTTGACCACTTAACAATCCAAAGCATAACAGAGCCAAATTATAAAGGAGATTCACCTTACTAAAATAAAAAATAGACCAAATGATAAACCCTAAAACCAGCTAAAAATCGTAACACGAATCAAAATAGCAGGTAACACAAAACCCAGAAATGCGGAAGCGATCACTAAAAATCCAAGTAGGCAGAATGAAAACTACTCAACTAAACCAAGTGAGCGAGCACAAAAGTAAACATTAAAAACCCAGTAGGTAAAATTACAACCACTTAACAACATAATACAAACACATCAGCACTGTACCAATTGTTAAAAATCCAGGTAGACAAAATCACAACAACTAAGTAAATCAAATGAGCAACAAAAAGCACAACATAAATCATAAAATTGAAATCTTAAAAGATGACCACTTCATAATCCAGAACAGAACAGAGCCAAACCAAAGGAGGCTCACCATGCCAAAATAAAAGCTAGACCAAAAAAGAAACCCAAAACATAGCAAGAGGTCTGAACACATATCAAAATAACGAGTAACACAAATATAGAAGCATGAAAGCAATCATTAAAAATTTAAATAACACAACCACAAGAATTCTCAACATAATTAAGAATAATCTACAGAACAAGTACAAAAACACAGAAACAATCACTTTAGCTATATATTCTTTTATTTCACATATTTTACAATTTCTTTATGTATTTTAATGGCTGGGACCTAACTACTTTGAGATTGACCTGAATATACATCACTTTAGCAATATATTGAGGCTCTGTGACAATCCTATAGAAATGATAGTTGTCCAAATGACAATTGGACAAAATTACTGTAAAACCAAAAAAAAAATGCCATAAACTAAGGGAGAATAAAAATGTAGGCTTCTAGGTGCAATATTTGACCAACTCTTTCTCTTTTCACTGTTTCCTCATTCATTTATTTTCTTGCAAAATTTGACAAACTTTTTTTTGTAGAGAACTATATGTTTTCATGTTGAAGATAATCGTTTTAGTAGACTAACATTTTGAAATTTATAATACCACTACCCAAGAACAATCCCTATTAAATTAACAATGCAAATAATAATCACTACGTGTTATAATAGGGAAAAGAACTGTATATATACATACATACATGCATACATATATATATATATATATATATATATACCCCACTCTTTGAGTCAAGCCATAGAGAAGGAAAAGCATTTACCATTAGTCTTATTGCTAGTTTGCCACTTATACCATGCTTCAATCATGTAAACTCTATGTACTTTATTGTAAAATTTAAATTTTAGCCCATCAAAATTATACCTTGTTTGACTTTTGATTGATTAAGGAAGGTCTTGAAACAGCAATAATGCACCTTTTACATCTGAAAGTTAGAGACGAAAAAAACTCAGCAAGAAGAGCACTCAGTTAAGACACTAAACATAGTTGTTGTCCCGATTCCAACAGCAAACACATTTTCTAGAAGCAAAGAAACAAAAACTAGCAAGCAAAAAATATTTAAAAAAGCAAAGATCAAACATACCCTAAAGGTGCACAAGACCGCACAAGAACGAAACCAAAAGGGTGCAAAGACAAGAAAAGTGTTACTGCAGCTATTCCAGAATGACAAGAATGAGATTGAGATCAAACTACAGCTGGATTTTCACATCCTAACTCAGAAAGCACCAAATGCAGTAAGTTATCTTATTACAACTATATCAATAAAAATTGATAGAGCATAAGCAGTACAACGATGATGAAGTACTTGTCATTAAAGGAAATACATGCAAGTGTATTTTGTACACTTGAGAAACCGAATATTGTTCAAAGTCTGCAACAGTAAAACATATAGCATTTAACATAGTACAACTATGGACAGAAGCTTATAAAGCTTTTTAAAAGTGAAGCAAAAGCTTATAAAGCTTATAAAGCAAAGCTGCTAAAACACTATCCCAAGAACCAACCTTGTAGGCCATCAAACATCTCTAACTGATTACAATTCTGAATAGATCCATTTGAGTATGTATTACAAAGCATACCTATAATGCTTCCCGCCACGCTCTAAAATGCAAGAATGGATAGAAGAGCTAAAACATTCAAGGGTTTTGTTTTTGGTCTCTAGAGTGGGGTATTAATCAAAAGTACGTAGGAATTATGGTTGTTTGGTAGTCTGTGGTCCAAATCAGTAATTTTTAAGTTGGAATTTTTATATGACAAACCTAAGGTATAAGTGAATATAACAGGTGAAGTTTCATGGAAAATAAATGAGTATAAAGTATATTAATAAATCTAGATAAAGATGCTGGCCAGAATCAGGAGTTATGGAGAAAATTAGGTTTTGTGTTTGGGATTGGTGCTTGGATACCTAACAAATGATCTTATTACTGTTGAAAAATTACCAAATGCAGTAATTGAACACCCTAGAATTAGATTTAGGGATCCTTAGTAATACTTTAAGGATTCCTTCTAATTTAATTCTCCAAAGATAGCATAGTATAGAATTTTAGTTACAAGATGTTAATTATGCAGATAATAAAATGAGGCTAAACCTAATATTATATTTATTAGATAAGAGTAAAATAAACCTAGGTGTTACACCTTATAATATGAATAAAGATAAAACTCAAAGATTGAAATGGAAAAGCCATGACGCAAGAAAAATCTAATATTGGAAGAGAGAGGAAAGGCCATTAGCCTTCCGAAATGGAAACCAAGGCTAAACCAAGGCTGCAGGAGCTACATGTGATTCAATCCAAAAAGCAATACAATTGTTTTGTACACAGAAAAAAACATTAAGATCTTGCATCATGAAGTAGAAGGCCTATAGCTAGAAAAGTCATTTTAGACGGGATTATTAAGAAGGTACAATGAGAAAGTGCTCAAGAAAATGAATTTAACTCGAAGACCCTCCCCCAAATTGAAATGACAGCAAAGAACGATATTCCCCCAAAATGTTCAAGTCATGCAGGGCCAAAAAACCAAAGGTAATGTTGATTTTCGAAATATTACTTATTAGTACAAATCTAATGAAATAGCATAAACTACAAAAGTATAATTTAAGATGCAAATGCACATCACAACCATAACAAGGCCACGGCTAATGAAAGAAGCAAGCCCTAAGCTTGTCATTTGCATTTATGAAGAAGTGTTGCTACTTGCTAGCAATCATCTAGTTTAGTCGTTGTCAATCTCATGAATTAAATAATAATGACCTTCTTTTCCATTTCAAGTTTAATAGTACACGAACACATATTATGCATAAAACAAAAGGTGATAACTAACATAGAAATTCATAAGATAACATGTAAATTTATGCATAATTATATGTGAAATAGATATATATATATATATATATACATACATACATATATATATATATATATATATATACACAACACTGAAAGAAAAATAAATAAAATTGTTGAAGGTAATTGTTCTTCAAGAATTTCTAATATTAAAGACGATATTGGGTTTGGTATAAAAAAGTGACTACTACCTTAATCTATTCAGATGAATGAAAGCTGTCACTTCAATATATTTGATATGCTTTAAAGTTTAAAGATGTAAAAATATTTGATAATGATCACATCCTTCCACCACAGATTCAGATTTGTTTACTATAATCAAGCATATCATGTTAGGTGCTACCGAATACACAAAATGAATTCTGACTTTCCGAGACCATGTTTTACAAAATGTTGGGCATGGTAACCTGATAGATACCCAATAACGAGGCTTAGAAAAAAGGTAGTGGGTTGTCACGTGGGCAAGGAGGATAGGATAGAAAATATTAGGGATTGTCATGATAATATGCTGCAGCATAGGTTGAGGTGGTGATAATTGAATTTTATCACACTTAATTGTTGCATTTGATTAATGATTTTAGGGCTGTTTAGTGTGTAATTAATGATTTTTGGTCTAAATTGGGCTTTGGGCTTTTAATTGGATTTTAATTCATTTTCGTGCTATTTTTCCAGATTTATACTGTTCCAGTATTTTGATCATAACTTTTGTTATAGGTATCCGATTAACCTCATTCTTATTTCGTTTTGCAGATAACTCAAAGAGCTACAAATGGTATTAGAAGGCTTCAAGGCCAAATTCGGACAAGAAGGCAGTCAAAATTGGAGCCAAAGTCAGTCACAAAATTCTGGAGCTATGTTTAGTTAATTGGGCTTAACTTTGTAATTAGGAGTCCAAATTACATGGGACCAAAGCCATTAGTTATGTTTTTAATTGGGCCATTTTTGGAGCCCTGACCCTGTTTAGTTTTAGGTTTAAATATCATATTAGGGTAACATGAACAGCAGCTTTTGATTTTGGAGAAATTTCAAATCTACACCTCTTCTCTTTTCTCTCATCTTCTTCATCTTGTTCTTCTTTTTCT
The DNA here is from genome assembly GCA_019955255.1 of Castanospermum australe. Lineage (NCBI taxonomy): Eukaryota > Viridiplantae > Streptophyta > Magnoliopsida > Fabales > Fabaceae > Castanospermum > Castanospermum australe. The sequence goes on along the minus strand of NSJW01000336.1, from coordinate 9,445 downwards.
TTCCTTTTCGTTTTCTGTTTTTTTCCCAGCCATGGTAGGCTAACTTTCCATTCAATCAACCCATGAGTTGAGGATTTTGCTGTTGAATCCAGAGGACTCGTGCTCTCCATGAACTGAATCCGTTTTTCTTCCCCCTTTACTCGAATTGAGTAACACGATTGTGTACGTTGAATCCGAGCGGATGAGGTTTGTCCATGAGGTTTGTTTATGATTTCTGTATTTTGATCATCCAGGGGAAGGGATTAAATGTTAGATTTAATATTTAGGTTGATTAACCCAAGGGACTTGAAATCAAAACAGGTTGAAGTGAACACTGTGCGATGGCATGGGTGAACACGCCAAGAGTTTGATTAAATGCTAGGTGATTGTCTAGTAGAGAGGGTTCCTATATGAATGCAGGGATTCCGATTTGTTTAGGGTCAACCACGAGATTCAGTAATTCTTTGTCCAGTGACGGATGTCCTTGAAACCTCAATTCTGGGTTGGTTGATTGCTTTTAAATTGTTAATTTCGTTTTAATCTCTGCATTAATTTTCTCTTGCTTTAATTTTAATCGAATTAAAACCCCCCTATTTATTGTTTTGTTTTTAATTGAGTGATTTAGTTCTATACAAAAAAATCCTTGGGAGACGATCCAGGTTGTCCTATATTACAAATTTCTTTATAAGCCTGGTTAATTTGAGTGAGTTCGATAGTTCACGTCAAATTTTGGCGTCGTTGCCGGGGAATTTTTGCGTTGTTCTTTTGATCTCTATTATTGCATATTAAAAAGCAGATTAGAGTAGAGTAGCTGCATTTCATTTTATTCCTTGTTCCACACTTGAGTAGAGTAGAGTAGCTTAGTAGTGTCGAAAGTGTCAAAAGTGTCGCAAGTGTCGCATAATTGGACTAACCTGTGGAGTTTGGTGCTGAGACTAGGTATCCAAAGTTTATCCACCATCCTGAGCAAAATTAACCCTTTTAGGGTTAATCTGGGGTCAAAATCTCGAAATTCCTTCATCTGGTATAAGTTTTCTTGCTAAATTCCATCGTTTAGACCACTTTTTCATTTTTTTTTATTATTTTCGTGATTTTTAAAAATCGTCAAAAAATTATAGAAAATCAAAAATACATTTTAGAATTTTACTGTGGTGGTCCCATAATTTTTTAAAATTCATTTGATAGTGTTTCTGATTTTATTTTGGCTAATTTCTTAGTGTAGTTTACATATTTTGTATGCTGTTAGTGTTTTTGCCTGTTATGCCTTATGCTGTATGACTAGGAGTAGTAACAATACACAAGACCTGATTGCTTTTTGATCCTGAAATAGAGAGAACATTGCATGTTGCTAGAAGGGCTTCTAGGCTAAGTCATAGGATTGTTACTGAACTTGATCTTGAGTCTGAGCATATTCAGCATATTGAGCATTCTGATTCTGTTCCATCTGTTAATTTTCCTAATTCTTCTAATAGTGTAGATTTTACTTATTCTAGTAATAGTTTCATTAATTCTGAGAGCATGGACAATAGAACTTTAAAGGAATTGGCTGCACCTGACGTTAACTATCAACCCTTGTGCATCCAATATCCTGATCTTGATGCTGACTTTGAGCTTAAATCTGGTCTTATCCATTTTGCTTCCCAAGTTTCATGGTCTTGCAGGTGAGGATCCACATAAGCATTTGAAGGAGTTCCATGTGGTTTGCCAGCACAATGAAACCACAAGGAATTTGATGAGGAGCATATTAAATTGAGAGCTTTTCCTTTCTCTCTAGATGGAGGAGCTAAGGACTGGCTATACTACCTTCAACCCTCATCCATTGGAAGCTGGAATGACATGAAGAGATTATTTTGGGAGAAGTTTTTCCCAGGCTCAAGAGCCACTGCAATCAGAAAGGAGATATGTGGCATAAGGCAAAGCAAATGGAGAGAATTTGCATGAATACTGGGAGAGGTTCAAGAGGCTATGTGCAAAGCTGTCCACACCACCAGATATCTGATCAGTTGCTGATAGTGTACTTCTATGAAGGCTTGTTACCCATGGACAGAAATATGGTGGATGCAGCCAGTGGTGGAGCTTTAGTTGATAAGACACCTGCTGCGGCCAGAGAATTGATAGCAAACATGGCAGCTAATTCCCAACAATTCAAGCACTAGAGCAACCAGCAGTGGGGTGTTCTCAATTCAAGCACCCCAGTCCAATATCACAGTGCCCAGAAAACCAGCAGTAGCATCCAGTGCAGACCACCAAAGACTTGAAAATAGACTAGACGAATTGACCTCATTAGTAAGGCAATTGCAGTGACACAAACAGTGCATTCTCCTACTCCCACAGAAAGCAAACCATGTGGTATCTGTTCTGATCCACTCCACCCCACTGATGCTTGCCCAACTCTGCAAGAGGGCACCTCTCCAGACCAATCAGTAGCTGCAGCAGGAGTCTTTCCTGAAAAGCCACAGTATCAACAGCAACATAATCCATTTTCAAACACTTATAATTCTGGCTGGAGAGATCATCAAACTTAAGGTGGAACCAGAATCAGAACCAGAACCAACAGAATTTTCCACAATACCAACATAGCAGTTTCCACAGCACAAACAGAATTTCCAACAATCTATACCTCCACAGCCAGTGCAACAGCAGCCACCAGCCCAATAGCAGACCAGTAGTGGTCCTTCACTGAACATTTGGTGAAGCAGCTTGCAACGAACACTTTGCAATTCCAGCAGAGAACTGAATCTTCCATTCAGGAATTTGCAAACTCAGATTGGGCAGTTAGCAACATCACTGAACCAGCTCCAACCCCAGGGATCTAACAACTCTCTTCCTTCACAGACAATTCCTAATCCAGAGGGGAATGTCAGTGCTATATCCCTAAGGTCTGGCAAGCAACTAGAAGAGCCCAAGCAAGCTGCAGTTGAGGCTGAACTAACACTAGAAAAGGAGAAGACTGATGCAAAGAAAAGTGAAACATTGAAGCAAGCAATGATGAGTCTGAAATCCCCATCCCTCTACCTTTCCCTCAGAGAGCCCTTCAATCCAAAAAAAGTTGGCAGAGAAAGCACAAGAGAAATGAGATCCTAGAGATGTTCAGAAAAGTTGAAATTAACATCCCTCTCTTAGACGCGATCAAGCAGATTCCCAAATATGCCAAATTTCTGAAGGAGTTATGTACCAACAAGAGGCGACTGAAGGGAATGAGCGAGTGTGCTTGAGCTAGAATGTGTCAGCACTTATCCAACCCATGCCTAAGAAGTGCAAAGATCCAGGGACGTTTACAATTCCTTGCATAATTGGAAATTGTAAATTGATGATTGCATGTTAGACTTAGGTGCTTCCATAAATGTCATGCCTGAATCTGTTTATAATTCTCTTGGCCTCGGTCCTTTGCGTGCTACTGGTGTTGTTATCCAGTTAGCTAATAGGAGTAATGCTCACCCTGCTGGTCTGATTGAGGATGTTTAGTTAGAGTAAATGAATTAATATTCCCTGCTGATTTTTACATTTTAGAGATGGAGGGTGAGTCTCCTAGCAGTGGACACCCGATTATTCTCGAGAGGCCTTTCTTGAAAACAGCTAGGACTAAGATAGATGTGCATCTGATACTCTTTCCATGGAATTTGGTGATAGTATTGTGCATTTTAATATCTTTGATGCCATGAAACATCCTAGGGAAGAGCATTCAGTTTTGTGTATTGATGTGATTGATGGTGTGGTTGATGATGTTTATGCTGAATTGTGTGTTGATTATCCAGATTTTGTATCTGTTAATGATGCTATTGTTTGTGGTTGTACTGATAATGAATGGTGCCCTGTTTGCACTAAATTTTCATGCTTTTCTAGTTTTTGCGATGCACTAGATAGTGATGGTGATTCTGATTTAAATGGTGATTCTGACTTGCTTGGGGATGTTAATTCTGATGTGAACATTGTGCAGTCCGGGCAAAGTTCTGCTTCCTTAAAATTTATTTTCAGGCATACAGGTTCAACTGATGTACATGCTGCAGAATTGGTGCAACCCACCAAGCTTCTTCCCTCTACTGAGCAGCCGCCTAAGTTGGAGCTGAAATCTCTACCTGATCACTTAAAATACGCCTTCCTGGAGGACAATGAGCAGTTGCCAGTCATTGTGGCAAGAAACCTTCTACCTGATCAAGAGGAGCAGCTGATGAGATTATTAAAGGAAAATAAGAAGGCGATTGGGTGACTTAGCTGATATTGTTGGCATTAGCCCTTCCATGTGCATGCATCGAATTTCATTGGAAGAGGGTCCTAAGCCAGTGAGGCAACCTCAAAGGCGCCTGAATCCCTTATTCTGGATGTGGTGAAGAAGGAAGTGACTAAGCTCTTGCAAGCTGGCATTATCTATCCCATCTCTGACAGCCAGTGGTCAGCCCAGTTCAGGTAGTCCCCAAAAGGTCTGGAGTGACTGTAGTGGCCAACCAGAAAAATGAGCTAATTCCCACAAGAGCTCAGAACAGCTGGAGAGTCTGCATAGACTACCGAAAGCTCAACCAGGCCACCCGCAAGGATCACTATCCTTTACCCTTTATTGATCAGATGTTGGAGCGGTTGGCTGGCAAGTCTCACTATTGTTTCTTGGATGGCTACTCAGGCTACTTCCAAATCCATATTGCACCAGAAGATCAAGAGAAGACTACCTTCACATGCCCCTTTGGAAATTTGCTTACAGAAGGATGCCCTTTGGACTCTGCAATGCGCCTGGAACCTTTCAGCGGTGCATGATAAGCATCTTTTCTGAATTTTTAGAGGATTGCATGGAAGTATCTATGGATGATTTTACTGTGTATGGGTCTTCTTTTGATGCATGCTTGGATAGTTTGGCTAGAGTCTTGAATAAATGCATTGAGACCAATCTTGTGTTGAACTTTGAGAAATGTCATTTCATGGTTGAGTCAGGGATAGTTTTAGGACACGTAGTGTCTAGAAAGGGTATTGAGGTAGATCCTGCTAAGATAGATATTATTTCTTGCTTTACCTTACCCGCGTCTTGTGCGGGAAGTACGTTCTTTCTTGGTCATGCAGGATTCTACCGGCGCTTCATCCAGAACTTTAGCAAGATTGCCCGGCCCCTGTCCAACCTTCTGCAGCACGACACACAGATTTTGTGTTTGATGAGTGTAAGTCGGCCTTTAATCATTTGAAGCGCTGCTTGACCACAACTCCGGTAATCCAGCCACCAGATTGCTCTCTTCCATTGAGCTGATGTGCGATGCCTCTAACTATGCTGTTGGTGCAGTTCTTGCTCAGCGGCTCAATAAGGCTCCTCATGTCATTGCCTATGCCTCCAAGACTTTGGATTCTGCCCAGTCTAATTACACAACCACTGAGAAAGAACTTTTGGCTGTAGTTTTTGCACTTGATAAGTTTAGGTCATATCTGCTAGATACTAGGGTGATGTCTTTTCTGACCATGCAGCCTTGAAGTTTCTTTTGAAAAAGGCAGATGCTAAGCTCGACTTATTCGGTGGATGTTGTTGCTCCAAGAATTCGACATTGAGATTAAGATAGAAGTGGAGCAGAGAACTGGGTAGCTGATCACTTGAGTCGGATCACTCACCATCCTTCTGACCTCTCTCCCATCGGGATGATTTTCCTGATGAGCAGCTTTTACAGCTGTAAGGTAAGCTTCCATGGTATGCTGACTTGGTAAATTATTTGGTTGCTGGTGTTTTACCTATGATTCCACTAGGGTCCAGACTCTGAAATTGAAAAGTGAATCTAAATACTATGTTGGGATGACCCTTATTTGGGGAGATTCTGTAATGACCAAGTAATTAGGAGATGTGTGCCTGATAATGAGTTTCATTCCATTTTACATTTTTGCCATGCTTCTGCCTGTGGTGGTCACTTTGGACCCCGAAGAATTGCTAGGAAAGTGTTAGATTCTGGTTTATTTTGGCCTTCCTTGTTTCATGATTCATATCTGTTTTGCAAGTCATGTGAGAACTGTCAAGGGCAGGGAGTATTTCCGTAGGCATGAGATGCCCCAGCAACTATACTGTTTTGTGAAGTTTTTTGATGTTTGGGGTATTGATTTTATGGATCCATTTCCTGTTTCCATGGTTTTACTTACATATTGTTGGCTGTTGATTTGTCTCAAAATGGGTTGAGGCGAAAGCCACCCGGACTGATGATTCTGTTGTGGTTGTAGATTTTGTCAGGTCTCACATTTTTTGCAGGTTTGGTTCCTAGAGCTATTATCAGTGACCAGGGCTCTCATTTTTTGTAACCGAAGCAAGGATGCTTTATTTACGGAAGTATGGAGTGATTCACAAGGTTTGCCACAACATACCACACAGACCAATGGCCAAGCTGAATGTCGAACAGAGAGATTAAGCAATCCTTCAAAAAGACTGTTTAACTCTAACCGGAAAGATTGGAGCAAGAGGCTAGATGAACGCTCTGTGGGTATATCGGACTGCCTACAAGACTCCGATTGGGATGTCTCCCTATCGGCTTGTCTTTGGTAAGGCATGTCATCTCGGTAGAGTGGAGCATCAGGCATATTGGGCCATTAAGCATGCAACATGGATTGGCCAGTCGGGGGTGGAGAGGAAGCTGCAATTGCAAGAACTGGAAGAGCTTAGATTGGATGCCTATGAGAGTTCGCGTTTATAAAGGAAAGACAAAGCATTCCATGATAAGCAAATCTTAAGAAAAGAGTTTGTGGGCCAAAAAGTCCTCTTATTTAACTCCCGTCTTAAATTATGCCTGGTAAACTTAGATCTAGATGGGATGGTCCTTTTGTGATTACTAATGTTTTTCCTTTTGGTGCAGTAGAATTGTGTGATGAGCGGACCAGGAGTACTTTTACAGTGAATGGACATCGCCTTAAGCATTTTTATGAGGACCCCAGCAGCAGCCAATGGAGCAGAGATTAGGCTCATTGATGCCACGTACCCTCCCTCAGGAGGATAAGGAGTCTTCTTCCTCTTTTCTCTATTTTTTCTTTTCTTTGCATTTTTAATTTCAACTTTGATTGTTAATAACAGGATTTTGCGAATAATACAGTCTGAACCCTCCTTGTGATAATTGTTGAGATGTACATAGTTTTCAACTTGGATATTTTGTTTTTGATGGATCATTCTGGTTGGACTGATTTCTCAACTCTTAGATTATCTGACTTGGTAGTTGATTTTGTGATGTTGATTGCGTGCTGGTATTGACCCTTGTCAGATTTTGGGCCTGTGTGAATGGAATTTATTTTCTGCCATTCCTTCTTCTTGTGTGCTTCTGCTCATGATTTTGTTCTCTAGAACTTGCCTTTTTCTTTTTGAAACTGCATTTTCACTGGCATGCATAAATATGATAGAGGCCTTCTTTCTTTTATTCACCACTTTGGCCAGATAGCCATCCCTTGCATTATATTCTCGTTGGTTAGCCCCTTCGTGCCTTTTTGTATCATCCTTGTCTTAGCCACATTACAAGCCTAAGCATAAAATCATTTTTCCGCACCTTGAAAGCACTTACTGTTGTGTTTAAGTGTGGGGTTGCCCAGGGTGTGCAACATTTTAAGTGTGGGGGAGGTATCCGATGCTAATTGTTATTTGGCATTGTTTGGTCATGTGCTTGTGTAAATAATTGTGGAATTTTTCTCAAAAAAAAAAGAGAAAAAAAAAAAAAAAAAGAAAAAAAATCTGAAAAAATGTATATATATGAAAAAAAAAGTCAATTGAGAAAAATTTGGAGTAATAATGAGTTTTGGGGAAGAAAAGAGTTTGTTGAAAAGGCGACTTGTTTGTAAAAGTGCATTTCATTAGTTGGTTTTGAGCAAACCTTTGTGTTTCTTGACTAATGCTCTTTTAAATTCTTGGGTGCTTAGCCTTCATTTCTAAACTTGTCCATGCCTTCACCATAGCCCCATACAACCATGAATAATAAGTCTCTTGATTTGTGCATGCATGTGTTTTGAGTAGTGGAGAAGTAGAGAATTGAGCAAGCTTATGGTAGGGTACTTTTCTTGAGTGGAATTGAGTGATACACTTGCTACCCTATACACTGAGAGATTGATGAGAGCATACCTGAGAGGCCATTTTGCGTGATTAGCATCAACAATTGAGATTGCCATGTTTTATAATTTGAGATGAACAATTTCTGTCATGATTGGTTGATCTTTCGAAATTTTGTGTTCCTTATTCAAGTTTTGCATTCTGACAATTGTTAGAAAGGAGAGGTTTATCTTTTAGTCTTTATTTTTGTTTTATCATTTCTTTAGTTTTGTTTTGAGTTTTAATTTTGCCCAGGAGTGCAAAAGGATAAGTGTGGGATTTGATAATTGAATTTATCACACTTAATTGTTGCATTTGATTAATGATTTTAGGGCTGTTTAGTGTGTAATTATTGATTTTTGGTCTAAATTGGGCTTTGGACTTTTAATTGATTAATTCATTTTCGTGCTATTTTTCCAAATTTATACTGTTCCAGTATTTTGATTATAACTTTTGTTATAGGTATCCGATTTAACCTCATTCTTCTTTCGTTTTGCAATAACTCAAAGAGCTACAATGGTATTAGAGCTTGAAGGCCAAATTCGGACAAGAAGCAGTCAAATTGGAGCCAAAGTCAGTCACGAAATTCTGAAACTATATTTAGTTAATTGGGCTTAACTTTGTAATTAGGAGTCCAAATTACATGGACCAAAGCCATTAGTTATGTTTTTAATTGAGCCAGTTTTGGAGCCCTGACCCTGTTTAGTTTTAGTTTAAATAGCATATTAGGGTAACATGAACAGCAGCTTTTGATTTTTGGAAAAATTTCAGATCTACACCTCTTCTCTTTTCTCTCACTTCTTCATCTTGTTCTTCTTTTTCTTTCCTTTTCGTTTCTGTTTTTTTCCCAGCCATGGTAGGCTAACTTTCCATTCAATCAACCATGAGTTGAGGATTTTGCTGTTGAACCAGAGGATCGTGCTCTCCATGAACTGAATCCATTTTTCTTCCCCCTTTACTCGAATTGAGCAACCACGATTGTGTACGTTGAACCGAGCGGATGAGGTTTGTCCATGAGCTTTGTTTATGATTCTGTATTTTGATCATCTAGGGAAGGGATTAAATGTTAGATTTAATATTTAGTTGATTAACCCAAGGGACTTAAAATCAAAACAGGTTGAAGTGAACACTGTGCGATGCATGGGTGAACACGCCAGTTTGATTAAATGCTAGGTGATTGTCTGTAGAGAGGGTTCCTATATGAATGCAGGGATTCGATTTGTTTAGGGTCAACCACGAGATTTCAGTAATTCTTTTCCAGTGACGGATGTCCTGAACCTCAATTCTGGGTTGGTTGATTGCTTTTAAATTGTTAATTTCGTTTTATCTCTTGCATTAATTTTCTCTTGCTTAATTTTAATCGAATTAAATCCCCCCTATTTATTGTTTTGTTTTTAATGAGTGATTTAGTTCTATGCAAAAATCCTTGGAAGACGATTCAGGTTGTCCTATATT
>NSJW01000335.1:0-29167 GCA_019955255.1 Castanospermum australe | reverse complement strand
TTATCAACATCTGAAAGATTGCACCCGCATAGCCTCAATTCCCTTAAGTTTGGGAGAAGTTTATGGATTGCTTGCAACCAATGATGAGAAGAGCCTTAATTATGCAAAGTCAATTCAAGATTTGTTAAAGAAGTGAGACTAGACAACCACTCTGCATCAACATGATTTTGGTTATTAATTTTGAGATCAAAATTGCCACCGAGCTTAAGAGACTGCAACATTGGAAGATTCCCAACTTGGAAAGGAATTCCTCCTAATAGAGAGTTTTCTCCAAGATCAAGATACTGCAGCAGTTGAGAGATTCCCTAATTGATAAGGAATCCTCCCACTAAAATTAGAATATGACAGATTGAGATATCTCAAGTTGGTAAGGGAGCCTATGTCTTTTGAGATTTGACTGCCACTGAAATGATTATAACTGAGGTCCAAATATTCCAAATTTTGCAACTCAATCAATAGAGTGATATTGACTTCACCTATCAAATAGTTTGTATGCGAACCACGAAGATAAAGAGTCTGAACATGACCTGTTTTGTTGTTGCATTCAATTCCTCTCCATTCGCAACAATCTGCAGCCCTTCCATTGTCCCTCCATGTAGACAACATGCCATCATCTCGCAAGCCTTGTGTGAACTTGAGGAGTGCTTGTCTCTCTCTCTCAGTGCACTTTACATCTCCACTCTTAGTTGCCCAGTTGAATCCAAGATTAATGGATCCTGCAGCATGGAATAAAAGCACCAATAGTACATAAAAGATTTTGAGAAAATAAGTGCTCATTATAAATTTCCTGATATATATGAAATATCTTCAATGCAATAACTGCTCTTTACTTGCAAGAATCAGAACTCCATGCCGTAGTATTTATATATCATCTAGTAACCAACTGTTCATCCACTTTATATTCAATTATTGCACATAAACAAAATACGCGTGGAAAAGACCTTTTTGATGGTAAAAAGTTTTCAGAGGAAGCCTTGGAGCACTGATTTTCAAAGATAGTGATGTAATGTATTTTTGAGACCCATGTTTTCTTATGGAATTTTGTTATTTCTACACTTATTGCCTATAAAAAACTCAAAGAAATTATATATACTATTGATTAAATTATGTGAGCATACTTTAAGAATGTGTAACGATAAGGAAAAAAAAGATTTAAGATAAGTTTAAAAAAAGGGGGGTAATTTTTTTTAAAAAAAAAAAAGAGAAAAGAGAAGGAAGTTGTATTTAAGTCCCACATCGGTTAAAGAAGTTTTGTGTTATATTAGTTTTAAGTCACACTTCGAAAAACTAATAAACTCTTTCCCTCTAGGAATGGTCATATATAGACCCTAAGATAAACAAGCTTAATTGCCTTTCCTCTCTAGACTCTTTATACAAGAGTAAAAGGTTCTAGTAAATTTTGGGAGCAAGATCTAACATCGAATTCAGATTTTGAGTTATCCTGACTTAAGTTAGGTAAGTAGATATTTTATTTAGAAGTAATTTTTTTAATATTTGTATTTTATTTTATGTATTTTCATTAGGCAAATTTTGGGTAGTGAATTTAAGCTTTGGTATATATAAAATATTTAGAATTTAGGGATTCAATTGAAAAAATTAATTATTTATGATTGATACTGAATTATGGGTATTTTCTATTATTATAGAATAGCACAGGAAACCTCCAATTCATGAAGAAAAATTGTTGGAGGAAGACCCAATAGGGAATTGCTAAGTATAGTGAGTGGTTTCTATTTGCTATACGTCTATCTGGAATTTCTTTTGAAAATTTTGAAGTAGATTTTTGTTATTAAATTTTGAATATAGTAGAGGCTTAGGGATTCTTGGGACAAACAAACTTTTGGAAAACTCATATGTGATTTTTGAACATGGTTATGATAAACCGTTGATTGAATTGAAAATTTTTACTATCATGAGAAATATTAATTTTTGGATTGTCAAGTGTTTGGACTTATACCAGAGTGGTTTTGGACCATTGAATTAGAAATTTTGTGATTATGAAAAATACATTGGCTTGTCAAATTGTCATAAATATGAAGTTACATCAGAATGGTTTTATACCATTGACAAATATTGATACGAACATCTGTTGTGTTAATAGAAGAAAAATGGAAAAGTTTGATAAAGCTTGAGTTTTCTAATGTTAGAAATCATTTTCTTGAATTAAGTTTATTTTTATAAATTTGATATAATTTCTGTTCATCAAAAATTAATTAATTTACTTTTGGAATATACATTATTAGATTTTGATAAATTGCTTTCTCGGGAGAAAACCATGTTATAACACAGTATCTAACAGCAGTAAATGTTAGCCTTGGTGCACATAGAACTAGACTTTTACGCAGAGAATATGCTAACTTTATGTTAAGTTAGTACACATGAGTTGGTTATGAATTTGGAGCATGTGATACTCAATAGTTCAAGCTTTGGGCTTTATGGATTTGGAGCGTGATGCTCATTAGTACAAGCCATGGGCTTGTCAGATTGGTTAGCTTGCCTCGTGAGCTATGTGCTCAGTTTGTTCTAGTTCTGCCTAGTGAATTCTCCAATATTGTTTGCTTATTTCATATTTTGATATATTAAAAAAATATTAGTCTATTGACTTACTATTTTGTGAAATCTTTTTTTAACAGAAATTATTATGATCACAACTTTGAACTATTTTATATTCATAAAGTAGTATTTTTAAGATATTTGTTATTTATTAATTCTTAATTAATTTTCCTTATTTCAAGTTGATAAGGCTGGCCGTGGTATTTAAACAATAGTATACATTTTTTTTTACTTACGTTAATTGTATTCAAATTAAAATCTTAGAAAACAATTAATGAACAATGAAAATGATGGAAAGACATTATGGATAAAAGAAACAAAGAAAATTAATTAGCGGAAGAAAGCTCAGATCAATTTCCTACTCATGAAATGGAAAATTTTTAAACTTATAAGGTCACATCTAAGCACGGATGACTTGAATTTTGGACTTTTTGCAGCAATAACTCTAAAATTTATATAGACTTAGATGATTGTTATCTTCAAAATTTTCTAACCCATTTCATAAGCTAGAAAATTAAGTAGGTCAATCACATCAAGGGAAAATGAAACTAATGCAAAGACTTGAAGTTGTTCTTCCAAGAAATTTCTCACACGAGTATACATCTATCAAATCATTGGTGTATGTATTTAAAAAAAAAAAGAAAGAAAAGTTGCAAGTGCATAATATATTGTTGTCTATGCTCTTGAGTAAGGCTCTTCACGGGTTTGGTTGGATTGGGTTTGAAGGGAAAAAAATGTCTAAACCAAATAATCTTGGTTAGCTTAATTAGGTTGGGTCAGTTTTGTAAATTTTTTAAGCAAACCAAACGAACCCAAACCGACCAAAGTTGGATTAGGTTAGTTTGAATCATCGGGTTACCATAAATTTTTTTAATGTTTTTTTACAAATCATAAATGAGAAAATTTAGAATTAATTACAATTAAAAAAAGAAAAATAAAAAAAGAGGAGAAGTCTCACATTAGAAAAATGAAAATGAAGAAGAAGGAATGGATAAAAAATCAAAACGTAACATTAAGGGTAAAGGATTTTGAATTTTGAGAAAGTTATTACAAAACACAAAATAAAATAAAATAAAGAAGTTGAGTCATTGGGTGAGTAATTGGATCATTGGGTTGGCACTTAGCCAACCCGCCACCCAAACCGATTAATGTCATTTTTGGTCAGATTTTACTCGACTAAACTCGATTACCCAACCTAACCCATTTTTTCTCATTTGATTTGGGTTGATTTTCCCGAGTCATCAAGTCAAATCGACTCTTTGAACACCCTTACTCATGAGGTTACTATTTGTGGATATGAATTTCTATATTTTTGTGAAAAAAAATAAAACACTATCTTTTCTCCCAGTTTTTTTAATAAAATCATATTTCTCTAATTGAGTATATAGAGAACAACACTAAATTAAACCAAATAAATTGAACATTATATGATTTGGATTGATTAACATATTAAAATATTATACAACTTCACAATTTAGGATAATTTGAGATCAAATTATTGAACTCAACAAAACTATTATATATATTGGTAATTTTTTGGTAACTTTTTTCTTTCAAAAACATATTTCTTTTCTTACATGTATTTATAATATACAAGTTCTTATGCAAGTAATGTATGATGGCTTGTCTCTTCTCTCTATTTGTGCCACATTATCATATTTTCACTTTTCTTAGCTTTTTCTTAAGTTAACTTTTCATCTTTCTTTCTCAACTTCTCTCAATTCAAGATATTTCTTCTTTGTTTTCTTTTATTAATATTAAAGACCCACCCACACACCCTTATTTCAAAAACATGCTGATAAGTAAAACAAATACATGCTATGTTTGAAAATTCAAAATAACTCTCTTTCTTCTATCATATATTTCAAACTACTCCAAGACTTCAGATACTGCGTTCACAATGTATGTTCGTGACAAATATGTCATCTGATGTGATAATTGATTTTGTAGATAACATCATTTTACATAGAATATGTATTTCATTTAAGTAGACCCAGATGGTTGTTATCTTTTAAGTTTTCTAACCCATTTTGTAGGTTAGAAAATTAAGCAGGTCAATCATATGGAAAAGGAAAAATGAAACTAATGCAATGACTTGAAGTTGTTCTTTGTAGAAAATTCTCACACAAGCTAGTTTACATCTATCAAATCATTGGTGTATTCATTTCAACGAAAAAAAGAAAGAAAAGTTGAAAGTGTATTAGAGTAATGCCAACGCCAATGAGATAATAATGTACAATATGTGTGTATATTAATCTCTATAGTTCTTTTAATAAATTATCTCTATTGGTTTTTTAATCAATTATCTTAAAAGTAATTTTGGACAGAGGAATTTAAAAGGAAAGAGATGATTTTTCATTTTTAAATTAAGATAATTATAAATTTTTTTATAAAAATAAATAATAGAAAATTGGAAGATTATATGACAATCTGTTATTTAAAAAAATTATAAAATAAAGCGAATGTTTATTTAAAATGTACATTTTCCTTCCCCTCCCTTGATCTCTTTCTAACTCCTTTGTCCAAAACATACCCTATATTTTGTAACTCAATTAATAATAAAGTAATATCGATTTACACCATTCCAATAATGTGCCTTCAAACCAAGAATTTTCGTAACTGCATCCAATTCCTTTCCAATTGCAACAATCTCCATTCCCTCCAAGTAGACTGAATGTCAGTCACCTTACTTGTCTCCCCTTCGCTATGCACTTTTCTTCTTCACCCTCAGTTTCGAGTTGAATCCAACAAAGTGAAAAGTGTGTAGGAGAGAAAGGCAAACTACTTCTCACATCTTTCACATAAATAAATGTAAAACATAACAAGAAATTGTAATTTTATATTCAAAATTTATATTGAACAACATCAGAGTACTGCAATATTCGATTATTTGTCTAAAAACATAATTGTTTCTTTTAACTTTCTTGGTTTTAAATTCACATCAGAAGCAACTTTCCATAATGATGAAGATTCAATTGGGAAAAACCTTTCTGGTTGAGTCTATGACCATGTTATGTAATGTAATCAAAATTCAGAAGCTGAATTAATTGCAAATTCGAAATGGATTCCACTTTCCAAAGAATCCCTGTAAGTTTGATCAAAATACCATTATATTATAATCACCGCAAATAGCCTATCAAAACTACAATCACTTATTAAGTAAAACTCATCTTATATTTCTCACTAAAATTAATAAACTTTGGTTCTTTCATGTTTTTATTTTCAATAAAAACATAAAGTAACTTTTCATTTTCATTTCCTATGCTTTCCTGACAATAATTTCATAGGAAATATTTTTTTTTAACATGAGGCTAAATCTAAATATAATAAATAATTGTTTTTAATTGTTTTTTAAAATAGCAAGTTGAAAATACAGTGACAACTTTGTAATTATAACATAAATTATATTAACTAAATATTTTTTCTAAAATTAAATTTCTAAAAATAAAAATCATTTTCAAAAATAAAAATATTTCTCTTTCACACTTCTCACATAACACATAACATCTTTCTCTTTCTTATCTCAAATTGTCCACTAGCACACTATTCCACTAACTCTCACCAACTCACAAAGACTCACACCGTCGCTTTCTTTGGTTAACATTTCTATGGCTACTCTCTTCCACTCATGTCCATGTCTCACTCTCGCTTGAAAGATTCTTATATAAATTTAGTCTACACAAGTTTATGTATACTAAATTAATAAAAAAATGAACACATTATTATTTTACATTAAATAATTATATAAATTTTTGAGTCAAATAATTGTTAATTAATGTAAAATAATGCTGCACCAATTTTTTTATTAATCCATTGTACACAACTTGATCATAATCTACACAATAATTTATCCTCTTTCTCTTTTCTATTCTTTAACATATTACACTGTTAATTGATGGCTTTGTATATAGGTGTAGAATCTCACAGCAAACTAAGAGCTACTTCAGTGATAGTTCAATGGTACACGGATTTGGATTCCCTCTTATCACAAGACCATTATATTGAAGAGAGGTAGATGCAAACTTTTTATGTGTTAGGATTCACCATAATAGATTATAAATCCACTAGTTAAATTCAAGTTTTTTTGTGTCTTTATCTCTTTAATAAATACTCTCCTATAATTATTTCAATAATAGGAGAGAATATTGATTCATGGTACACTGACTCTCATAAAAAATGAGAGTCAGGTTCTATCATCCTCGAAAGACACACTTTTAATAATATTGAGACTATAATTCTGATATGCTGTATTCTTTTTCACAAAGTTTCTATTTACATTTAAAAAATAATAGTGACACATTGAGTGCATGTTTGTTTTTTGTTATTGAAAAAAAAAATTCAGTCGAAAGTTCTTTATAGAGCATTTTCGTCATAAGCTTTTTTTGAAATGGAAAATTAAAACTAATTCAAAAACTTGAAGTTGGTCTTTGTAGATATTTCTCACATTAGTTTACATATCTATCAATTTGTTGATGTATAATTTTAACCACAAAAAAGGAAGAAAAGTTGAAAGTGTAATGGAGTGATGTCTATGCTTGTGAGATAATGATGTGCAATACATGTGGATATTAATATCTTTTAATAAATTATTTTTCTCTATTTGAGTGTACAAAGAACAAAATCAAATACCAACAAAGATTGGGCATGGTGGTAAATGAGTCACTGGACCAAAATTCAAACCTTAAAACAAAACAAAATTAATTAAACCAAATAAATTATACATTATATGGTTATGTTAGATACATATATAAAAAATTGTAGACTTCATCATAATTTAGGTGTTGTTAAGAAACCTTTCCACCAAAATTTGAATATGAGAAATTGAAATAAAGTAAATCACAATTACCATAACCAAATAATTCCAGAACTAAATTAGTACAGATTCCACCCAAGCTCATGAATGAACAGCAAACAAGCATCAATATTCACGGTTCAGCAAGAGGAATGATGGATGGGCTTTAATCTTCAACCAAAGTAACATGGATGAAGGATTAGATGCCAAGAGTATGTTTGATTAAAAACTCAAACTTTTAATTAAAAGAATGCCCCTTATGGGTGCAAAATGTATCTGTTAACTTGAAGCTAGCTACACAGATAAAAACTTCTTTATTTTAATGAAAAAATGGGGTCATAGACCCAAAAACACATTAATTACTACTACTCAAAACACATAACTACTACGAAAATGGGTACCAGAAGGATCAAAATACAAGGCAATACAGATAAAAACTAGAGATACCTTAAGATTGGCAAGCTCATTTATTGATCACAAAGATGAAGAAGAGAGACAATGTTTCCCAACTTATCAACTCAATCAACAAAATGAAAAAATATAGTAGAGCCGTTGAATGTAATAAAAAAATTTTCATAAATATTTACAGAGAGAATAGTCATAATAGAATCTATTCTAACAATTGGAAAATGAACAGAAAAGAAATTTATAGTAACTCTCCAAAATTATCATGAATAAAATTCACAATTGATTTTTAAGAAAAAAAAATGCAATTTAGTAATAGTGGGAATCATTAGAAATATCAATGACAAAAATATTAATGACAAAATTGGGTCATTAATATTTTTGTCATTAAACCAAATTGGGTCAAATATTAATGACAAAAATATCTAGGAAACATAAATACATCATATAATTCTAATGGCGCACTTGTCTTTGCTGTTGGTCCCTAATAACATCTCTTATTTCTTCCATCTAATTTTTTCTTGAGTTGACTCTTGTCATTCAACTTGGACTTGATCCTGCAACATTATCATTGTATTTTTATTAACAGTATGCCATAATGGAGAAATGAATCAAGTCATGTTGTAGAGACCAGAATATGGAATCTCATATATGACAATATAACAATGTGGCAACATATATGCTACTCAATAGTGATCTATACCTTACCAAAGTCGTGATAACAAAAGTAAAAAGACAGAGGCATTAAGAGAATGTAAAAGGAAAGAGCAGAATACAATACTGCGTTGGCAAATATTTCAGAATGTAAAAATGAAGATATATATATAACAATCTATCTTCAAAATATTGTTACAAAGATCCTTCATGAAGAAAAAATTGGACACTTAAAGCATCACATTACATGTCAGCAACAAAATGGCCACAGATTCTACTTGTCATAAACAAACAAATTATGTAGCTAAAGAGCTAAAATACATAAAAAAGTGCAAGATAATAGAGAACTGTGCTCAGAAAATTATTAATAATCCAATCCTGAAGCATAAGTTAGAAAGTAAGGAATTAAATGACCAGAATATATATAAAACAATCCCAAGGTCTTCTTATCACACCAATGAACTCTTTTAACATTAAATTCATAAGATAAAGCATCTATTGACTTTAGCTCATTCCTCATTTATTAAACTAGAAGAACTAGAATGCTATAATTTCCACAAAATTTAAGTCCTAAAACTATCTTGGAATTCAATAAATTTGGAACCTCCAAACTTATCGGATATCATAGCTATATGGAACCTACTATCCCTATTCAACAATTTCTTTCTTTTCTCTTTCTCTTTGAGGAACGAATACTTCATTTTAGACATAGAAAATACAAATTGGGGGATCAAGAATCCTTCTAATACATAGAAAAATCAGTCAAATGAACAACGACAGAAAGCCAAAACATCCGTTCAAATGGGCATCAATTCAAGAAGTCTGATTATTTTCGTGATGGTTCATATTTTGTTTTGTTACATGCTCTGCTATATTTGAATTGAAGAGAAGATAGATAAGGTATACCTAACTATTATATAGTTAACACTCAGATTCATGTTGGGAAATATTTGATTGTAGTTGATTGCTATTATTGACAGAGTTATTACTAAAATAAAGTACCATTAAAAATTTAAAACAATGTTGCTAGCATGTGAACTATGAAGCATCAAATGACCGTGACAATGTAACTAATGCCTAGACCCAGTTTTCCATTTCATCAAACTCTAATTTTTCCAATAAAAATGTGATAAATCTTGCAATAATAGCACAATTACATTGCTGAAATAACTTGCAAAGCATGATGTATTACAGTAATGAAATTATAACAAAATTTTCATTAAAATTAAGTAGTTATTCAAAAATTAAGCACTATTGTTATTTTGTTTGATATATTCAACGCATAGCTCGGACTAAATTCTTGTATAAATAAAAATAGGATCAACTTTAGTTAAAAAAAAAAACTGGATAAAACCACTAAAAGCAATTATAGTATTTCCTACTATTTTTCAATCATATTTCTATAATCATGTGGTAGATTCAAAATTGTACAAGACTACAAGCTATACGCTATTTAGAAATTCCATGTCAAATAATTAACGATACTATATATATAAAATCATGTAATAAAGGCAAGGTCCATCTACAATTCCATAGTAGGTTATATATTTCAATATACAATAAGTTACCTATCAAAAGAACATTCTTTGAAGTTTGAAAACTACTTTCAGGAAATAAAAATTAAAGAGTTTCAATCTATTGAAGAGGAAACAGAAAGTGGAGCAAAATAGTAATCATATTCTTTGAAGTTTGAGAACTAAATTCAAGAAATAAAAACAAAGGAGTTTCGATCTATTGAAGAGAAACAGAAAGTGGTGCCAAATAAAAAGCACATTCTCTAGAAACCTTTCTATCATGCAACATACAAAAAACTAATGCTTATAGGCATTCTCTTCTTCCCAATGCATTGCAATCCCTCCAATCACGCAGTTCTATGAAGAAATTCCTTTCTCTAGAAGCCTACTAACAACTTCAAATAATAGAAAGCACACACTCTGTTTCTCAAAAACATAGTGATATTTCCTTTCCCCCAAACTTATCCTGAATTATCTTACACGTTCGCTAGCAAAGACAAAAATAAGCAATACATAGTTATAGCCTAATGACATCAAAGTCATCTTCTCAGAAAATTAACATATATAGAGAAGATATATATAAAAAAAAAAAAGCTTTGCACTAAACACACACAAAACAAAAGCAATTAACTAAATAATTGCAGAGGAAAGAAGGCAACTCTAAATCAGAAAAACCAAACGAAATAAAAAACTAATTGTCATTTTTCAAAAACTAAAAGCCCATTGATTAGAAACTAACTGTCATCCCAATAATAGAATCTCTATGTTGTTTTTTGGTAATAGATAACAAGAAGAGGCATAAAATTGTTTGTTTTATTTTTTTAAGCTCATTGGACTACTAATTGCACAAGAAGATTTCAACTGGAATTTGAGACCATCATAAGTTACTTTAAAAGTAATCAACTTATCTTTGGCTTTCACTTTTAAATCACTCACACTTCATTATGATATTAATGAAGCAATTTTCAATTTTCATGTAGAAATTGTAGTCGAAAATGAAAATGCTAACCTCCATTTTAACAAAACCCTTAACTAAATTCCCTCAAAACATTATCAAATCATTAGCATTAATAATCATCTTAAAATTTCAATTTAGGTCAAGAAAACAATTAATTAAACTATGATTAGTGGCATATATAACTTCCATTATGATTATCTCTTTTCAATGGTTATTACAAGAGATTTCATGATTTAATGTAATTGTGGAATTAAAAGTTAAGCGCAACAAGAAAATAAAGGGAAAAAAATAAATGTATTACCTTTTAGCTTGTGAGACACCTGTGACACCTTGTCATACATAGTGTCACTATGAGATAGATATTATCAATCAATTTGTTCAAGAACTTGACTTAGGAATATCTCCAAGACTGAAAGAGTAGTATTGGGCATAAAAATCCCCAAAATCCAACAGCAAATCCCAATCCCAAGCTCATATAAAACGCTTCAAAGAAAACTGACTCGTCCATTCCAAGATCAAATGCCAATGACACCTAAGGTATTGGCGTTGCATCATCTAAACAACATTATTGTTTGACAAATCCAATGCATTAAGACAATCAATTTGAGCAAGGCTAGAAGGAATTGTGCCAGATAAATGATTCTTCACAGATCAAGAAATTCCAATGATTTTAAATTCTCAAGGCTAGAAGTGATTTCCCCACTCAAATTATTTCTTGATAAATTCAAGGTGACCAATCCAAATAGAGAGCCAATTTCTATTGGTATTTCTCCTGTTAGATTATTGCTTGAGAGATCAATGCTCTTAAGAAGCAAGTTCTGAATTTTTGAACATATCCTTTTGTGCCTTTCCACATCAATGATACATGTAGAAATCATAAAAACTATGCAGTACCAATTGCTTTCGAAAAATAGTGTTTGATATAACTTCAATTGATACTCCACTTCAGGCCATTGCAGTAAAGTTCTTTAAACACACTGGGATTTGTTCTAAAAGATAATTTTCTAAGAGATCCAAAAGTTTGATCTCAGTAAGATAACAAAGCTGTGATGGCGGACTTCCAAAGAAGTTATTCATACATAAACTCAATATTACCAATTGAATGAAGGCTTTCCCCTTATCAACAGGAAGGAATAGGGTCGTATAACTTATTTTCATCCCACATCTAACAAAGTTAAATTGATGCAATTCTTCACTGAGGAAGGTAGCTCTCCAATTAGGCTATTGGTTTCCCAAAACGAAAAGACCTTCAAATTCACAAGTGTACCAACGGAGAATGGGATCTTTCCTGATAATTTATTACTGATTAGATCAAGATACTGTTAATGAGCTTTAGATGGTTCCAACAACCGGGTAATTGCCCTTTTAATTGATTGTTTGATACATCTAAAATACCCAAGGTTTTGATTGCACTTTTCCCACATAAGCACGATTCCAAATTCGAAAATCTATTTTTGGGAGAAGATGCACAGCCATTGCTTCGAACATAAATGGAGGACTAGAGCCTTCAAATTGGTTTGAAGTCAAAATTAATTTGGAAATCATGTAAACTTAAGTAGCAAATTTGGAATCATGCCTCTCGAAGTGTTGTATGAGATATTCATTTCAGACATATTTTGTGACCTATGCCAAAACCACTTAGGTATGGTATATGAAAATCCTAGCATTAGAAATATCTATACTCCTTAAGTAACTTTAAGTTTGGAGCCAACTTGGAAAATTAGGACCCAACTTGGCAAGATGATAAGCTCAAATATTTTAATTGAAAAGAAGGAACCCAATTGGTGCCAAATTTTAAAGACAATGAGTTGTATGATAAGTCTAAGTTCATCAATTTGGATAAATTAGTGAGATGTGAATTCAGTGACATCACCCTCTAAAGAATTCCTGCGTAGGTTCAAAGACTTCCAACTCATATAGCAATCCATGATGCTTTTAGGTATTTCTCCAATTAACCGATTACTTGGAAAGGTATAAATCACTGAGAGATGAGAAAAATTGAGAAGTTGGGTTAACATGCCAGTAAATCTGATTAATACACATAATCCAAAATCAATAATCTGTTTCTAGTGCCACATGAAAAATTTTGAATGAAGCTTGAAAGTTCCCCACTCAAGTTGTTACTCAAAAGTTCTAATGTGTGCAATGTGCATATATTCCCAAAGGATGGATGGAATCTTGTCCTTGCATATTATTGTTGAAGAGGTCAAGATCATTGAAGAGAGTTCATCATGTTGCCAAAACCTTCTGAAATGGGACATTCTAACATGTTACCGATAAAGGTAAAGCAAGTTGAAGATTGGTGAAGTTAAAAAGGCTGGTAGAATATAGCCGATTGACGTCAACTAATTATAAGAGAAGATCAAGGATTACAAGAGAAGATGAAAAGTTCATATTGGAAGTAGATGGTAGAAGAAAGCTGCTATCCAAAAGACTACAGTTTTTTAGGAAAAAGCTGTTAAAGTTTGGAGGCCAAATTTGAAATTACCTTGAGATATTGATGATGTGAGATTATTATAAGAGAGATCAAGGATTACAAGAGAAGGAAGGTTTAAATAGGAAGAAGATGTCAAAACAAAATTATTATATGAGAGGTAAAGATGCTGAAGGTGAAAACTGAAGTTGAACATCCATTGAAATGTTGATGATGTCAGCATATTAGAAGAGAGATCAAGGATCGTAAGAGAAGTGGAAAAGTTTGAATGTGAATCAAACGAAGAAAGAACATCAATATTTGACAAACTACACCCACTCAGCCTCAATTCTCTAAGTTTGGAAGTACTTTACCAATCATTTGCAGCCAGTGACGAGAAGTGCCAAGATTACGCAAAAGTCATGTCAAGATTTGTTATAGAAGAGAGATTAGACAGCCACTCTGCATGACCATGATGCTGCTCGTTAATTTTGAGGCCAAAATTGCCACCAAACCTAAGAGACTGTAACTTAGAAAGACTGCCAAGCTCAAGTGGGATTGGTCCTAATAGGAGTTTTCTCCAAGATCAAGCTACTGTAGTTGTGAGAGATTTTCAAGATGACACATTAAGATGATTTCCTCTGAGATTGAGATATTGCAGTTGTAAAAGATTTCCTAATTGATAAGGAATCCTCCCATAAAAAATGAATATGACAGATTGAGATATTTTTAAGTTGTTGAAGGACCCAATGTCTTTTAAGATTTGACTACCACTGAAATCGTTACAATTGAGGTCCAAATATTCCAAAATTTGCAACTCAATCAATAAAGTAATATTGAATTCACCTATCAAATAAATGTGTATCCGAAATCCATAAAGATAAATAATTTGAACATAACCTATTTCATTGATGCATTCAACTCCCCTCCATTTACAACAATCTGCATCACTCCCATTGTCCTTCCATGTAAACAGAATGCCAGAGTCATCTTGGATACTTTGTTTGAACTTGAGGAGTGCTTGTCTCTCTCTCTCTCGGTGCACTTTACTTCTCCACTCTTAGTTGCCAAGTTGAATCCAAGATTAATGGATCCTGCAATATGCAATAAAAGCACCAACAGGGTATGAAAAACTTTTGAGAAAATAAGTGCTCATTATAAATTTTCTGATATATATGAAATATGTTCAATGCAATAACCACTCTTTACTTGTCAAGAATCAGAACTCCATGGCAGTATTTATACATAACCAAGTAACCAACTATTCATCCACATTGCATTGAATTATTGCACAAAGCAAAATACGCGTAAAAAAGACTTTTTGGCACTGAGAAGTCCTCGAAAAGCCCATGCCTCTACTCATAGGTGGGAAATGGTGGGGGAAGGATTTGGAACAAAGGTTTTGGATTTTCTTGAAATGGAGGGCTGATTTTCAAGGGTAAGTATTTTCTTTTAATAGTTTAATTTTAGTTCACTATTATTGTAAAAAGTTTTACACTATTGTAAAAATAGTAAATGGTAATAGAAAGAGAAATTTTACTGAATATTGAAGAATGTACAATTTGAACACATAATGTATGACAGTACTATTAGACATTTATATGTTGTCAAATCATTAAAAGAGTTTAATTATAATAATAAGTACTTTAGAAGTCAAACATTTTAAATAATATGACAACATATGATTGGATGATAATGTAAAATATATTTACAGTTAGGGTTGATTAAAATGCAATTCTTTATATATTTTATTTTTTACAATCAATTAATTTTTCTTTCATAATGTTACAAGACGGAATATATTAAAAAAGGATAATTTTTTTTGAAAAAAAAAGATAAGAGATTAGATAAGTTCAAAAAAAAAAAAACTATCCCTATTTGCGTAAACCCATGTAGAGCACCCCCATATTCCAAGAACCCAATTTGATGTCTCCGTTACGTTTCTCTTCAATGTGTAATGCGTCTGTCATTATCTTTCTTCTCCACCATTCATTATTCACCATATCATTAAATTTTGGGTTGTCTTTAATTAAAATTTGAGGATTTTTTGACAATTTCACACACAACTTTCTCCCTTTTCCTCTTCAAGCCATCATTGGGAGAGTCTACAGATCTAAGGATTTTCGTTTGGTGAAAAGTATATGGTAACCACTTGCTACATATGGTTTAGCTTCTTCAAGTAACTCAAATTTAAAGATTTGATTATTAAATTTTTTAATGAGCAATCTTTGGGGAATCCTCGAGAGTGAATTTAGATTTTGGTAACAAGAAATATTTAGAATTTAAGGATTTAATTGAGAAAATCAATTATCCCTAATTGATCCTAAATTACTAGAATTTTTTATAATTATAGAACGGTATAAGGAACTTTTAATTTACCAAGGCGAATTGTTAGATGAAGATCCAAATGGAAATTACTAACTAGTATGATTAGTTACAATGTACTACATATTTATTTGTGATTTTAAACCACAGGCAAATTTTAGAATGTTTATTTTTAATATATTAGAATCTTTGATATTCTTGAGATAAGCAAATTTTGAAAAAACTTACTAATGGTTTCTGTGTACGGTTAATAATTAATTGTTTGAATTGAAAATTGTTGTTTTGAAAAAAATATTGATGATAGTTCTAGAACAATTATGATAATTGTTTTATATATCAGTTATATACCAGTGATGATTATTGTTATAGACAATGGTTTTTGGACTAGTAATGACAATTGTTTCAGAATATTATTTGGCATAATAATGATAATTGTTACAGGCAATTAACTGCTTACGAAAAACATATATGAAAATTTTTTTGAGTGAGTTCTTTGATGTCAGGAAATGTTTTCTTTGAAATAAATTTATGTAAATAAATTAGAATTTTTATTGTCACTTGAAAATTTATTTTCTTGAGAATATATTTTTTTGTAAATTATTTTCATGGGAAAAAACCTTAGTAGAATACTATGGCTAATAGCAGTAAATGTTTGCCTTGACATACCTAAGATTAGACTCAGTAGAAATGATGGTAACTCTGTGTGTTGGTTAACACACATGGGTTGGGTATGGTTTTGAGCTTAATGCTTGTCAGTTCAAGTTGTGAGTTTGTCAAATTCAGTTTAAGCATTGCGCTTGTTAGATTATTAGCTTACTTGCGAGTTATATGCTTGGTCAGCTCAGTTTAACCCTTTGGGCTTGTTAGATTGTTAGCTTACCCCACAGGCTATCTGATCGGTTAATTCTGGTTTTGTTTAGTGAATTATTTCACTTGGATTTTATTTTGATTACTCAATTTTGAATATTACTGTTAGAAATTGTTTATTGAATGTATTGCTTTATTATATTTTTTATGAAAATTTATAATGATTATGATATAGAACTCTTTTATTTTATAAAGAATTACATATATTGTTATATTTTTTTCAAGTGTTTGTATTCAGTTTAATTTGCGATGTATAATTTCATAAATTATTTTTTTATATTACTCATCAAAAAACTCATGCCCCGCTTCTTTCGGTTTCTATTTTAGTAGATACTAATTGCTTACAGAATTACAAACTTACTTAAATCATTATTATATGTTTTCAGATAAGGGAAAAGATGTTGTTTATGGTTTGAGTCTTCCAGTTTGATTAAGAGAGTTTTCAGTTATTTTGGTGAGCTCAATGCACTGCTGTATGAATAAGTTTGAACATTTATTTTTTATTTTATATATGTTTAGATTTGTAAGCCTCGTAGGCTAATATTCTTAAGTATGCTTCATTATTTTTACAGTTAGGATCTATGTTAGTTTAATATGCATTGACTACTAATTGGACAATTTTTTGATATTTTATTTTAAAATAAGTTGGTAATGGTTGAGATTCGCTAGTCTAATATTTTAAGTATGAATTTATATTAGAATAAAATATTTTTTTTGAGATTCTATAGTGACTATTGTGGTTTTTTAGTTCATATTTATAGGTTTTGATACTTGTATGACTTGAGTGAACTTACTGTAAATCTTTATAATACACCAGTCACAAACTTATAATTCAAGTCATGACAGAAATAAACCAAGTAGAAAAAAAAAGAAGATAATCCTGGCAGAAAGAAATAAAATGGGATAAAATCATGTTAACAGTACTTTTGTCTATTTAATACGTATTTTTCTACTTATAAAGACAATAATATAATAAAAGTTATATATGACCAATACGTAAATATTTTGTGGCAAAGCCTACGCAAGCTGTCACTCTCTCTATTTGTTTTCCAAAAAAGCCACTCGTGTAACATGCTCCTCCTTCATTTTAAAATATATAACTTTATTTTAAAATTTATAATTTCTTTCACCGATAAAAATTTATAATTTCTAATTAATTTTCTTAGGTTTTTTTTTATTTTAACTGCTCAGACGCTATTAATTTTTTTTTAAACTTTATATTTTGTAATTATTTTTGTGCTTTTCAAATATTTAATTATTTTTTATTTTTTATCAGTTACAATTATTTTTTATTTACTTTATCTTTTTTATTTTCAATTTTTAATATTTATTTTTTAATTATTTTACTTTTTGTATGCGGGACTCTTCTTGTCTTCCGTTCTAAATTTTTAAATTATATTTATTTTTATTTCTTATTATATGATTTTTTATAGAATAAAAAATTAATAAATTAATTGAAATTAAAATAAAATAAATTTTTTTTTCCTGTTTGTAATTTATATTTTGTATATTTTTTCATTTATTTTACTTTTTTATCTTCCACTTTAAAATTTTTATATTTATTATTAATAATTAAGTTTTTTATTTTAATTAAAAATCTTGGTATCCAATTATTTAAGTTATTTCATCTTTTAAAGACATTATATTAAAAATTTTTATTTCCTTTAATTATTTCTTTTTATTTTTCAAATTATTAGTGATTAAATAATAAATTTAACCTAAAGTAAAAAAAAACATAGAAAATAAGGCGGAATAGTTCGGAAGACACCCACGTAACCTAAGATTAAAAAAAATTAAAAGGAAGGTAAAACTATAAAAAAATAATAAATTAAAAGGAAGGTGCAGGTCGTGCATCGTAGGACTCTTTTACCATCAAATATTATATTTGGATGTGAAATTGGGAAGAGGATGAAAAGAAATGCAAGAGAAAGAAAAATTGAATCAAATTTGTATTTAAAAGATTTTTAATAAGGAGAAAGTAGGAGAATTTGTTTTTTCTTTTTTAATAAATATTTGAAATTTACAAAAATAAAATTAAAAATTTATAAATAATTAAAAATTAATTAGAGTATCGATACTCTAAAAAATAATAGATACTAGAATAATGCCCATCAAAAATATTTCTCTTATATGCGATGCATAATAAGACCCGTATTTTAATTTTCTTGAACTTGAATATCCCATACATTATATAGTATATTGAAAAGGAAAGTATTATTTCTCACGAAAATAATTTTATAAAATGACAAACTTACAAATAGTTTTTGTATAATATATTATTAAGTGTGTATTACGTCTGTTTTTATTAAAGCTAATCATTGTTAATGCATGAATGGTGACGAAATATCGTAACGCACTTAATTAAGGTAACCCATGCTTGGTAATCTATACCATCATAAAGGAATTCTCTCATTAAACACAAAAAAACTATTCTTAACAAATTAAACACAAATTGGAAGAAAAACTAAAATTGTAAACACAAACTTTTTTTGTAAATGATCACATTTTATACTTATCATTACTTTCAAATGTAAGGATTATTTTCCCTTTAAATTAATAAGACTAGCATATTTTACTTTTTTAAATATAATTTTTATATAAATAATTAATTTATAATTATAATAAAATTATAAATAAATAATTTGTAAAACATTTATATAAATAAAATAAAAAAGTGTAAAGTAAGAGACAAGTACTCCTTGACAATATGCTAGTACGATATAAAAATATTATCTTATATCAATTTTACTTAACATTTATGAAATAACTTTAAACTCTTTTAATTTGTCATTGGTTCTTGAATTGGGATAGATAATTACAATCTAATTACTTGCAAATTAGGGTCAAAACCCAAGAGACACTTTTGAAAGATGTTAAAAATATAAAACTAATTATATATTTTCACTTAATAATTTAACTTTTAAGAATAATTAGTTCATAATATTTCAAACATCGTTACTTCAAAACCAACCGGGCAAAATATTAATATGATTGGATAGATATTTAGTCTACCCTGAATAAACCTGTGCAAAAAATTAAAAGTTGAAGAATGAAATAAACCCAAGAGATAAAACTAAATTTTTGCAAAGCTTTATCTGCTAATGGTTATTGCTTAATTGAGATGATGCTAAAGAAATAAAAAGTTGCAAAAAAACCGAATCATAATTTATAATGGATCAAGTAATCAGACATAGTTCACATTATCTGATTTATTTACGAGTTTAGAGGGGGAGTCAAATTGTCTTGAGCGTGGTCATAGGCTGAAAGGAATTGTATTTTGCATAAGGAAGTGCAATACTATAATATACTGTACCTCATTTAAAAATTAATTAGATTATCGATACTCTAATTAATAAATATTTAAAAATTAATTAGAGTGTCGATACTCTCAAAAAGAATAGATACTAGAATAATGGCCATGCAAAATATTTCTCTTATTTGTGATGATAATAAAGCCCGTATTTAATTTTCTTGAACTTGAATATCCCATACATAATATAGTACATTGAAAAGGAAAGTATTATTTCAAAAGAAAATAATTTTAGAAAATAACAAACCTACAAATAATTTTTGTTTATTATATTATTAAGTATGTATTACATCAATTTTTATTAATGCTAATCATTGTTATTGTTTGAATGGTGACGAAATATCGTAACCCACTTAATTAAGGTAACCATTGCTCAATAATCTATACCATTATAAAGGAATTCTCTCATTAAACACAAAGAGACAATTCTTAACAAATTAAACACAAATAGGAAGAAAATATGAAACAATAAACACAAACTTTTTTTAAATAATCACATTTTATAATTACCATTACTTTCAAAAGTAAGGAGTTATTTTTCTTTTACATTAATAAGACTAGCATATTTTACTTTTTAAAATATTATTTTTATTTAACTAATTAATTTATAATTATAATAAAATTATAAAATAATTAATTTATAAATAAATAAAATAAAAATTTGTAAAGTGAGAGACAGGTATTACTTGTCAATATGCTAGTACAATATAAAAATATTATCTTATATTAATTTTACTTAACATTTATGAAATAACTTTAAACTTTCTTTATTTGTCATTGGTTCATGAATTGGGATAGATAATTACAATCTAATTACTTGCTAAGTAGGGTCAAAACCCAAGAGACACTTTTGAAAGATGTTAAAAATATAAAACTTATTATGTATTTTCACTTAATAATTTAAGTTTTAAGAATAATAAGTTCATGATATTTCAAACATTTTTGCTTCAAAACCAACCTTGCAAAATATTATTATGACTGGATATATATTTAGTCTACCCTGAATAAACCCGTGCAAGAAATTAAAAGCTGAAGAAAGAAATAAACCCAAGAGATAAAACTAAATGTTTACAAAGCTTTATCTCCTAATGGATATTGCTTAATTGAGATGATGCTAAATAAATGAAAAGTTGCAAAAAAAATGAACCACAATTTATAATAGATGAAGTAATCAGACATGGTTCACATAATCGAATTTATTTATGTGTTTAGCGGGGGAGTCACATTGTCTTGAGGGTGGGCACAGGCTGATAGGAATTGTATTCCGTATAAGAAAGTATGATACTGTAATATATTGTATCTCAATTATAAATTAATTAGAGTATCAACACTCTAATTAATAAATATTTAAAAATTAATTTAGAGGATTGATACCCTAAAAAATAATATATACTAGAATAATGGCCGTGAAAAATATTTCTCTTATTTGCGATGCATAATAAGGCCCGTATTTAATTTTCTTCAACTTGAATATCCCATACATAATATAGTATATTGAAAAGGAAAGTTTTATTTCAAATGAAAACAATTTTAGAAAATAACAAAGCTACAAATAATTTTTGTTTATTATATTATTAAGTGTGTATTACATCAGTTTTTATTAATGCTAATCGTTGTTATTGTTTGAATGGTGACGAAATATCATAACCCACTTAATTAAGGTAACCCATGCTCAATAATCTATACCATTATAAGGGAATTCTCTCATTAAACACAAAAAGACTATTCTTAACAAATTAAACAGAAAT
Organism: Castanospermum australe; assembly: GCA_019955255.1. Classification (NCBI taxonomy): domain Eukaryota; kingdom Viridiplantae; phylum Streptophyta; class Magnoliopsida; order Fabales; family Fabaceae; genus Castanospermum; species Castanospermum australe. The sequence goes on along the minus strand of NSJW01000335.1, from coordinate 7,628 downwards.
TGGAAGAAAAAATGAAACTGTAAACACAAACTCTTTTTTAAATAATCACATTTTATAATTACCATTACTTTGACATGTAAGGATTTGTTTTCCTTTTACATTAATAAGACTAGCATATTTTACTTTTTTAAAGAATATTTTTATTTAACTAATTAATTTATAATTATAAATAAATTATAAATAATTAATTTATAAAATATTTATATAAATAAAATAAAAAAGTATCAATTGAGAGACAGGTACTACTTGTCAATACACAAGTACGATATAAAAATATTATCTTATATCAATTTTACTTAACATTTATGAAATAACTTTAATCTTTTTTTATTTGTCATTGGTTCATGAATTGGCATAGATAATAACAATTTAATCACTTGCAAAGTAGGGTCAAAACCCAAGAGACACTTTTGAAGGATGTTAAAAATATAAAACTAATTTTGTATTTTCACTTAATAATTTCAGTTTTAAGAATAATTAGTTCATAATATTTCGAACATCGTTACTTCAAAACTAACCTTGCAAAATATTATTATGATTGGATATATATTTAGTCAATCCTGAATAAACCCGTGCTGGAAAGTAAAAGTTGAAGAAAGAAATAAACCCTAGAGATAAAACTAAGTGTTTACAAAGCTTTATCTACTAATGGTTATTGCTTAATTGATATGACGCTAAAGAAATGAAAAGTTACGAAAAAACTGAATCATAATTTTTAATAGATCAAGTAATCAGGCGTAGTTCACATTATCCAATTTATTTACGAGTTTAGTGGGGGAGTCACTTTGTCTTGAGGGTGGGCACAGGCTGATAGGAATTGTATTTAGTGTATGGAAGTGAGATACTGTAATATACTGTATCTCTTTTAAAAATTAATTCGAGTATCGATACTCTGATTAATAAATATTAATAAATATGTAAAAATTAATTAGAGTATCAATATTCTAAAAAATAAGAGATACTAGAATAATGCACATGAAAAATATTTCTCTTATTTGCGATGCATAATTAATAAAAATTGTAATTGTATTTTTTCTCATTCCAATAAAATAAATCTTCATGATGGTGCATCAACAAAGCAGTACAAAATGAGAGATGCTTGGATGAATAATTGTTTGGTCACTAACATTGAGAATGATGTATTTAATAGGATAGACAATGAACTTATTATCCAACGATTTTAAAATATGAAATCACTGCAGAGAAACAATTATAAAAGGTGTTTTTCTTTAATTACAATTACAATAATTAATTATTTTTTGTTTTTATATATGTTAAGATATTCTTAATAAATTGTTATTATAAATTTTATGATTAATATTTTTATTATATATTTAAAATTTTAAATATATTTAATGCCCTGCTAACCCTATAATCCTGGTTCCGCGATTACGAGTTTCTGTTGGTTCATCAATTAAAGTCATACTCAGGAAATGAAAAACTGCATGGGAGGTGAAACATCACTTTCAAGAAATTAAAAAAGTTGATCAGGCCTACATGATCTCTCTTGAAAATACGAAATTAATTGTGTTGAGAGATCTGGTGAAGGAGGGCAGCACGATACAGGCTGGTTCTTTTGTCACTAGTGAGTCAGCATAAATCCACATCCACCTCTGAGCCGAAAAGAAGCTCTGAATACTATCACTATAATAGCTGGGTCAATACACTCTTCTTGTAAATACAAGAGAAATTTTTAGATAGGCAATACTTACTTTAAACATTCTATATGTGTAAAATTGTGAGAATTGCTGCAGGAGGAATGGGAGAGGACTCGTGAGAGTAAGAGGAGAAAGAGAAATTTTTCCAAGGAGGAGGAGTTGAAAAGAGGCATGGGATAGGTAGAAACAGAGAGCAAAACCCAATAAAACAAAGACAAAAAGAAAAAAAAGACAGAAGGGAGTCTCTGAATTCACAGGAGAACCTCCATAGCCAACACAACTGTGCATTCACACCAGCATCCTTCATAATCCCCACGCAGCAACCTATACAAATAAGTTCCCCATACCAAGTCACTCCCCACATTTACACAGCCAGCCCCTTGTTTTAACAAAAAAAAAGAATATTATTCTTATATTTCAATCTTACACCTTTTTACGTATACATAACCTCAATCATAGTAAAGAAAAGAAATAAATTGAATATCTTTTCATCTTTCCCTTTTCTCTATCTTCTTTTTATTATAAAAAATATGTAGAAATAACAACAATTATGTTGTTTTAATTATTTAAAACCAGACCCACAGCCTTCCACACTCACATTAGTTGCCACCTTCATTTCGCAAGTCTTTTCCAACTCCACCATCTCGGTAAGAAGTTTGTCTACGTTAGTAAGAAGTTGATTGTATAACCGTATGCCATCTCTGACTTTGTTTTTCAAATTGTTTCCATTTTCAAATAAATCATCACTCTTTTAAAGATTTTTCTTTAACATTTAAAAATCCCTAATCAAAATTAACCAACCCACAATTACTTTTTAGAAGAATTATGTGATTTGGACTTTTCATTATACATGGGAATACGTAAGCACTTAGAACAAAGTCAAAATTATAAATATTTTTATTTAGTTTCCATCATTTTTGTGATGATTTTAAGTTTTTTGTTTGCTGAAAGAGGTGATTTAAATATATTAAAGCTATTAATAATTTACATAATTAACTTAAAAATAATCATCTTAGGATGGATGTATCAGAAGTGTAGTAAGATTAAGTTTTTATCATTCTCTATACATAAATAGACTCTCAAACTTGACTTAGTTTGCAAATTCATTTTTCTTTTATTTTTATCAAAAATGTTTTTCCAATAATTTTTCTGCAAAAAATAATTATTAGTGGTGACTATTTTTCTAATAATTTCTATCACCATTCCGTTGTGAAACCCTCCGAGAACGGATATGACATGTATGTTTCCCATAAACATCAATAAACCAATTGTCCAGCATCCTTATAATAAGCAATTATCATCCAAGCCAAGGATCCATGAATCAAGAATTTTAAGTTCATTTGGTTACACACAAAGTGCTGTCAACAATGGCACATCTAAATCTCCACTCTATTTACATTGCCAACTTCAAACACTACTAAAAAAAAAATCATTTTAGACATGAAAATTGGACACAGAATATACACGGAACATATGACCTAGACAGGAAAAAAAAATTTTAATGTTCATAGATGGAATCAGACATTGAATTGTTCCATGTCTAAATAGTACTGTCTCTGATTCCGTGTCTAAGTATTTTTTTGTTTTCTAAAAAATTATAATTCAAATAGCGACAAAAAAGTTATGTATCTAAAATAACACCCTTAAAATAATTAGATATCAGAGATGGAACAAAAACTGTCTTTGGGTGGAAATTTAAATAGTAAAAAACTTAAAAACAGAATTTTTCCGTCTCTAAGTCTCAAACACAAAACAAACCCATGTCTAAATGAGCGCAAAAGTTAAAAAAAAAATAACTTGCAACAGATGAGTAATTTATGTAAACATAGCATCGGGTTCTCCTTTTCCCCTTTCCCTTTCTTCTTCCTCCCTTATTTTCTCCCTAGCCCTAACGCCGCTCTTCCCTTTGCGCAACCCCCACCACCACTGCCTCCCTCCCACTTCTCCATTGCTGATGATGGAGCTCATTGGTGGTTTCTTTGCATGCATCAACAAAGTCCCCTTCCTACCCCTTGCTCATAATTGACTCTTCCAAGTGCCAATGCCGCCATTGATAAAGGGAGCTCCTATGGTGTGTCGCTGGCGAGGCTCTTCTTGCTTCGGTGAAGCTTTTGAGAGGTTAGTTTTCCTCCATTATTGAGAGCCTGTGCATGATTTATTTTGTGGAATAAATTTGCATATTGTTTGGTGTTTGATTATGGTATCTGATTAGGTGTGCTTATGATATTTCATTTGGTGTGAATTTATTCTGAAATTTATTCTAAAATTTGGTCAAAATTTGGTGTAACCATTTGTCAGAAATCAAGAATGTTCCTAAGTAGGAAAAATTAAAGAAGATGGAAGGGATGAAAATAGACAAAATAGAAGGAATGTTCCTAAGTAGGAAAAATTAAAGAATTTTCATTCAAACCCTTTTGGTATTTCACCCGATAAATTATTACTTGAGAAATCAATGCTCATAAGAAGCAACTCTAGATTCTTGAACTCATGTTCTGCACCTTTCCACATCAATGATATGTAAAGCTCATAATATGCACCGATCTACATCAATTCTTTGTAAAGCTCATAAGTAATTGATTTAAAACCGTAAAACACAGAGTAAGTACTATTGCTCCAATATGCACGGGTTAGAGTTTCAGTTGAGTTGATTGTGTTTTCAGTTTCTTTAGACATGTGGGAATTCCTTTCAATAAATTGTTCCTTGAAAGATCTAAGAGTTGAATCTGCCTCAAATAACAGAGGTACGGAGGATGATTTCCAGAAAAGTGATTACCTCATAGGCTCAGGATTATCAATTGCTGTAGACTTTCTCCTATCCATGAAGGAATTGAACCGGACAACAAATTTTCTCCAGCATCTAGCATAACTAAATCAGTGCAACTCTTTAAAATGGAAGGTAGTTCTCCAATTAAACTATTTTTTTGTAAAACCAAAGTTTTCAAGTCAACAAGGGTGCCCAGGGACAATGGAATCTTCTCTAACAATTTACTATTGCTTACATCAAGAAACTCTAATGAGTTTAAAGGTTACCAACAATCAGGTAATTATCTTTTTAATTGATTATATGACAAATCTAGTATGGCCAAGTTTGTAGTTTTGCTTTTGTCACACAAAAATGAAACTAAATCTAAAATTTTATTTTTGGAGAGATGCAGCTTTGATGCCTGTAGCAAAAATGATGGTAGTACACCCTCAAATTGATTTGAATTCAGAAATATAGATGATCTGTAAGTAAGCCTAAGTAGTATGTTTGGCATTGTAATTGGTAGATTGTTGTGTGAGATATCCATTGTACTTATATATTGTAATTTGTTCCAAAACCACTCTAGTACAGAGTCAATAATCCCAGCATTAGATATATTTAGAGTGTTCAAGTAACTTTGAGTTTGTAGCCAACTTGGAAAACTAGGACCTAACTTGCAAGATGCTAGTCGCAAATATTGTAATTGGAAAGGAGGAACCCAACTTGTGCCAATGTTAGAGACAATGAATTAACTGAAAAATCTAACCTGTTTTGTTGGGACAGATTAGTGAGATGTGATTCAGTGACATCACTCTCCAAAGAATTCTCATCTACGTACAAAGACTCCAACTCAGCTATCAATTCGATGCTTTTAGGTATTTCTCCAATTAATTGATTATTGGAAAGGTATAATCAACTCAAAGATGAGAAAATGGAAAAGTCAGGTAACATTCTAGTGAACTGGTTACTAGATAAGGTGCACCTTGAAAAATTCTAAACAATGCTTGAAAGTTCTTAACTCAAATTGTTATTCAAAAGACACAATTTCTGCAATGTGCGTATATTACCCAAGAATGCTGGAATCACTCCTTGCAATTTGTTAGAAGAGAGATAAAGACATTCAAGAGAGTTCATTATGTTGCCAAAACCATTTGGAATGGGATTTTCTAACGAGTTACGATCAAGATAAAGTTCATGAAGATTGATGGTGAAGTTAAAAAGCCAGTGGAATATAGCCAATGATTTCAATTGATTCCAAGAGAGATCAAGGATGACAAGAGATGAATAATTCATATTGGAAGCAGATGGTACAATAAAATTGTTGTCCAAAAGACTGCAGTTTTGTAGATGAAGCTCTTGAAGTTTGGAGTTGAAGATGAAATTACCTTGGAATATTGATGATGTCAACTTATTATAAGAGAGGTCAAGAATCACAAGAGAAGGAAAGCTAAGCACCACTGAAATGTTGATGATGTTAGCATATTATAACAGAGATCAAGGAGGCTAAGAGAAGTGGAGATGTTCGAATGTGAATCAAACAAAGAAAGAATGTCAACATTTGAAAAAGTACACCCACTTAGCCTCAATTCTCTCAAGTTTGGAAGAATCTTACCGATTGCTTGCAACCAATGATGAGAATAGCCAAGATTATGCAAAGTCAAGATTTGTTAAATAAGAGAGACTAGACAGACACTCTGCAGTATGATTTTGGTAATTGATTTTGAGATCATAATTGCCACTGTGCTTAAGAGACCGCAACATATGAAGATTCCAACCCTGGAAAGGGATTGTTCCATCAAGATTATTATCTTTGAGATTTTGCAAGATTTCCAAGTTGACATGGGATTGCTCCTTCAAGATTATTTCCTTTGAGATCAAAAAACTGCAGCTGTGAGAGATTTTCAAGTTGATTACGAATCCTTCCAACAAAATCAGAATGAGAGATTGAGATATCTTAATTTGGTGAAGGATCCCATGAGTTTTGTAATGTGACTATCCCATAAATAATTGTAACTGTGGTCCAAATATTCCATATTTTGCAACTCAATCAATAAAGTAATATTGATTACACCTCTCAAATAATCTTCATTTGAAGCACGAAGATCAAGAGTATGTATTTGACCTGTTTCATTGTTCCATTCAACTCCTTTCCATTTGCAGCAATCTCTTTTGTTCTCATCATCTCTCCACGTAGACAGCATGCTAGAGTCTTCTATAAGGCCTTGTTTGAACTTGAGAAGTGCTTGTCTCTCCCTCTCTATGCACTTTACTTCACTATTTGTTTCCCAGTTGAATCCAAGAATGGATCCTGAAGTTTGCAATGAAAGCATTAGTAGAACACGAAAAATTTTGAGAAAATAATTGGTCATTATAATTTTTGTGAAAAGAAATATCTTCAATGCAATGATAACCTTCTTTAAGAGCTAAACAATAAGGACGCAGAATTATAACGAAGCTTTCTCTTTACTTGGGATGTATCAAAACTCGAGTTTGTATTTATAGCCTATTTAATGACTAACTAAAAAAAAAAGGATTTATTTTAATTTAAAAGAAAAAAGGAAGATTCCATAAAAGCAAAATGTGTATTTGTATTCTATTCAATTCAATTATTGCTCAGAAGGAAAATGCGTAGGATTCATTCTTTCGTTTTCTCTTTCACACTTCTCAAGTCGCATGTCACTTCTCTCTCTCTTTGTCTTCTCCATCACACATATAATCAAATTAGTATCCATCCCCAATTCTTGTCGCCAGCACCAACTCAGTCCACTTGTTGCCACGAATCTGGAAATTGTAATCAAAATTTTTAGGCTAGAAACAAATTCAAAAGTAAGACTGTAGCAAGAGTACTTTAGAAAGTCAAAAGCTTATGCAATACATCAATATATGACAAAAATCAAATTAAAAAAAAATCTAACAATCACATAAAAAGAAAAGAAAAATGAAAAAAAAAACTCTCATTATAATTTCTTACTATCTTGTTGGCAACATAAAATTTTTAAATTAAACAACTTTGTCTTACCAATAAAAATATTAATGTTTAAAATTAATTATACTGTTAAATAAAATCAAATCTAAATATTCAACTAATATCATATGAATTACATATTTATTTTAAACATAATCACGATATAACATATTGTCTATAGTATTTTATATACGTGCATTTCTCTCTTTCCCATTTCCAGTTGGTTTTTCCTTTTTACTCTCTTTTTTCCTGTCCAGAGTCA
>NSJW01000334.1:1239766-1517654 GCA_019955255.1 Castanospermum australe | reverse complement strand
TGATCAATATCTATAAACATTAAAGCATGCGATTATTGCGCTATCACCTAGGATACTGCCCTTATTCGCGGTCACTTAGGATATTGCCATTATTGTACTATCACATGAGGTCTTTTGTGTCATCACACTCTCACGTTATCATCACATGCTAAAACACAGCCCACAAGTTTTTCCCCTTTATCCGTTGATCTATCAAAATTAGAAAAATAAAGGAAAATTTTTTAATCAAAATTTTTGGGTCACAATTTTTTGTTTTAAATATTTCTTCCAACTATTCATAAAAGTAAGACTTGAGTGTAGGGCATCTTTGGTATAATGAAAAAAAAAAAGAATGATATGGAAATAGGAGTAGAAGTGAGAATGAAAATGGAATGGTAAGGAATGTTTATTTTCATAATGCATTTGATTTGGTTAGGATAGAATGGGTGGCAATAATGGGTGAAAAACGATATGACAATATGAAATTAAATAATATAAAAAAACTTTATACGGACGATGGATCAAAATTAAATTTCAATTAATTTATGCTAAATATTTTATAACATTTTGAAAATACTCATATAGCATTGCGTTCAAATTAATCAATAGTCAAGTCAATAAATAATTTTAACTTAAGATCCCACTTATAATTTTACTTAATACCAAATCCAACTCTTGTTTATTTCAAACGTGCTATTTCACATGCAGAATGGTACGATGCATGTTTCTCGTGGGATGGTGGAAACCTTATGCTTCTCAGTTATAAAAGGGCAAGAGGGTGGGTTGCCCATTTCTCCACACCAAACTCGAAAACTACAATCACATATCATTTTTCTTTCCATTTTCCAAGCCCTAGCTATTATACTTGGTTGAAATCCTTTAAAGTATCCTCTCGTTCTCCTTCACTTTATGCCATCATGTCTTATTTCAACAAGTTAGCGTTTTCATTCACTGTGATCCTTCGCATATACACCCAAGACGACACGTTCGAAAGATCACACATCCCCACCTCGGTTTTGGCCCGATTCGAGCTCTGAATGAGTATCAGGCCGCTCTGGCCTTCGCCAGAGACTACGACGAGCAAGGCCAACACACAATGGATTTCTTCAAACCCTTACTGGACCAACGCACAGTGACTCCTGAGGATCTCTGAGTTCAAGCAAAACTACACCAGCCGCGGTGTCAAAGCCAAGGTCTTCGCCACCATTGGAGGCCGCGGCTCTCCAATACCCCTTCCAGATCAAAGACGGTGACAGTGACACGTGGGTTTCCAATGCCGCTGAATCCCTCACACCTATCGTCCAAAAGTACAACCTGGATGGCATCGACGTCTACTACGAGCACATCAGTGCAAGGTAGATGACTTCGTCTATGCGATCGGGAAGCTGATTGAAAAACTGAAGAGTGAGGGAAACCATCACCACTGCTTCCATAGCTCCCTCTGCTGCTGTCAGCAACAACTTCTACGTCCCCTTGTAACAAGAATCACAGCAAATCCATCGACCACTGTTGGTTTACCCAATGCCACAAACGAAGTTGTCCCCGTTCCTTGATGCTCAGGACCCTTGTGAAGCGCTTCAAAGCCGAAGGTCACAAAAAGTACGACAGAAACAAACTGCTGGCTGGGTTTACAGGCGCCAATAATCTCTTCCCTCCCTTTTTTTTTTATGGAGTATAATGGTGTCCTTTTAAAACTTGATGAGTTTGAATTGTAAAATTTTAAAGTTATATTGCACTAAAAATGATTTGGACAAAAATTTTGAAGGGATAAAATGTTCTTCTTTGGTTCTAATGTGCTCATAGTACGCAAACGTCCATTTCAGTTTGAAATGATGATGAAGTGTCAATTTCTATATATAAATATCATGTGATAGTACAATAATGGCAATATCCTAAGTGACTGCGCAATAAGGGCAGTGTCCTAGGTGATAGCGCAATAATCGCATGCTTTAATGTTTATAGATATTGATCAATGGAGTATAATGTGTCTGTAGATTATAACTCATATAATCATTATTTCATGCAAATGGTCCCATATATGGATCAAAATAGATATACTGATCATGTGAAGTATATTACAAGAGAACATACCCGTGAATCCACAGATTGAATGCCTAGAAACAGAGTATGAGTCCCAAATTCGTGGAGAGAATCAGAGAGCAAGAGAGAAACTGATTTCCGGAAGTTTTCTCAACCAACAACCATCAGTTCTGCATCATCCTTCTCTTTGCTGATTTTGCATCTTATATATATGCATGCATGAGGCTGGGCTTGGCCCATCTTGGACGGCCCAGTCATCCATTCCTTCATCTCCCACTCGTCCTTGATGGGTCAAGTTCTCTACTCTGCAGTTCATACAGGCAAACAATCCATGCGATCAGCATACTCGTAGAGCTCGTTGCTATATATTTGTTAGGAGTATATAACAGCTCACAATGGGACTTTGAGTAGATCATGTATGCTGTACCCTAGATCAATCAGTCACATTCACAATTCTCTTGATCTCATTTCGAACTTTGTTTGTTCATTGTATTCACAACTATGACTAACCATAATATAATCATAATTGGTCGACCAGTGAATACAAGTCAATATGACAGATATCTCAAATTGATCTTCCTCTTTACTTAGATCTCTTAATCTATGTTTAATTCGCTTTTCTAGGAATGTTCCATCCGATCGAATCGTTCATGACCATTGGCAACATCCTAAGATAGCAAACATCAAACACAATCTTAAAAACAAGGTAAGAGTCTTAAGGGTACTAAAATGAGGTGTTTTTAACCTCAGAGTCTCACACGGCTTAAATAATGAGATCATAAATTTAGCCATCTCTTTTGTCGCATATATAATGCATACGTAGCATGAAATACGTATTACAGTATTTTTCTCCTTTCCCATGGAGTGTATGCCTTCATATTTAAATACTGTACAGATGGTGGTTCAGACATTTCCAATGTCTAACCTGAGTTCACAAATCTACTCTGCTATAAATCAACAGAACTCTCATCTGCCATAAGACAGATAAAGTGAAATTGTGGGTTATTTTCACTTTTGGATATAACAAATAATATATCCCCATCTTAACATTTAGTTAAGGCGACCATCATATTTCAAGCCCGAGCTCTTAATTATCACTTAGATAATTTAGCTTGAAATAGTTTCATCTCTATTTTACACACAGAAAATAGAGGCGATTACCTGTGTGAGTAGGCTAATCTAAGATCTGTCCGGCATATCTTTTAATAAAGATAATGTACATAACATTAAATATATATGTATATGCATAAATGTTCAACAAATGTGGGCATTAAATTGGGAAATAATATAGTATATCAAGTTCTCCGCAATCCTAGAGTTTTTGCTTACCATTCCAACAGCAAAACAAATATCAGGCATTGTACACATCATAGCGTATATTAAACTTCCAACTGCACTTGCATATGGAACACGTTCCATTTGCTTTTGCTCTTGTGGAGTTTGAGGACACAACCTTCTGCTTAAGCCTATGCCTTTTGCAATAGGAGTATTAATGGGTTTGCAGTCTCTCATGTTGAAACGTTCAAGTATTTTGTTTATATATGTTTCTTGTGAAAGAGATAAAAGTTTTCTTGAACGATCTCTTGAAATCTTAACTCCAAGGATATATATACTGCTTCACCCATATCTCTCATTTCAAAATTGGTGTTTAACCAACTTTTGACAGTGTTAACGAACTCCTTACTGCTCCCAGCTATGAGTATATCATCAACATATAATGATAAGATCACAAACTGATCTTTGGATCTTTTAATATATACGCAATAATCTTCGTCAATTTTGACAAAATTATATTTTATTACTGCTTCGTGAAAGCGTATATACCACTGTCTTGAAGACTGCTTAAGGCCATATATCGATCTTAAAAGTCGACATACTTTTTGTTCTTGGCCTTCTATTATGAAACCAACTGGTTGTTTCATATAAATTTCTTCTTCTAATTCTCCATTTAGAAATGCAGTCTTTACATTCATTTGATGTAATTCAAGATCCATACTTGCTACTATAACTAAGATAAGGCGAATCGAGGTAAATCTCACTACAGGAGAAAATGTTTCTTGATAATCAATTCCTTCCTGTTGAGTATACCCCTTTGCTACTAGGCGAGCCTTATATTTTTCAATTGATCCATCAGCATTTCGCTTTATTTTGAGGACCCATTTGTTTCCGATGGCTTTGCGTCCTTCTGGGAGATTAACCAATTCCCAAACTTGATTTAATCTCATAGACTCCATCTCTTCTTCCATTGCTTTCATCCATTTTTCCTTTATAGGGCATGATAGAGCTTCTTCTATGCTCTTTGGCTCTTCCTCATCTAGTGGAGCAACCATGAAAGCTTCCCCTTCTATGTCAAAACGTTTTCGGGGAACGCTTTTACGATTTGATCGTCGTATTAAAGGTTGTTTATCTTGAGCTTCGTTATGCTCATTGGTGCTCCCACTCGGATCAAATGGCTTATCAAGTGGTTGCAATTGAGACTGGTTCATATTTAATTCCCCACTTCTCACATTGCTCCCACTTGGATGTGATGGTATCTCAACGTGTACAGTTGAGGTATTGCCAGTACTTTGAACCAGTGTTTCAAAGAGGAATTGGTTTTCACCAATTTCACCCCATTTAGGAAATTCTGTTTCCATGAATGTGACATCCCTTGATTCAAATTCAGTTTTACTCCCACTTTCTTGCTTACCTATAAACACGTATCCTTTAGAGTGTTCAGAGTATCGTATGAAAATACTCTTCATACCTCGTGCACCTAATTTTTCATATTTGTGCGAAGGAACATGAGTATAGGCAGCGCACCCCCATGGTTTTAGAAATTCCAAGTTTGGCTGTCTGCCTGTCCATAACTCATATGGTGTGGTAGTTACTGATTTTGAAGGGACTCGGTTAAGTACATAGGCAGCTAATAACAATGCATCTCCCCAAAAAGAGATTGACAAATTTGCATATGCCATCATTGACCTAACCATCTCAAGCAGGGTTCTATTTCGGCTCTCCGCAACACTATTTTGTTGAGGAGTATAAGGAATAGTTAATTGTCTATCTATCCCTTTTTCATCACATAGTTATCTGAATTGAGCAGATAAATATTCACGACCTCGATCAGTCCTTAATGCCTTAATTTTCTTGTCTAATTGATTTTCAGCCAAACTCATATATCTTTTGAAACAACTTAATGCCTCTGATTTATGAGTTATCAAATAGACATGACTGAATCGAGTATAATTATTTATAAATGTGATGAAATATATTGCCCATGCCTTGCTCTCACATTCATTGGACCACAGATATCTGAATGGACTAATTGCAAAGGAATTTCAGCTCTAATTCCCTTTCCAAATGGTTTTCTAGATGTTTTCCCTATTAGGCAATGCTCACACGTAGGTAAATTGACTCTTTCGATATTACCCAATAAGCCTTCCTTGGCCAGTCTGCTCATTCTATGTTGGCCAATATGACCAAGTCTAGCATGTCATAAATTAACATCAACATTGTAAGTACTAGAAGATGTAACTAGGGAATAACAAACATTTGCAGAATGTAAGTCATAATCTAATACAATGAAACCATTTAAAAAAATATCTTAAGCCGTAAAATGTTGTTCCTAAGAACACATTTACACTATTTGAATGGAAGTTTATTGAAAAACTAAGTCTAACCAACACTATTACAGAAACTAAATTCCGTCGTATATCAGGTGCATAGAGGACATCATGTAGGAATAGGGTGCGCCCGTTGCGCATATTCAATTGACATGTGCCAATCCCTTTGATAGCTACTTGCGTGTTATTTCCTACATAGATCCACTTTGCTCCATGTGGAATACGCCAGAATTCCACGAAGGCATTCCTGTCCTTTGCTACATGGTCGGTGGCTCCTGAGTCTACAGTCCACAAAGGATGTGATTCAAATAAGAAAACAGAACTTGAGACAAACACATTATTGTCAAGTGGATTAAGGGTGTTTACCTTCTTTGGCTCGCGACAATCAAGCGAAGTGACCCTTCTTGCCACAATTGTAACATTTCACCTTTGACATATTTTTCTTAAAAAGACGCATTCCTTTCCCAGGTTGGTTATTCCTTGGCCTTTTGCCAGACGAAGATGGATCCTTGCCTTTCCTCTTATGAGAACCACCACCATGATGCTTGCGCTTGAAGCCCGAAGCTCCTTGTGAACTAGAACCTGTAAAGTAGATATCACTTTCAGGTTTAGCCGCCTGTAGGCGGTCCTCTTCCAACTCAATATGGTGCATAGCATCCTCAAATGTCTTGATGTTGTCATTGTGGGTGAGGTGGATTTTCATATGTTCCCAGCTATTTGGCAAAGAACGTATCACCGCTTGCACTTGTTGCTCATCAGTGAGGACGTGGCCAGCATCTCGCAGCTCACTTATCATATTTGCCATATGCCTCAGATGTTGTTTCATTGTCTGAGCATGTGGCTTCTTATATGAATCAAATTTCACAGTGAGCTGTCTCAGTCTCGTAACTGAAGTGCTACCAAACCTAGCAGCCAATGCTGTCCACATATCCCCGGCGTTGTCAAAATGTACAAACTCTCGCATGATATCATTCTCTATGTTGCTCAGCAACGTAATGCGAGTTAGAGAGTTTTTCTTCTTCCATGTAACATATGCATCTTTGTCACGCCTGTGCTGTGCTGTGGTTCCATCTTCAGGTTCTGACATAACCTGATTCAGTGTCTCAAGAACCTCTTGTTCTTCAAGCACATACTAGATTTTTAATTTCCAGATTTCATAATTGTGGCCATTGAGTTTCTCACCCTTATTCAACTCAGCAACAATGTTCTTTGATGCGGAAGCCATTGTATTTGACAAATTAATTCTACATATACATGTACATAATTAATGCCCAACATTTATGCAATATCATATCCAATTATCAATTGCATTAATAAAATTCCTCATCAGATTTCGAAGCCAAAAAGTTCCCTATGTTCCCAATCAAACTTCGAAGATCTAATTTGAAATTAATATTAATACAATTGATTTAAAATGATAATCTTATAAAGTCACTAAAACTTTAAGATTCCCCACTCAAATAAATATGGATAACACATATGTATTTAGCATAAATCAAAAACATATATATTAATATATCCATAATATAGAAACAGAGAATAAATAAAGCATGTTCAATAATACTAATCTACTTAAGATAGATACATGAAATAATCCAAAGACAACGTGTAGGTAGAACATGTTTATCTTTATTGCTTAATCCATGTTCTTTTCTTAGGAATAGACTGATAAAAGTCTTTAGGTAACATGACAGTCATTGTCTCTAACCAAGGGAAAAACTTAACAGACTTCGAAGACCTACGTAACGTGGGATTTATGGATAATACTAAACTTCTCTTAGATCCCATCTTAATATAAGTTTTCATAAAAGTTGCAACTAGCTCCTTATAATATACGAAAGGTCTAATTTTTCTTTCTAGTTCCCAAAGGTTATCTATCTCCTTTTGCCATTGTTCAGTGAGAGTGTTCCTTAATGCCATCATCCTTTCATATTGAGATAAGGTATAACCGCTGTTTATAACCTTTTACATCATCTTGTTAACAGTTTTAACATGATCCATCATGTTAATTTCATCTTCCCATCGATACTCATTCAATTTTCTTTTCCTTTTTGCAAGTTTCCTTACTTCCCTCCTTGTGGGAGTTCTTCTGAACCTAACCATTGTAACTGATACAATGAAAGAACAAGGAGTTATCGATGGATTTAAGCAAACAGCTAACAAGTTTTTCTGTAACATATACAGAAATAAGAATTTCTTCAAATTTAAGATGCAATTATCTCATTAGAAAGGTCTCGTTAATTCATAATTTATTACACAAAAATAAATTCAAAATAAATATTTCTGATCTTCAAAAAATTATATAAAAATCACCAAAAAATCAGAAATTTATTTCTGATTCCAACAGTGAAAACCGCGTCTCAAACTGAGTATGCACGCGCCCTCACGCGCCACCTGAATGATCCCACGTGTCTCCACGCGCTTCCACGCGCCGTCCACCGTGTGGTGACCGTACTGGCGCGTGTTATACACGCGCCACCAGACGCGCCTCACGCCACCAGAGGCGCCTCACGCACAGCCAAATGCAGCGCGTGAACAACACGCGCCACTTCAACGCTGACACGTCAATGCTATGCGTGACACGTGTCTCGGTGTCATGTTGACACGTGGCGTGGCAGTTGACGGCAGTTATACTGCTGTCAAAAACGACGCGTCATTTGGGTCGTCTTCTTCCTCCATACGGGTCGCGTCGACCCGTTTTCGACTCAGTTTGACCCGTTTCTAACCCGACTCTGTTTTTTACGTTTTTGGGGTCCTTCCTGAATCAAAATTTGTGATTTTTGTGCCCAGATCTCTTGTTTACTGAATTCTAAATTGTTTTATTGCATAAAACGTAATTAAAAACGTTTAAAACACCATTTTCTGGGGAAATCATAAATCAGTTTCATTTATGAAAAAAATGGTGAAATCGACATGTTTGAAGGCTTATATCTCCCTCATTTCTCATCCAAATAATGCAAATTATATATCAATGGAAAGCTTGAAATGTCTAGTTTTCATTCATATAATCATTTCATAATAATTCGCAACATATTGGACAAAAAATTTGGACGAACAGGGCATCATGAACAGTTAATGAACAGTTTCCAGAAATCCAAAAATTCATAGAATTCACAAAAACACACGTATGTTCATCATATTTCAACCACGAAAACAATGTTCAGATATCTATAACCCTATGCTCTGATAGCAATGTAGATTATAACTCATATAATCATTATTTCATGCAAATGGTCCCATATATGGATCAAAATAGATATACTGATCATGTGAAGTATATTACAAGAGAACATACCCGTGAATCCACATATTGAATGCCTAGAAATAGAGTATGAGTCCCAAATTCGTGGAGAGAATCAGAGAGCAAGAGAGAAACTGATTTCCGGAAGTTTTCTCAACCAACAACCATCAGTTCTGCATCATCCTTCTCTTTGCTGATTTTGCATCTTATATATATGCATGCATGGGGCTGGGCTTGGCCCATCTTGGGCGGCCCAGTCATCCATTCCTTCAGTGTCCTTTTAAAACTTGATGAGTTTGAATTGTAAAATTTTAAAGTTATATTGCACTAAAAATGATTTGGACAAAAATTTTGAAGGGATAAAATGTTCTTCTTTGGTTCTAATGTGCTCATAGTACGCAAACGTCCATTTCAGTCTGAAATGATGATGAAGTGTCAATTTCTATATATAAATATCTTCTCCCATGGTCTCTTATCTGAAATAAAAGAGAAATCGTGAATCATGCAGAGTATGCGATGCCAAAATTAGTTTTGCGTCGCCTTCATTCTCGTCTACGTAAAAATGTGACCATGAAAACTATTCTCACTGGCAAAATTTGGATTCATTATGCAGTCCACTAGTTGTTGATGTGCAACATCGAGATTTTGCCACTCGTATATTAAGACCATTAACAATTTCATGTTAAGTTTCCAAACGGGAATGAGAAAATGAGCCCGTAAATGTGGCGTGATTCATTAATTATAGAGAATATAAGAGCCTATACAATTATTATAATCATTTATTTAAAACATATCCGCCTAACATTTAATTAATTTGAACATAATGCCACATGAATATTTTTAAACTATTAAATACATATAGCATAAATTGAATTCTGTAGTAGTTATAAAATCTTCATATGAAGTGTGAATACAAATTTTGTTTTTAAGCGTAAAAAAGACTAATACAAACTTGTGAACGCCTACATTGCCTTATACTTTGTGACACATAATTTGATTTTTGAGTAATATTCATGTCCAATATTTATTTTTTGGTACAATAATAATACAGATATTTGAATTTATAATTTTTTTTAAAATTATCCAAACCCCTTGCCACAAGCTCGCCTTAGTTACCGAGTCCAATATTGAGGCCATTTAATGAGTATGCAACACAAAGATCAATTTTGCGTCAACTTCACTCTCGTCTGTATGAAATGTGAACATGGAAATTGTTGTCATATTATTTTGATGTCTCAATCCGGGAAGCTGAAAATGTCTCAGCCACAATTCCAAGCTGAGAGTTATCACTTTTGTTTCTTTCGACAAGATTCTATGAGTTTCTTCTACTTTGGACTAATAAAAGTGAAGATGTCTAACACCCTCAACCGTAAAACTGATAGTTATGAAATAAATTTGTAATTGTTTAGGTGGTAATTTTTTGTTTTGTTTTGTTTTGTTTTGTTTTTTGTTTTTGTTTTAAGAAGTATAACAGATGATGTAGACACTTGTTTACAATACAGGACACGCACAGGATGCTAGCACCACTTGAGAACACTGTCGTGTTTGTTGGAACTCCTGTGAAAATAACTGTCCCAATTTTTATGAAAAAAAAATGTTATTTTTATGCTCTAATTTTTTTTTTATATATATCTTTTAAGTACAAAAGAAAGAAATATGCTTAATGATTGAGCTCATATTTTATTTACTATCAATTTAAGAGTGTGAAAAAGAAGATATTCAGAGTGATTAATTTTTCATAAGTCTAGTATTTTTGCATCATTCTCTCATAATAGATTGGGAGGAAAATGAAAGCTTTGAAATTTTACTTTCTCATTTTATCATACTAAAATGAAATTAAATGATATTATGAGTTGTGAAAGACAATAAAATAATTTAATATTTATTTATAATTATTTTCATTATCTTTCTTGATGGAACCAAATAAATGAGGGGAAGCACTCTTTTACTTTTCCCTTTCTTTTTTTTCTTTTCTTTTTTATTGTATATCTTCTTCTTTTTTTCTCTTTCTGAGTTATAAAGGATAATAAAATAATTTTATATTTATTTACAAGTATTTTTATTATTTTCCTTGATAGAACCAAACAAAGGAAGGAAACCTTCCTCCACTTTTCCCTTCCTTTCTTTTTTTTTTTTATTGTGTTCCTTCTTTTCCTTTCCTTTTCACATATGATACCATACAAAACATTAATCTTACACTTTCTCTTATACTTTTACCTTTTATGGTAAAAAGAAAAAAAGAAAAAAAAGAAAAGTGAAAACAAATTAAATTTCTCTATCTTTCTTATAACTAAGGTGAAAAGGAAAGAAGGTATAGGATTAAGAAGTAGAAGAGAGATGCTATATTCTCTTAATAATTCTTTTAATGCTTAATTAATAAAGTGATTATTAAATAAAATATTTAATATTTAAAATCTTAGAAACATATAAAAATTCAATACTTATTTTATTTAATAATTAAAAAGATTATTAAGAAAATGAATTAAGATTTATATGTAAAAATAACATATAGTTGTTTCATACACGGTTGCACATGATTGAATTTAAATCCAAAAGTAATTGCGTTTGGTGAATGGTGAAACTTTTTTTTTTTTTTTGGTAAATGTGAATGGTGATACTTTCTCTTTTTAATTTGCTCTTGCATGTGACTTTTTGACAATAATTCAAAACTATTTCTCCATATTCAAAGGTATATCTATGGAGTGTATATAAGGACCATCCATACTTATAGCCTCTTCCAATTTTATAGAAACTTGCGTTTGCGTCGTCTTTGTCAAATTGGAAGGTTCGTATCCTTTTCGGATTTTCTCACAAAAAATCAAGAACGTATCTAGCTAGATAACCTCATCTATGGCTGGTCTTTTTATTCTATACAGATTAGTACTATTTATCTTTTTAGAATAACGCTAAGTGAACAATTTATAGGTATATGTATGAAAAAAGATTACATAGCTAATGCATGGAATTATTAAATTAACACAGATCTGTGTATAAATGTAATAATGTGACTTTGTATAAATTTAAAAGTAAATATAGTAATGTGTGTTGAATCAAGAGCTTATTATTGGGTCAAAAGTTATAACTATTAATTTGGGTACAACTCTTTTTACTTAAGTTTATCAGTAAATACCACAATTTAATCTGACTTTGATTCTATGTGAGCCTTGCCAAAACAAAATACTAGCCTACTTCACTAAAAATGTGAAAAAAGAATTACAATCTTTTTCATTTCAAGTCGGAAATAGACTTATTAAAAGGATAGAAAAAGATAAAAAAAAATTTATAAAAAAAACTATTGAAAAATACCTTCCTCTAAATAGTTTTATTAAAAATATTATTTTTTATGAAGCCCAATTAATGACGTCAATTGATTTATGTAGCCAATTTCTAGTGAAATAAAACTTGATTGTTGTTGCTTTTTTTTTTTTATGGTATCATCAAATTAAGTAGAAGAGATGATGCATTGATAAGTTATACTTAATTAAAAATAAGATGTGCGAACTAATTAACGCGAAGATATTCATTCATAAAATATGACAAAATGAATACAACGTAGGTAGGAGCAAATGGAAACTTATTTGGTCTGATTAGGTAAAACTTTCAACTTGCAATCAGAGTCTTAATCCGTTCATTCTTCAAGCTCTTCTTTTGGTTGGAGTCCTTAAGATCTGTTTGGTATAATAAAATAAATAAATAAATAAATAAATAAAAATAAGATATTTTTATTTTTTTTAGTAAAAAAATAAATAAAAAATATTATTATTTTTATTTTTTAAATACTTAATCTATTTTTATTTTTACGATACCAAACTTGTACTTAATTCTTTGTCTCCTTCACTTATTTTGTTAAACCTGTCTCCTTGCATGAAAGGAAACTAAACCTGTCTCATTCTTGGCGGTAAGTCCTTGTACAGTGAGACAAATTCTGTGTCAAAGGTTGTTCATGGGTCTGTAAGTTATCCTCTCAGCTGCGTGTGCCTTTCCCCAGCGTCTCTCTGTTTCTTTCATCTGAAAAAAAAAGTCTGGTTGTGCTCCCTCTTCTTTCAGAAACCCCTTTCTTCTCCTCTGTGAATGCTCCTTTTCCTCACGGTTTCCATCGAATCAAAAAGCTCTCCCTCACTCTCCTCTCTTTTTCTAATTTTTTCCTCTGCTTTTCTCTCTCTTGTTTTCCCTTGGTTCTCTTTCGTTTTCAGCCTTCCTCTCTCTATAAGACAATAACCCACTTCATTCTCCCTGTAACCGAATTCCTCCCAAAGCCCCAAATGCCTCACTCTTCCACTTGTCGTCTTCTGCGTGAGCGTTCAGCATCTCTTTTTTTTCTTTTTTTTTTTAATTTTAATTTGGTTTTATCTTCTTTTTTTTTTGGGTTTTATCTTGTTTGCATTTTTGTTTTGGGTTAAGATGGCCAATGCGCTTTTGGTTAGCATGAGTAGGCAAAGGAAATGAGATGGTAATGCTCTTTGGACTGAATTTGAGATAGAAAATTGAGTCAACAAAACTTATCTTTGAGTCAAGACAATGGGCTAAAGAAATTGGAATCTTTTTGTGAATTTTAGTTTTGGTTAACATTTTATCATCATTTTTTAACAAAACAAATATTTTTCTTCATATTTTAAAAATTTTTTATATATTTTTCTTAAACTTTAACCAAAAGAGATTAAAAAAAGAATTCTTGAGTTCTTTTTCTGTCTTTTAATTTTTTTTTGGTAAGAAAAAATTAGGTGCTGACAATTATAAAGAAAAGTTATTTGTTTATGAATAATAATAATTATTTTGAAAATATTTAAAAGAAATATGATATTAAGTTAATATATAGTTGATAAATATCACTCAACTATATTTAGTATTTAATTTTTGCGGATATACTATTATAATTTTATGGTTACTGCTCTCACTATGCCACATGCAGTTCTTTTTTTGCTTTATTTTTCCTTTAGTATTATACAGGTTAATTAAAGATTAATAATGAAGCCTGTAAACGACTTAATTGCCTCAAACAGGGATAACTGTTCAATAAAATTTATTAAAACGGATGGTCCCATTAATCCTCAACTCTTGTTATGGCTAGTCATAAGACGGCAAGCATAACCACATGCTAAACTTTTTTTCAAAGTTATGCTAAGGATCAGGTAGATTTTTTCTTTCTTTTTTTTTTTTTTGGTACAAGAGGAGAAAAAACAGAAACTACCACCTAGGGAAGGAAGTATGAACAGCATCCCCTAAAGCCACTACATTCAAGGCCTGGGGACATTGTTCTAATACACAAAATTGAGAATCACAACTTGCTCCTAATTTTGCAAATAATCAGCACATTTTTTTCCCTCAGGCTTTACATGGCTCAGCTTCACTTGCCATGTACGTTGAAGTAAAATTCTGATATCTTGAATCATATTTCCATAGATGTGTTTAGAAGAAGAACCATGTTCAATAAGGTGGAGTGCTACTGCTGAATCTGACTCCACATATAATTTTCGATATCCCCTATCCCAAGCTGATAGAAGGCCAGACCTTATAGCACTCAATTCGGTCAGATCTTTTCACTCTCTCTGAAGTCTGAACATTAGTAAGCAAGGCTTCCCTCCTAGTCAGCCATGGATAAAACTTACAACGTTGGGGTAGCACTAGTTTCCATAGCCATTTCCAATTTCTGTCATCTGCAACAGTCTCAGATTCCTGTAAAAGCCATAAATAAGCATTAGAGATTGTATAAATACAATCTGCAGATCCTCCCCAGAACTAATTTGTCTTCTAGGGAGCTATAATGACCCAAAGGTTCAGAAGTGATTGCTGAAACGACATCTTCTGGTGATGTTGTGTGGAGGGAGGACAAATTCCAAACATTCTGGATCAAGACATCGGAAACTCGGAGCTATAAGCCCCTTTCATGAATGTGTTCAACAATTTCAGCCAATGGTTTATCAAAAATCCATCTATCCCACCAAAAGGAAACCTTATTTCCTATAGCTATTCTAAATTTAAAACCTCCTTTCAAACTTTTTGCTGCTGCCTTGACAATGCTTCTCCACGAACAAGAATCATTTGGATCAGATGTATAATTAAAAACATCATTCTCCTTAAGATATTTTGCTGTTACTATTTGACTCCCCAACTTACTATCATCAACAGTTAGCTCAAAAACTTTTTTGGCCCAAGAGAGCAATGTTGTTGAATCTTGCTGTGCGTATTCCCAATCCACCCATCTTCTTTGGTTGAAGAACTGATTGCCAATCCACTAAATGTATGCTTTTATTTTAGATTCAGAACCTCTCCAAATAAAACTCCTCATAGTCTTATCAATAAAGTCACAAACACCCTGGGGGATCCAAGTTGTTTGCATTGTATATGAGGGTATTTCACACAGCATTGCAGATAGCACTGCTTGTGCAAGATTGACCCTTCCTGCAAATGAGAGGAGTTTAGATTTCCAAGAAGCAAGCTTACTGCTGATTGTTTCCATGATTGAATTATAGGTTGATTTCATCACACCCTGCCTTGTATCAATGGAACTCCAAGATAGTTGCCCATATTATTAGTAACTGAGATATCCATAATCCATCTCAGCTTCTCTTTTTTGTTTTTTGGTCATTTATCTCAGCTTCTCTCGTCTGCTTCTTGGGACACTCATGGCACATATGGCTTTAGATTTGGTCCAATTAATTTTTAGACCAGAAATTCTGCAGAATGGGGCTAAAGTCAAATAAATCGCTCTAGCCTAGCCCACCGTAGCCTGGAAAAATAGAAGAATATCATCCGCAACAAGCAGACGAGACACTGGAGGGGCTTGATTCGTACACTTAATTGGCTTCCAATTCCATTCACCACTGTTCACCTCTGGTAGATTTTGTTAACATTTCCATAATAGCTTCTTTTTTTTGGGGGGTTAAAAACCAAGGAGCCGTGCATAACAATAAAGGCCGTGACCGAAGATATATTATTAATTTCTTTTGACTTTTTTTGGTTTGTAATAAATCCAAAACTCTAAGGGTACGTTTGACAAGATGAAAATAAAATGAATGAAAATATCTAGTTAAAAAATGAAAAAAAAAATCCAGTGGAAATTACACATTCTAATATAAAACATAAAGAATAGCTATTCCATTCTCGGGTTCCTTCGATTCTCTGTTTGCGGATTCACCATTGATGCCGACGTTGTTTCCTCCAGCCACCACTTTCAACACTGACACTAGCTACTCCTTTAGCCACCATCCTTCTTCACCCATTCTCCGACCTTCAACTTTCAAAATAATAGTTTGTATAAATAAAATATTTCAAAAATAGTATTTCTTCTTTTATAATATGAATATAATAACAATTTTATTTTATTTTATTTTATTTTTTGATTAATTATAATGTACAAAAATATATAAATAAAATAGAATCATCAATCTATTCCTAACCAAACCAAACACTCTATGAAAATAAACATTTCTGTTTATTCCAATTACATTTCTATTCTCATTTTATTATTTTTCTTTACATCAAAGATGCCCTATACTCAATTCTCACTTTTATGAATACTTGGAAGAAAAACAAAAAACAAAAATTGTGACCCAAAAATTTCCTTTAAAGAAATTTTCCTCTTATTTTCTAATTTAAATAGATCAACGGATAAAGCGGGGGAAAAACTTGCGGACTGAGTTTTAGCATGCGATGTTAACGCGAGTGTGATAACACCAGAACAACGTCATGTGATAGTGCAATAATGGCAGTATCTTAAGTGACAGCGAAATATATAATGGCGGTATCCTAAGTGATAGTGCAATAATGGCAGTATCTTAAGTGACAGCGGAATATAGATATTGATCAATGGGGTATAATGTGTCCTTTTACTTGATGAGTGTAAATTGTAAGATTTTGAAGTTATATTGCACTAAAAAGGATTTGGACAAAAATTTTAAAAGGATAAAGTGTAATTTCAATTTATCCTAATTTTTACTCTTCCATGTTACGTGATATTTAACCGTAGGTCATTTCTTTTTTCATACCTAACTCATGAGAAAAAAAAAAGCTACAGAATCACTTTTGTAGAATTATAGCAAGTTCCATATGAGGAAGACACTTGGAAAAACAAACAAGATGAAACAAGAGAATACAAAAATTAACGTGGTTCCACAAATATATACCTATATTCACAAAAAGGAAGCTGTTCTTTATTGAGTTGATATATGCCTATGAAAAAAAGCACTTAAAAAATAATCACTGAGTTAATTGCAAGTCCAATATTCTAGACGTTTTTTTTACACCATTTCTTATAAAACTCAAAGAATATTACTCTCAACTTGAGCTATATACGCCACCTCTGGGCTTAGCAATTTGCCTTGTGTTAGATCGTGTTCCTCTATCTATTTAACAACTTAATTTTTTAGTCTCCAAGTGTTATGTTTCAATCGAATAATTACCCACTAAAATAATTAACTGTCATATTTCAAAAATAAAACTTAACGGAATGTAAATCAAATTGATTTTCGGCAAATAAACTCCAAAATATCTCAACACATAAAAATAGAAAATAATTTCCATACCGAATTTTCTACTGGTGCATCTTTAATTCTAACTCTCACTCTTAATGGTACAAGCAAGCTAGAGAGAATATCTAATCAAGTAATTAGGGGTGGGAATAGATCAGGTGCACGACCTACTAAGAACCTATAACCTAACTTATTTTTGGCCTTTATTAGGCTTTAACTATTTATTATATAAGACAGGTTTAAATTTTTATAAAAGTTTGTTTAATTAAATAGGACAAGACTAAACTGTTAAAAATATTTATTTTTTTAATAGGCCGGATTATTTGTTTATTATTAAAAAATTATAATATTTATATCATTTATCATTATATATTTGTATAATTTATTATTTTAAATATAATTTAATAATTTTAACTAAAGACACTAGTTATTTGATGTTTTTAAATATAAACTTATTAACTTAATTTAAAATTTTTATGTAACGTAAGTTTTTAAGTAAGCTTATAGGCCAGATCAGGCCAGACTTTTGTATTTTCACAAAAAGGCTAAGCCAAACTCAAATAAAAGCTTATGTCAGATAATAGGTTAGGTTCAAGCCTAATATTTTACAAAATAAGTCACGTTTATTCAAGATGTGTTGGTGCAATAAAAGTGAACTATATCCTCAAGTATGAAAATTATGGTTCGATTCTTGATAATCCCATCTCATGGATAAAAAAATAAGTCCTAACCTATTTTTACCAATATAATTCGGCAATAAAATTTTAACTCATATAGCAACCGTTCAAAATTTAGTTTAATTCATATGAGAAAGGTGAAGGAGAGATGAGTTATACTTTATCTTATTATTAATTGCATGCATGCTAATTAATTAATTAATCAATTAATAATATCAAAATAGTTCAAGAGATTATTATAACTTATAATAAGTTATTCTTAATTAAGAGTAAGAAGCACGAATTAATTAAGCCAAGGTATTTTATTCATAATAATTGTGGTACGAGATTAAATACACTAAATATAAAAAAGGAAATATTTTGATATTATATTATTAAAAATGTGTTGCATAAGTTACGTGAGTCATAATTATATTTTATTATTCATATACTAATAATGATTAGTACTAAAAAATTAAATATACTACTAAAAATTGATGATAATGCAATCCACTTAATAAATGTCACCCACTTGAATAAGATTCTTCTCTTCCATTCCTATACCTTGTAATCTCTCTTCACGGTACATGATGAAACGTGGAAGTCATGGGCAACAAGCCAAATAAATGAAAGCACCCACATGCAGCTGAAATATCGTTGTCGTTGTCGTTGAGATCATCACACGCACCATGGAAGAAGGAAGGCACAGTGATTGCTTCCTCCTTCTTCAGTTTCGCTCTCAACTGGCTGATTGCAGACACAAACTCATCTTCTTTAGTATCAGCTTTGTTATATGTTTGGTTTAATTTTTAAAATTATGTAAAAAATTTATTTCTGAGAGTTTTTATTCAAACCATAATTTTAAAATTTCAAAAGTGAAATCATTTATATGTAAACCTCTCTGTCAATTCTGTTATAAGAAAGAGATATTGCGAATCACAGTACGCCAAGATTAGTTTTGGGCCACCTTCATTCTCGTCTTCGTCAAAATGTGAACATGGAAATTATTCAATTTGAATTCATTACGCAGTCCACCAGTTGTTCATGTGCATCATCGAGATTTTTCCCCTCATATATTGAGACGATTAACAATTTCATCTTGAGTTCCAAAATGGGAATGAGAAAAGGTGCACGCAAGTCTGGCATGATTCATTAATTGTAGAGAATAAGAGCCTATAAAATTATTATAATCATTTATTATAATCAATTATTGAAAATATGTCCATTAACATTTAATATGAATTATCATAGCAGTAGACTCAAGTTGTGCGAATGCATCATAAACTTGTGGTCCCCTGAGCTTAAAAAAATAAAGAAAGAATATGTTAGAACTCGTATTTTTCTTGTTTTGTTATTAAAAAAAAATAATGAAAGAACGGTATTTAAAAAGTGACATGCAAATAATATTGTTGCGTATTAAAAGTCTTGTGGCAATACGCAATTAATATACCTTCAACTCATGCTTCCAAAACTTCAACTGGCACCTCTTTCTTTTCAAGAGTAACAATCAACAAGAATTACTCATTAAAAAAAAATCCAAAAAATATATAGGTAATTTTCGATGAAAATGCTAACTTCATACCTATTAGGAAGCACTTAATGTTTCTTGGTTAGAAGATCCTCGTTAGGTTAAAGTGAATTGATGAGTTTGAATTGTGTAATGTGTCCTTTTAAAACTTGATGAGTTTGAATTGTAAAATTTTAAAGTTATATTGCACTAAAAATGATTTGGACAAAAATTTTGAAGGGATAAAATGCTCTTCTTTGGTTCTAATGTGCTCATAGTACGCAAACGTCCCTTTCAGTTTGAAATGACGATGAAGTGTCAATTTCTATATATAAATATCATGTGATAGTACAATAATGGCAATATCCTAAGTGACCGCGCAATAAGGGCATCCTAGGTGATAGCGCAATAATCGCATGCATTAATGTTTATAAATATTGATCAATGGAGTATAATGTGTCCTTTTAAAACTTGATGAGTTTGAATTGTAAAATTTTAAAGGTATATTGCACTAAAAATGATTTGGACAAAAATTTTTAAGGGATAAAATGATCTTCTTTAGTTCTAATGTGCTCGTAGAACGTAAACGTCCATTTCAGTTTGAAATGATGATGAAGTGTCAATTTCTATATATAAAATATCTTCTCTCATAGTCTCTTATCTGAAATAAAAGAGAAATTGTGAATCATGCAGAGTCTCCAATATTAATTTTGGGGCCATTTTTGTATGCGATGCTAAAATTAGTTTTGCGTCGCCTTCATTCTCGTCTACGTAAAAATGTGAACATGAAAACTATTCTTACTGGCTAAATTTGAATTCATTATGCAGTCCACTAGTTGTTGATGTGCATCATCGAGATTCTGCTACTCGTATATTAAGAAGATTAAAAATTTCAGGTTAAGTTTCAAAACGGGAATGAGAAAATGAGCACGTAAGTGTGGCGTGAATCATTAATTATAGAGAATATAAGAGCCTATACAATTATTATACTCATTTATTTAAAATATATCCATCTAACATTTAATTTAAACTATTAAATACATATAGCATAAATTGAATTCTGTAGTAGTTATAAAATCTTCATATGAAGTGTGAATACAAATTTTGTTTTTAAGCGTAAAAAAAGACTAATACAAACTTGTGAACGCCTACATTGCCTTATACTTTGTGACACATAATTTGATTTTTGAGTAATATTCATGTCCAATATTTATTTTTTGGTACAATAATAATACAGATATTTGAATTTATAATTTTTTTTAAAATTATCCAAACCCCTTGCCACAAGCTCGCCTTAGTTACCGAGTCCAATATTGAGGCCATTTAATGAGTATGCAACACAAAGATCAATTTTGCGTCAACTTCACTCTCGTCTGTATGAAATGTGAACATGGAAATTGTTGTCATATTATTTTGATGTCTCAATCCGGGAAGCTGAAAATGTCTCAGCCACAATTCCAAGCTGAGAGTTATCACTTTTGTTTCTTTCGACAAGATTCTATGAGTTTCTTCTACTTTGGACTAATAAAAGTGAAGATGTCTAACACCCTCAACCGTAAAACTGATAGTTATGAAATAAATTTGTAATTGTTTAGGTGCTAATTTTTTGTTTTGTTTTGTTTTGTTTTGTTTTTTGTTTTTGTTTTAAGAAGTATAACAGATGATGTAGACACTTGTTTACAATACAGGACACGCACAGGATGCTAGCACCACTTGAGAACACTGTCGTGTTTGTTGGAACTCCTGTGAAAATAACTGTCCCGATTTTTATGAAAAAAAATGTTATTTTTATGCTCTAATTTTTTTTTTATATGTATCTTTTAAGTGCAAAAGAAAGAAATATGCTTAATGATTGAGCTCATATTTTATTTACTATCAATTTAAGAGTGAAAAAGAAGATATTCAGAGTGATTAATTTTTTGCAAATCTAGTATTTTTGCATCATTCTCTCATAATGGATTGGGAGGAAAATGAAAGCTTTGAAATTTTACTTTCTCACTTTATCATACTAAAATGAAATTAAATAATATTATGAGTTGGGAAAGACAATAAAATAATTTAATATTTATTTACAATTATTTTCATTATTTTTCTTGACGGAACCAAATAAAGGAAGGGAAGCATTCTTCTACTTTTTCCTTTCTTTTTTTCTTTTATTTTTTATTGTATATCTTTTTTTCCTTTCTCTTTATGAGTTATAAAGAATAATAAAATAATTTAATATTTATTTACAAGGAAGAAACCTTCCTCCGCTTTTCCCTTCCTTTCTTTTTTTTTCTTTTTTATTGTGTTCTTTCTTTTCCTTTCCCTTTCACATATGATACCAAACAAAACATTAATCTTACACTTTCTCTTATACTTTTATCTTTTATGGTAAAAAGGAAAAGAGATTAAAGAGAAAAGTGAAAACAAATTAAATTTCTCTCTCTTTCTTATAACTAAGGTGAAAATAAAAGAAGATATAGGATTAAGACGTAGAAGAGAAATGTTATATTTTTTTAATATTTAATTAATAAAGTAATTATTAAATAAAATATAAAATATTTAATATCTTAAAAACATATAAAAATTCAATAGTTATTTTATTTAATAATTAAAAAGATTATTAAGAAAATGAGTTAAGATTTATATGTAAAAATAACATATAGTTGTTTCATACACGGTTGCACACAATTGAATTTAAATCCAAAAGTAATTGCGTTTGGTGAATGGTGAGACTTTTTTTTTTTTTTTTGGTAAATGTGAATGGTGATACTTTCTCTTTTAATTTGCTCTTGCATGTGACTTTTTGACAATAATTCAAAACTATTTCTCCATATTCAAAGGTATATCTATGGAGTGTATATAAGGACCATCCATACTTATAGCCTCTTCCAATTTTATAGAAACTTGCGTTTGCGTCGTCTTTGTCAAATTGGAAGGTTCGTATCCTTTTCGGATTTTCTCACAAAAAATCAAGAATGTATCTAGCTAGATAACCTCATCTATGGCTGGTCTTTTTATTCTATACAGATTTGTACTATTTATCTTTTTAGAATAACGTCAAGTGAATAATTTATAGGTATATATATGAAAAAAAAATTACATAGCTAATGCATGGAATTATTAAATTAACACAGATCTATGTATAAATGTAATAATGTGACTTTGTATAAATTTAAAAGTAAATATAGTAACGTGTGTTGGATCAAGTACTTATTATTGAGTCAAAAGTTATAACTATTAATTTAGGTATAACTCTTTTTACTTAAATTTATTAACAAATGACACAATTTGATTTGACTTCGATCCTATCTGAACCTTGCCAAAGCAAAATACTGACCCACTTTGCTAAAAATGTGAAAAAAGAATTGCAATCTTCTTCATTTTAAGTTGGAAATAGTCTTATTAAAAGGATAGAAAAAAACTAAATTTTTTTATAAAAAACTATTGAAAAATACTTTCCTCTAAATAGTTTTATTAAAAATATTATTTTTTATGAAGCCCAATTAATGACGTCAATTGATTTATGTAGCCAATTTCTAGTGGAATAAAACTTGATTGTTGTTGCTATTTTTTTTAATGGTATCATCAAATTAAGTAGAAGAGATGATGCATTGATAAGTTATACTTAATTAAAAATAAGATGCACAAACTAATTAACGCGAAGATATTTATTCATAAAATATGACAAAATGAATACAACATACATAGGAGCAAATGGGAACTTATTTAGTCTGATTAGGTAAAACTTTCAACTTGCAATCACTGAGTCTTAATCCGTTCATTCTTCAAGCTCTACTTTTGGTTGGAGTCCTTAAGATCTGTTTGGTATAATAAAAATAAATAAATAAATAAAAATAAAAATAAGGTATTTTTATTTTTGTATTTAGTAAAAAAAAATAAATAATATTTATTTTCTAAAAAATATCATTATTTTTATTTTTTAAATATTTATTCTATTTTTAGATTTATTTTTATTTTTATTCTCATTCTCATTTTATTTTTATTTTTACGATACTAAACTTGTACTTAATTCATTGTCTCCTTCACTTATTTTGTTTTATATATATATATAGTAATTTCGACCGCTGGGTTAAGCCCCATTATATATATTTTTTGTTTGTTGAAAAGCCCCATTAATTTTTAAGACGTCAGCCTTGTGATTGGGTTGAAGACCAAAAAAACTTAAAAAAGCCCTTGTGATTGGGTCCCTTCATTTGCTAGATGACATATGCATTTATCCTTTTCTCCGCATGCGCAGCCATGAAATGCTCACGAAGCTATCATTTATAGGGGTTATCACGCGTTGGGTGACTCAGTCTGATAGTAAATTTTTGGATTAAGTTGGGTATTTGATTTAGTTTAAATTAAAATTAAAAAAGTTTGATATGAATCGATTTGGATAATTAATCTAAGTTTTTTGTAATTTTATAATTCAATAACTCGACTTGATTATTAATTTTGTACCTGAATTTTATTATTTTATTTTGAATATTAAAAAAATATTATCTATCATTTTTAATTTGATATACTTCTTCAAGTATTGTCATAGAAAAAAAATTATAAATTTTTTACTTTTAAAAAACTTTTTATATATGCTAAAAAAATAAAATATGTAACTTAATGATTGAACGGAACTAACTTGATTTTGTTCGACTTGAGTTAGATAAAAATTCTTTTTCAATTTAATTTAAATTTAAAAAATTAATTTAAATTTATTTTTACTTACAACTTGACTCTTGTGTAATCCTATTATCCATTGCATAAGTCAGTACTCAGTACGTACATAATCCGTCTACATAAGGCTCCATTTTGCTCCCGTGTTTCTACTTGTTTTGCCATATTTGATATGAATAAATAAATATCTTTGTGTTCATTGTATTTGTGCTTCTTATTCTTACTATATTAAGCATAACATGTCAATTATCATCTTTTGTAATATGATGATACCATCGTTGAGAAAAAATATTTTCGGATGATTCAGTTAAGTAATTAGTATATGCATGTAATTAATAAGTTGTTGGTAAAACCAGTACCTACGCCTCAATGCATCATAAATTCATAATGCATGTTTGCATACGGTGCAATCATCTGAATTCTTTCGTATTTTTTAACTTTTTCCTTTTTTTTTAATTTTTTTTATTTATTAAATGAGAAATTAATTTTTTAAAATATTATTAATTGTCAAAACAGAACTTTCTTTTTTTAAAATTTTTTCTTCAAATTCAAAGTAAAATCACTTTCAGTTATTGAATATGAGTATGTATATTTAAATTAATTTATTTTATTATTAAAAATAATTTATAATTAAAATTTTATTAAATTTTTTTTTCTTAAAATTAATTTTCTTTCAAACACATGCCAAGTTTCCTTCTATCTTGCTCCATCTCCCACAGGCCACGTTGTCCTATAAAGCCATAAAAAATATATTTATTTATTTAAAAAAAAAAACTGTTCCTGTTATTGCTTCATCCAGAATCAACGAAAACTGCGCAAACGTTTTGTTATTTTATATATTTTTTTTCCGAGCAGAGTAAAATAATACATTGAAAGGATCTGTCTTTAGTTAGATGCTTCAGTATAATCTCTGACGCCTTCAATGCAAAGCTAGCTTTTTTTTTTCCTTTAATTTCCTCAAAAATCACGTTCTTCAGGTTCGTTCAATTGTCTCTCGGATTTTTCTTTCTTTCTCTTTCGATTTGGGAATTTTAGGGTTTTAGGTTTCGCTATTTTTTCATGTTCTTCAGGTTCCTGCGATTTTTTTTTCTCATTCTTTTGTTTAATGAGCTGATTTGATCTTTCATTTTGTCATTTATTTCATTGATTAATCGAATCAATCGCGGTTCGTAGTTTGAATGCCATTGCGAACTGAAAGTGTCGAGTTTGACCCACCCACCAGACTTCCCTTCTAAATAAATTAGAGAAGCACACAATTTTTACATCAATTTTTTTGAGTTCTTTTTATTCATTGTGATTTGAGCGCCAGTTGATGAGACAAAACCATATGGAAGATTCAGGATTTGAAGTTGGATTATATTGGGAGATTGTATCACAGTTTTCTGTCATGAATCGATTTCTAATGAAGTTTTTTTATTTCTGGGATTTGTTGTTACAGGGATCGTATAATCATGGCAACTGCAACCATGGCTACTGCAGCCGGGGCAGCTGCTCTTTTGTACTACACGTTAAATCGGAAATTGCAGTCGCGCACAATCCATGAGAATGATGAAGAAGATGGCAGTGATGCACCCACTAACGTGCCATTGGGTATTGACCGTGTTTCGCATAGATTAATCCAAGCCCCTGCTACATGGTTGGAGACAATATCAACATTGTCAGAGACTCTCAGGTTTACTTATTCGGAGACTCTTGGAAAATGGCCCATTGGGGATTTGGCATTTGGTATCAACTTTCTTTTGAAGAGGCAGGTAATGGGGAATTTGCTTCTTTGTCAGTTCCCTTGTTTTAACTAACTGAAAAGACATAAGAAAATTGTGGAGGGTTGTGTTTACAACTACTAACTCCTGAAGCATATTGTCAGTAGGATCTGGAATTATGAAAGACAGGTGCATATTTTTAAGGCAGGACTAGAATTGAATGGTTGGAAGGCTAATCTAGTGCTTACAATCTCAACAAAATAAAATATCAATGAAAGCAAATGGTCATATTTGATTATTCTTGTAATTGTGTGATTTACAATTTTACATGATACACTTGCTGTTTCTACTTTCAAGGAGAGTAATATAGCTAAGGTAGCTTGGAGAATGGTCTATTTTCTACAAAAATGAATCCTCTGTTGAACCATGAGATTTTTCACATGGCCCATGCAACATTCTACATTTTCTCTTGATTTAAATCATATATTGATCTGATTTTAAGATAGATAAATTTCATGACATCCTTGGAAAACATGATATTAATTTATTATCCTGGACTGTTGCATTTTGTCACGTCAGCTTATATAAGTAGGAAAGAAGTTGCTCTATAACCTTGGTTTTGTGTCTGTTTAAGCTTTTCATATTAAGCTGTAGTTTGAGTATAGTAATCATGTATCTTTTTTTTTATTACCCTCCTTGTCTCTTTTCAATTATAAACTTAAGCTTGGAAACTAATGGCCTGTTTGTTTTAGATTTTGGACACTCCAAAAATCAAAATCAATTTTTACAGTAACGGTAGTTGTTTGGTTAAGATTTTCAGAATTGATTTCTACGGTAGGAATCAATTGTAATGGAAATGACCCAGGATTAGCTTTTGCAGTGAACAAAATTGATTTTGAGGTAGGACTGAATGTGTGTTTGGATTAACTTTGCAAACTTGATTGTGGATAAACTTGATTTTACAAACTTGATTTTAGTTAGAAGTGGGTTTGAGTTAACACAAAAGCAAGAAATATTCATTTCAAACCAAATGAGCTTTTAAACCCAGAATCACATTTGAAAAATGGTACTAACGGCAAAACAAACAAGATAAAAAATGGACAAAAGCCCGTTTGAGCCACTAAAAGCCCATTTAGGTGGTGCAAATGCCCACTCAAACATGCACTTAATAGTTTTTCAACAAGACCCCATACGAGCAATACTACAAAATTAATCTAACAAGTGGGGTCCAGTAATTTTGAAAAATATCCCTACAATCACAATTCAAACATAATTATACTTGATAATACCCAAATAAATTCAAATTTCTAAAACCAATTAATTTATCAAATTTTTATACAATAATCCACACAGACCCTAATTTACCAGACTGTTGATACTCACAGAACGATAGTTTTGTCTTTGTGCTGCAGAATGACTTTGGAGTGTGTGGTTTTGACTTTTGATGCTTACCTTTTTAAAATTTTTTTTAATTTATTTAACATCAAAATCTTAAATCTTGAAGTTTCTGTGTTATACTTTGCAGGGAAACTTTCATGTTGACAGTGTATTTGCTGGTAAGGACAGTTTACAGCTGAAAGGATCTGAGATTACTGCTGAACTTAAGTATCTCTTAAACTTGTTGACACTGTGTTGGCATTTTTCGAAGAAGCCCTTTCCTTTGTTTCTAGAAGAAACTGGCTACACTGAAGAGAATGTTCTCCTTCAAGAACCGAAAGCAGGAGTAAGTCTAGTAACTCAATATCTGTACTCTACTAACTGTTAATGATGTTGTTATGTAATTTCTTTCAGGGAAAGATGGAAGGCAGAAGTGACAGAGGATGTTGTTTTAGACTGAGAAAAAATGGGATCACAGGGTGGTAATTGGGGCTATGAGGGGTTTTCTTTTTCTTTCCTTTTTTGGGTGGGTGGCCGCCAGGGGGGGGGGGGGCTGTACAGGGACCTAGTTTCCCTGAAAGGAGGCCATGGCTGAGATGAATAACATGAATCCTTTCTGCCATATCAGTAATTGTATTTCATTTGGTAAGAACAGTGTATGTAAACTTTTCTGTTCATTTGTCATGCAGATTTTGAAACCAGCTTTTACGATAATAGCTGATCGCAAGATGAAATGCTTTCTTTTATTGATTCGTGGCACACATAGTATCAAGGATACTCTAACAGCTGCTACAGGAGCTGTGGTACCATTTCATCACACTGTAGTTCATGAGGGCGGTGTTAGTGATTTGGTTCTAGGTTATGCGCATTGTGGAATGGTTGCAGCTGCTCGATGGATTGCAAAGCTCGGAACTCCATGTCTCATTGAAGCACTTGGCCACTACCCTGACTATAAAGTTAAGGTAAAGACATTTCTTTATATAAAAACCCTTGCCCTTCAAAAGCAGTGCTAAAGTTCGGGCATTAGCTAAGGTTGCAGATGGTCTTCCTCTTCTGTTTACTTATTGTTGGCAACATTTCCACAAAGCAAGGATTCTTTTGACCAAATAATCCTTTAAACACACACTTCCCCGTTAGACCATAATATAATTCTGTTTTTTTCTTTAAATATTTTTTAATGTTTTTTATCTAGTGCTCAAGTGTGCATAGCTGGTGCTTGTGATGTTATAGATTGTAGTCACTAGTCATGATTTTTGTTTTTAATTTTTGTTAATCATATAACGGAATTGATGATTCTATAGCTTGACAATAAAACAATTGTTTTCTCAGTTCTTGAAACCATTAAGTTTGTTAACATGCTGTTTGGCTATTTAATTTATCTTTTCTGGCTTTTGTCAATCTATATTGGACCTTAAGCTTCAAATGGTTTAGTATGATGTTCCTCGGGTTTCCTGTATGCATTTTTAAAGATCTTTTATGTAGATTGTAGGGCACTCCTTGGGTGGAGGCACAGCAGCACTTCTAACGTATATATTAAGAGAGCAAAAGGAACTGTCTATGGCTACATGTGTTACATTTGCTCCAGGTTTGTCTTTGTTATATATGTTGTTGCAGAAATATGATTCTGCCTTCTTTTTCAAATTTAAAGGATTTTTTGGCAATATCCTGAAGCACTTTGGGACTTATAGTGTATTACACAGTGAGTCTCTGTTCCTTAGTTGGTGCAGCTTGAAACTGACAGCTTGTTACTCATGCAGCTGCTTGTATGACATGGGAGTTGGCAGAGTCAGGCAATGATTTTTATTACTTCTGTCATAAATGGAGCTGATTTGGTGCCTACATTCTCAGCTGCTTCTGTAGATGATTTGCGTTCTGAGGTTGTGATCCTTAACTTTTAAAGAAAAAAAAATGGGTAGTCTTGTATGAGTTTGGCAAATGTTTTTGTAATCTTGAATTATTGGCCAATCTGTGACAGTATCTGTGAGATCTGGCAATGCTGGTTTCTATTAGTTGGGAGCCATAATCCACGGGCAAGGCTTTTTGTTAGGGTTAAATTTTTGTAGTTAAAAAAGTGGAGACAAAATTATTTTACCGATATGTGGGGGAAGCAGGAAGTGATAGTTCAAGTGAGAGATGCTTTGTGGGGATTGTAATTAACCCTCTGGCCCAGGTGTTGTACAGGGCCGCAGTGCACTGGAAAAAGTATTGAAGTCATTATTTTGTAGATTTGTCAGTCTCAGTTATGGTCATGATCTTTTTCGAGTACTCTTAAAACTGCGTATCAAAGGAGTTGAAGGATATTTTAGCAAATGGTCTTACTGTTCCTACTCACTATGAAGTCAAAAGTCTTTCACATAAAGTCATAATGCTCCTGATTCAGTTTGCTTGCCTTATTGGGACTGGAATAAACAATTAAACTTGCTATGTTGTCATTTGCTGGACAAATGTGTCTGTGGTTCATAAGTTACATTTTAGCTATTCTGCTTCATGTGTATTAAAATTACATTTTTCCAATTGTCAGGTGACAGCATCGGCTTGGATAAATGACTTGAGGAGTCAGATTGAGCAAACAAGAATACTCAGTACTGTCTATCGTTCTGCTTCAGCATTGGGTTCTCGCCTCCCATCCATTGCCTCTGCTAGAGCAAAAGTTGCTGGGGCTGGGGCAATTCTGCGACCAGTTTCTAATGGTACCCAGGTACTTTTTCCTTCGATTATATAGATTAATTCCCTTTTGTACAACCTGGTATGATGCAATGTATTATTTCCTAAATCTTGACTTGATAAGTTATCCATTGTTGGAAACTTCAAAAATTTTGGTTTTCTTTTTGCTTGTTAATTTTCTTATGACATTGTGGGCTGATCATTTTGGTCTGGTTATGCAAGTGTTACTGCTTCACCATCATTGTTTGATGACTATATTCAATTTGCTCTACTTGATGATCTGAATTTTGAACAAGTGCAGGTTGTGATGAAGAGGGCCAAGAGTATGGCTCGGGCAGCATGGACACGTCCAACCATTAACCTATCCTCCTGGTCATGCATGGGACCCCGTCGCCGTCCCGTGGGTGCTCATTCAATCTCCATTGAAG
This sequence comes from Castanospermum australe, assembly GCA_019955255.1. Lineage (NCBI taxonomy): Eukaryota > Viridiplantae > Streptophyta > Magnoliopsida > Fabales > Fabaceae > Castanospermum > Castanospermum australe. The sequence continues at coordinate 1,487,330 of NSJW01000334.1, read as the reverse complement.
AAGGAAGTTCCCCTAAATCTTCAGCCTCTGCCAATGCAGAAAGTTCTGATCCACTTCTTCCTTCTCCCAAGAAGGGGATGAATGCAACTGCTGTTCAGAACATGGACATTCCAGTTTCTTCATCTGTAGAAGAGTGGTCTTCTGAAATTGAATGCTCATGTGGTGATGAAATGAGTCCAGATGCTGAGGGGGATGTTGATCTCAATGACAGTGAGGACATGATGGACCATGACAGATATGATGATCATATGAGTGAAGTGGAGTTGTGGCAACAGCTGGAGCATGAGCTGTATGACAGATCTGAAGGTGAGGAGGCTGATGTGGTAAAGGAGATAAGGGAAGAAGAAGAGTCCATGTCAGCAGAGGTAAATGATGGGCAAACCCAGAGCTCTGCACCAGAAATGAAAGAAGTTCACAGATTTTTCCCCCCAGGAAAGATAATGCATATTGTTACTCTCCACTCTGATGTTGCAGAGTGTGAAAATGATGGTAGCCCGACCTCTACTAGTTCAGACAGTAGCCAGCCAGAGGAGACCAAGATTGGGATTTTCCTAACTTCAAGGTCTCTGTATAGTAAACTGAGACTTTCACAGACCATGATAAGTGATCACTTCATGCCGGTTTATAGAAGGCATATTGAAAGGCTTCTTAAAGAACTTGAGGAAGAAGAATCTACCGAGGATCATAGAATACAAGAGGTAGTGTTATAGGACAAGGACACCGTCAAAATTAGATTTTTATGTTTGTACCATACTGCATGGCATTGGGTGTTTTTTGTCCCATAGATCTCGGAACCAAGTCCCATAGGAACAGCAGTTTTGTGTGATGCTGCAATGAGGAACCCAGGTCATGACAGCCGCCTAACATACTGATAGACATTGGTTACTGATAAACAAATGGAACCCACTCGTCACTGGATGCTTTTGAAATTGATGTTGGTGGGGGAAAAGTAACTGGAAATGGTTCCCCTAATCCAAGTTGTCTGTAAATAATTACAAGTGGTAAACTGACCAATAAAAGAAAAAGGTTAAATTGATTCATTGTGATCTGAATGTAATGGTTTGTAGTAAATGTGTCTGTCACATGTAATTGAATGTTTGATGCACTCCATGCATCATGAAGCCAATGCTTTGGGAGTTGTGAAGTGTTCTTGTTTCTATCATCATTATGACTTTGGTGGGAATGGGTCATACATGATCCGGGTCCAGTCAGCCATTGCGATGATGGAGTTGGACCCAGAAGAACAGTTGCATGCCGTTTGTGGAGACCAGTGCCGCTTCTCAAAGACTCTCAAGCTGTGACCCCAGCCCACTTGTTTTTGAGCATAGAATTTCGAGTGGCTGTTTATGCAACGAAATTTATTCATTTATTCGCTGGTGGAACGTGATAATGATGTCTGATTCCAGAGAGTCGCAGAAGGAGCCTCAGTTCTGGACTCCCAATCTTTTATGGATTTTGTTAATACATGCGCGTTAAGAAATTAAAAGCAAAAATTATTAAATAAAAAATATAAATATTTAATGTCTTAAAAATTTAAAATATATTTAATATTTTTTTAATAATTAAAAATAGTTTGATAAAAGAATAATAAATGTTTTGATTCTTTAAGATTATGTTTGGCTAGAGAAATTGATAAAAAAAAAAGAGGATTGATCTTTTTATTTCTGAATTAAGATAATTATAAAATATTTATAAAAATAAAAAATAAATGATATGAAAGTTATTTGATAATTTTTTATTTTATTTTTTATTTTAAAAATGATCAAATAAAAATAATTTTTAATCAAAAATAAAAAAATTTACCTTTTCTTTCTTTTCTTTTTTTCAAACTCTTCTATTCATACATAATTTAACATGTGTTCTTAGGACACAAGTTAATAAAAATCTATTCTTTGTGAACTGGACCTCATAAATTCATTGCAATTTAATGTCTCATAAAAGCTTCCGAGCAATTGATATTGATATTTATGGGATAGGTGCAGTTGCGTAGATGTTTGGGATTAATTTGAGCTTCTTTTTCCAAACGTGAGATTGAGATTATTCTCTCCCAAATGGATTCTACATTGAGAGAATGGGATAATGTTTCTTGCACTAACACGTAAGAGTGTGCTTAGGTCATTCATAAAAGATTAAATTACTCATTTCGTCTTTATAGTTTCATTTTAAATTTAATTTATTTCTTATAATTTAAAATCATTTAAAAATATCCTTATTTTTTTTACAAAGTGCAAAATATTTTTTATTAGCTCGGTTTGGTCTCGCTTCTATTAGGAGTAATATGAATCACTTTACATAGTTTAAAAATTATAAGAACTATTTTGAGTTGTTAAAAAATTATATAAATTTTTAAAAAAAATCATTTTAAACTATACCAACTAAGTTGAATTTTAAATAAAATTATAAGAATTAAATGAATATTTTAAATTTAAAGTTACAATCATGTGACTTGTGAAATAATGTGAGAAGTATGTAAGAAAAGAGTGCCTTTAAATAACATGATTAGATGAATGTTTATGATTAGAAGTTATAATATTTCAAATCTTATTAGAAGATTATCATTACAGTTTTTTTTCGTAATAGCATACTTCAATTGTATATAGTCATCAATTTATTACTACTAAGTTGAGTGAAAATTTGTACTGGAAAAGAATATGAAAATGTAGAAAGAATATATATGAAATGTATTAAAATTTAAAACTTGTTAAATCATCATCACTCCTATTAGTTTGTAACTGTAAATTATAGAAGTAATTATAAAGTGGGGATGGCTGAAGTAGATGAGAAATGAATGACAAGCTTGAGGAAGATCGAGGATTTACAAGTTCTTTATTTTTTTTAATTAAAAAATGGACATGAACTATATTATCTTCTTTTCTTTTTTTTTTCTAATTAAAATATTTGTGTAGGGGTTGTAATAATAATAGGGATTTGAAAGCAACTCGGAATCTAACGACCATAATAAACAACTTTTGAGAAAACAAATCCGTGAGAAATGAGGGTTAAATGCTGAAAACTGCAAAGATGCTAAGAATATATTCTAATTATGTGGGGAAGAAAAGTTCTTGAGGATAAGACACTTAATTTCACCTATTGATCGAATATTTAAACAATGTCAATTCAATACTTTGACCAAGTACATGTTTGATAAAGTTTAATTTTATAAAAAAAATTATTTTTTTAATAAAATTTTAATTATAAATTATTTTAAATACAAAATAAATTAATTCAAATATATAAGTCAGTTTATCCAGTAAAAAGAGAGACTTTTACTTAATATCACTTGGATAACTTACAAGTTAATAGCGTTATTATTTGAAAAACATTTGACAAGAATTTTAAATAGAATAAAGATCAAGGAGACCTATCGGGTATAATCTGATTAATGTCATAAGAAAATGTTTTAATTTAAAAGAATTAATGAATTCAAAGCCAAGGAAGAATGAGATGAGGACAAACAAAAAAAAAGATAAATAAATTAAAAAAAGAAGAGGAAATGAAATAATTATGAATGTGTTCTCTGCAACACTCCCATTCAATTTCAAGTCTAAACACTCTAAACCACCATCCGTAGTTATTTCGAGGTTGACAATTTAATATTTATCAGAGTTTAGAAGAGAGAATTAAAGTAAATCTAATGAAATATAACTTGTAACCTATTCGATCTCCAATGAATTACGTTCACAAATGGAAGATACTAGAGCTATAGGGTGGGTATCAAATCAAAGCCCAGTTCGTGGCAGTAACAATTTATGCGATCACATCAAAATTTTATTTGATTATTAATTAATATATTGGTGAAAAGGCCCACTTCTCGTCAACATTGATATTACATGTAGAATTGCCTATTAACCAAGTAATTAATGCTTTGGTATTTTGTTGAAGTGCTTATAAACCTATCACCACTGCTTCATTGTGTAAAAGTACTAAGTCAAAAATATTATTATAATAATAATTCATAGGTGTTGTGACACCTAGGATGGTAATGAGACTGATTTTTACATTCGTCTTGCGAATTTTATAAATTAAAATTTCAATTGTTTTTATAAAAATATTTAAAATTTATATTTTATTTATCACGTCACTTTTATGAATATTTTATATAAATTATATAATAATTAATTATTATTATATATAAATTATATAACTTATTGACATTACTTTTATTATTTTTATTTATAATTTAAATAAATATATTAATATAATAATTTTTAAATTATTACATATTTTATATAAAATTTAAATGTATATGTATTTAGGGTGTAGGGCGAGTCTCAACCTGCACCCATCTTATCCTATGCCATAATAACATACAACTCTAATCTATTCTTAAATCTCGCAAAGAGAATAAAAAACTTATTTCATATAGGGCGGGAGAAATTGGACACTGGCAAAGCAAATCTATATTTTTAATCCTAGTGACACCACTAGCTTCGGAACTCATTAAGACTGATTTTGCATTTTGAAAACACCATCCCAACAACTTTTTGGTGTGACTAAACACACTCTGCTGCCAATTACACGATATACGAGTAATGTTGCTCGTATAAAAAAAAGTTATAATTTTTTACATAATTTAATTAAATTAAAGAAATTTTTTAAAAAATAAATTGTTGATTATATAACATTTTCTCGCTATATATAATCGTATATTTACAACTTCATTGCAGTTATAACAATCTCAGAATTGATGGAAGGATCGCATATATATATATATATATATATATAAAGAGGACTAGTAGGTCAAACATGAACTATAAATGCTACCATTTAATGCTTCCATTACGGAAGGACGAAAAATATCAACAAACTGTTCTTCGATCAATTCATCAAATAGAAGTCCTCTGTAGTATTACACACATGCGTGAATGAAAGCATATAGGTAATATCACTATCACTTCTGCTGTCAACCACCATTCTTAATTATCATCCTCGTCATCATCTTTTTCTACCACTCTAATGTATCCCACATGCATGGTTGATCTTCTTCTTCATGAAGAAGAACGCATAAATGATGCATTCATCAATGATCCACATATCAGATCAGAGAGATTTGCATTTATCAACTCGTGCCTTATTTTGGTTTTCATTTCCTTTTTTTTCAAGTCACAATTTGGTTTATCTATTCATTATTGTTAATTAAAAATAGTATAATATTTCAGTTTTTATAATCGATCCAATCCTCTAACTTCAATTTCAATCTATATTGTTCAATCTCTCTACTCTCTATACATAATTTTACAATTATTCAGAGATATTTTAGTGCTGTCAGTTTTATCAATCAGCACCTATAATTTAATTATTTCTCAAGCCATGGCCACTTTTTTAATCTCATAGTACATAAATAATCAAATGCTCAAGATGACAATTATAAGAATAATGCATGGTCAGTGACCTTAATATGTGTTTTTCGGAAACCTAAATTTCTAGTTAGTGACCTAGAAGATGTCTCTAAAACAAGTATCCCAAGGATAAGGACCTTTCTCTTGTTAAGAAAGAAAAACCAGGATTAATGATATCAATTTGTCCTCTCTCTCCGTCTTTGGTCATACATGAAAGAATTTTGTTATTTTTACATTAATTTTGTATATTAGATTTTACAATTTTTTCATTAAAAAAGAAACATATTTTTTAAAATTTAAACACAGTTTATAATACTTATTTTCTCAATTATTTTTCTTTTAATAAAAAAGGTTTATAAATTTTGATATAGAGTGTAAGTGTAGAAATAAGAAAATTCAAGAAGGAAAAGGGCACAGAAGAGGAAAAGACTAAAAGCATGTGCACGCATGCAACTTCATGTCCTACAATAGCACTTCATAAAGGACCAACCTGTCTCTTTGTGCGTGGGCGAAAGCAAAGTTTCTAAAGAGCCTTCACGACAAGATATTACCTATCAAGCAGTATAGTACATTTTTCAAAGTCCTTTCTGCAATTCCCAATTTCGACTGACCAACTGTTAGCTGCCAAATGTTTGTTTTTTCTTCGTATCTTGACCTTTTTTCAATCTGCAAATTTGTATATTCACAAGAAGATAAAAGTAATAATAAAAAAATAAATTGTACAATTCAAAAATAGTAAGAATATATATATATATATATATATATATATATATATGTAAAGAACATTTCAATAATTTGCAGTTAAAACAAAATAATTATATATAACTAATACCCATAGGTAACTTGCCAAAAAAGTCAAATACAAAAAGAATATTCTTATTCAAAATAACATAGAGATTAATGTACTAAGAACATCATTCTTGCAAACCGAAACAACTTTTTAAGCAAATTTAAAAATTGGACAATATAATTAAATAATAATGAATTATATTATAATTGAAGAATATAATTGTCCACATAAAAAAAAAATATTGTAAAGAATAATCTTAAATTTTATCTTGAAAGTATTCTACATATATCCAAAATCTAAAGCATGTGCACAAAGTTAGCCGGATTCCCACTATTTTTCATCAAGAATAATCTACAAACAAAAACATATAATTCAAAAGAAAAAATAGATCATGATTAAGACATATATTGAAAATATTTGTAAACATGTATTTAAAAATAAATTTAATTTTAATTTACTATTATATAAAATTTTTTATGCTATGATTTAATCATATATAAAATATAGACACATCATTAAAAAAGTTTAACCTTTTATATAATTATTTTAAAAGTTAAACTTTCTTAATGATGTGTTTATACGTGATTGAATAATAGTATAAAAGATATTTATATTAACAGTAAATTAAAATTAAATTATTTAAAAATATTTTAGTTAAGGAAAAATTATATCATGAACTACTAATCCTTTATATCAAGAAGATATGAGTTACAATCAAGAAACTTTTCATTATAACTAAAAAAATTATTTAAAATTTAAATTAACTTTAAAATCTATTAGAACTACAAAATCAAACATCAAACGAGCTTGTAATTTAATTGATACCGACTTCAGTCCTTAAAACTTAGGTATGATGACGACGAAAGAAGTGCCAGCACTTCCGATGTAACTAAAAAAAAATTTACAAAACCAAACATAATTAATAAGAATGAATGTGAATTAAAAACTCCACCGACACTAAAATCTATTAAGGATACTGGTAGTTTGGAAGCTAACTATTTCTCTATTCATTTTGTTTATTTTAATTTTTCGAAATAGCTATACTATTAATTATAATTTTTATTTTATAAGATAAAGATTCTATGATGGGGGAGATATAAAAGATCAAAATTAAATTTTGCACAGATAATGTAATTATATTTGAGTTTGCCGGCCTTCCTCAGAGAAGTTAATTAATGTGCAGATACCTTTAATTAGTAATAATAAAAGATGGTTAGAGTAGCTTGGGTCCTCTTATCTTGATCCTCTTCCTTTATTCTGCAGCTTTGTTTCTCCCTTTATTAGCTTGTAGTTCTGTTGTTAATTTGCTTCCTTAGGCTTAAAAAAAACATTTTATTCATATCTGCGAAGTTCAATTATAAAAATAAATTTTCTCTAAATTAATTGAACAAAATCTTTCCATATTATCTACATCTTGCACTCCTCTTTATAATTGAAAAGAAAGAGACCCTATTATTGACATATGAAGCATATACCAAAAGCGTGTAAGTATATTAATAATTTATGATCACTCGGTTTGATCTCATTCACTTTGCTGTTCTTGGATGCAATCAACAATTTAAGCATACACACATGATAAGTGTGTGACGCGTAAGGCATGATGATACTGCTATTAAATTAATTAATCCCCTTCGATCAATTACATCGTTACTATCTATATAGAACGTGTTGAAAAAAGCAAATTGGTTTCAGTTGACCTAAACAAAGCATATCCCCTTAAGAGGGAATAGAATATTATATATAGTGTAAAAACAACGTTTTTTTTTTCTTTGGGAATAATTGGGTTGGTTTTGAAGTGTTCATATCTCATACATATAAATCAATGTCATTAAAATTAGATTAGATACTAAATCAATTTTACCAGTTCAATCGTTTAAACTATCTAATTAAATTGAATGACGTCATAAAAATAATGTATATGTAATAATATAAAATTCATAAAAAAATTATAAAATGTAAAAAATATGAAATATCTTTAAAATAAAACATTAATGACTGGTCTGTTTAACTAATTCAACCGATTAGTTCAAATAATTTTATCTAATTTAATTGATCCAAATTTGTCTAACCATAAATTTGATTATAAGACTAAATCATAATCGATTGAGTATTTAATTCATAGTTAAACTAGATCATCCGATTCGATTCAATTTTGACAACAATATTAATATAAACACTAAAAAAGTCTTTGTCAAGGGGCCGGGTAAAAAGAATTGAAGAAACAAGGATTAGAAGTCGTGTTCAAAACATAGATACATTTAATAACCTGAATTAATCCCAGACAACAGGGATGCATGATTCATATGCTGTATATTGGCAAGAAATCGGGGGTCATTGCCATGTGAACTGTGTTACATGTTCCCACACCTTAAATATAATGCACTTAAAAGCATGAAGCACAGCATATATATATCTGCAGCTGCTTTGTCGAATATTGCAATTGGAAAAGGAGAGCTGCGTAGAAAGAGGGGAAGAGATTAGAACAAGTCATAGGTAGGTTTGTCCCTCAATATATACGTACAAATATTGGCACAGGGAGCAAATTAAAGGGCTGTGTGAGAGTGTGGAAGTGCAAGTCCTTATCACAACCGGTAGTTAGTGCAATCGCAATTATATGTCAAACAGTAGCAGTACCACCTTGTTCATTAATTGTCACGGCAATGTTTTGTCCATTCGTTATTCGTTGTTTTTGAGCACAGAACCTACTGCAATATTTTGACTGCGACGTGGTGGGGGTGAGGCTCTAGCTTGCTTTTGATAATGCAAATCAGATCCACGAGGAATCGCCAACAGGGTGTGCATCTCTCTCTCAGTCTCTCCTTTTGTGTGTGCTAGCTTTGATATCTTTCTAAGAACAATAATGAAAAAATGGAAGTGGGGTCATTAAATCAGTGGTTGCGTAGGAAGCACTGCGCTTGCAAACAACCCAACCCAACCAATTATTAAAGGAAATTCACCTTTTGGAATATTGGCCCTGATGTGTGTATATATATATATATATATATATATGATCTGCATCTCTTATGTTATTACTCATATCATCTTTCAACTAATAGAAACAAAACCAACTCTTTTGGGATGAAAGTGAAAATTATTTAGGGTTTGAATCAGACATGTGTGAGATGAGGATTTATATGAGAAGGGACTTTGGAGGAGTTGTCACACTCCCGAATAAGAATACCTCGCCAGATATACGCTAAAGGAGAACCTAGAGAATAATTAGCCACATGAATAAATTCTACCACCATCTGCTTCCTCTTTTTCTTTTCGCGGTTCCTTTTTTTCCAAAAAAAAAATTGTAAAGTACAAATTAAATGTAAAGAGTTGATGAGATAAATTATTGTCAAACTAGCTACTTTAAAGTTATAAAAATTTAAATTTATTAATTTTTGTTAGTAGTCTTTTTACTTTTTATTTAAAATAAAGTGTATTACGAACTCATTTCTTCTCTCCTTAACTCAAGTCCAATGGTATATTGATTAAATTTCATATTTTATATATATATATAGAAGTGCCAGAATGCTCTTATTCCCATTACATGCTTGAGATTGTGATTAGGAGAAACCAGATTCAGCCTACTATAAAATCACACACGATAAGCATAATGATTAATGAGGCCACGTAATTATTAAACAAATTATAATAAGTGATATATTACAACTGTAGAATAAATATTGAAAATTTAAGTGTGAGTGCAAAATTTTTTATATGGGATAGAAATTAACTAAGTAATGATTATATAAGTAAAAAAATTCATAAACTTAATATCTTAATATTTTAGATTAAGACATGGTATTAAGTCCAAAAATATATTTCTTAAACCTATTGATAAATCTCCTCTTCAATGTTACTAGGGTAGAAGTCGAAAAAAAATGACCTACCTTGAGAAAAATACAAAATTGATACAATTCATCATTATTGTTATTATTCAATTGAAAATTGTCGCATCAATCTTTATTATTATCATCTAGCAAGACGGTTTAAAACCAGAAAAAGGAAAAAAGAAAATGTTCATATCGAGCCAATGGGCATGTGTATTTGGGGGTGATCGCCAAAGGAATGCTTTCCTTCTGTACCTACCCATCCCAAAATGTCTAGTTGCTCAAATGAGGATACCAAGAACCCACTAGTATGAATCAAAAATTTGATATTTTGACCTAATTTGTACTAATCAGCGAATTATGGCACTGATAGTGCAAGCAGTTATTCAAATTAGGAAGCTACTTTATGAGGAAATCTTACAAGTTGTCATGACTTCGTCCCGTGAGTGTATTTTACACATGTCACCAAGACATTGCTTCATAAATAAGAAAAATTATGGGGTCAAAGAAAAGATAATGGGGTAAAAAATAGAACCCTTCCTCCAAACAGCACATCTTGGCTAAGAATCGACTCACGACATGATAATGCTTAGCTGGCAATCCGATAATCAACGGCCAAAACATTCACTTACTGAAGAAAATTTTTGCTTATGTGGATTATACCATAGTCCACCTCTTTAAAGCATCAATAATTGGAGTTCTTTCTCGTGCTACGTTTTTCTCTCTCTTTTAAGTGTTCCTCTTTCTCTCTGTAGTTCCTCACTATTCATATATGGTAGTTGATTGCCGGATCCCTTGGAGGAGAAACAAAAAGCAATCTCTTTGTATGCTCGTATAAGATTTGGGTTTCTTCAAAGCTTTCTCCTTTCATAAAGAAAAAAAATTAAAAAAGCAAATTTTGTTTAGTTCTTGGAAGGGGATTTTGAAGAAAGCAAAAGGGGTTTTTTGGGACTTACGTTTCTCTGAAATGGTTTTCATGTCTGAGATTTTGTTTACTCAGGAAGAGAAAATCGAGGAAGGAGAGTGGGAGAAAGAGAGATAAGAAGAGAAGAATACCCAGCAAGCAGAAGTAGAGAAAGATAAAGAATCGATTTGATTTATTTTGATCTACTTCTGCTGGTAATCCTCGTCAAATTTCCTGTTGAATTTGTTTGCTTATTACTGGGTTTCTAATTTTTTTATGTTTACTGTTCATTCATATCGCAACCAAGCTTTTGTAATTTCCTCTGATAATGATGCACTTGTTTCCTTCTCTTGTTTTCTTTCTATAAAGTTCCATGCTTTTCTTGCATTCAGCAACACAACAATCTTCAGCATAAATTCGAAAAGGGGGAAGGGCTTGGTTGAAAATTGTTTTTCCTGTCTTGGTTTCTTCATTGACTGAAACACGATATTGTTTCTTGAATGAGGAAACCATAAATGTTTTTGTTCAAATGATAAACATTTACTACTGGGTTTATTGATAATGTGAAAACCATGTTTCTATTGAAGGGTATCCTTGGAGGGTTTATCTTCCTTTCTTTTGTCAATCCTTTTTCTTGGCCACCAAACAGAAAAGCATATTACAGAATCATTAGTAGAAAGATACTAACTTTTCTGGTATTTATCCTTTCTTCACAGGGTGGTGGCAATGTCTGCGACTATGATCAGTGATCCGATGGTTATATCGGCACCAGAAACTCAACCAGCAGCTAGTAAACTAGTTGCACAGAGCGAAGTTGAATTTGCTATCTGTGATTGCTGTGGGCTAACAGAAGAGTGCACCCCAGCCTACATAGAACGAATCCGAGAGCGCTACCTTGGCAAATGGGTTTGTGGGTTATGCGCTGAAGCTGTTAAGTATGAAATTATAAGGTCTGAGAGGCTTCTTGGCACAGAAGAAGCAATGACAAAACATATGAACTTCTGCAAAAAGTTCAAGACTTCAGGGCCTCCTCCAAACCCAACAGTGCATTTGATATCAGCTATGAGACAGATTCTTAGGAGGACTTTGGATTGTCCCAGAGGTGTAAGGTCCACGCCAACTAGTCCAACTAAGACAAACAGAGAAATTCGTTGTTCTGTGCTTACCAGGTCTGATAGCTGCTTCCCTACTCTGTCAGGTTCATGAAGGTGTGGGATGGGAATAGAACAAGAAGCAACAAAGGGGATTCTGTATTTGATTGGCTAAAAGTGGAAGGGTGAACAAAAATAAAGACATAAAAAGCTAAGCTTCAAATTAGGACGCTCGATTGTAGTTATCAAGTGCAGAATTTTCAATCTGTTGTTAGAAATCTGAACATAATTTGCTCAAAAATTTTGCTTCACTACTACAAGTTGCTCTGTTTTCTATTCAATTTACTTGTTTGAAACTGTGCTGAGAATTGAAGGCAAGCATTTCACAGTTGGTGCAGCAGAAGAAAAGATTGGAATAATGCCACCCCAGTTGTGGAATTCTGCAAAATCTCAAAATTTGATCATGGAACTCAACTAATCTTGTCTCTACTCAAATTGATTAAACTGGGTTGAATCAGTTTTGGTTATTTTAAGTCTTAAAAAAAAAAAGACATCAATAATTGAGTTCTCCAAGCCGGCTTAGATCACTAATCATTGTTGAAATATTAAATTGACTAGTCTATTTTTAGCCTCTCGAGTGCAATGAACAATGCAGCTTCTGGGATTTCTTTTTAATTTTGAATTACACGTTTCAGTGCGACTCTGTCTTCTCGTGTTTTTAACTAAGATAAGACAAAGAAAAAGAATGGGTGGTTGGAACAATCATGGATGTCTCTAATGTTTAGAAACCTGAAATTATGATTCTGTGTGCCGAGTTTTTCCAGAAAATATTCACTCTTGTAATGGTATATTCTTAAAATACATAAGGAGCTTATCACGGGTGTATGTCTCACATCCTCCCTTGTCATGTATAACAAATAATGAAGCTAGCCAGTTGTCTATAATTATTTAATCCCTATCATGCATTTTTTTCATCTGATTCTGGTGTGTCCTCTAATAAAATTTCTGGTTGGAACTTTCTAGTTGATATAAATAAATAATAAGTAAATAAATAAATAAAATGTTGGATGAAATTCTGAAAACACTTTATCACAAAATAAGAAGAGAAGAGAAAAACTTTAAAAATTCTTTAAGCTTTTGGTCTTCTCATGGCACATGAGAAGGGGACATACTTGTCTCCCTGTATAGATGGGAACAAGCTGTAAATAGAACCGTGACTTGGAAACAAAAGTACAAGGGTAACTTGTTTTGGTACAAAGAGGGGCCATCAAGAATGATTATGCCTCAGAAAAATGGAAAGCGGTTGGAGGGTCTCGTCTTTTTGCGATTTAATTCAGAAGCTTTGAGATCTTTCTGGCACCACACACGAGTGCGATGACAGCCAAGTTTTTGCCTCGCTCCGAAAAACCAATGCCAGAGAGAATTGCTGTTCAGTGACTCTGCAAGAGTACAGAACGTTCTGGAGTGCAAGGATGTCTGTGCCATGTGGACCTTGGATGATTCTTAGGATAATCTGCAGCAGCTCCCACGTAGCTCCAAGTGACTCAAGTTTGTTGCATTTCAAAGAACTCATCATCATGTAAACTACGTTACTCCTTGTGTGTCCTCAGCTAAACTTGATCACGTAAAAGAACACTGCATATCCTGCAGTAATGTAGAATGCAGCCATCTCTAGCTGTTTGTAATGTTCCTTGGAATTATCCAAGCACATCTAAAAGCCTAACTTCCAAGGCTTTTTGAAACATTACTTGGTCCTTGCCATCTCATGCAAGCACATCTAACACCATGTAAGGTTCTGTAACGAGCCATCCAGAAGGAGGTTCTCTCGTGCAGAAACTCGGACGTTTGGAATAGCTTTATTTAACCAAAAAAAATTGGTTTTTTTGCAAGAAGAAAACAAAATTCCTTCTACAGAAGCTCCAAATTCTAGCTTAAGGAAAAAGCACAGGAAAAAAAAGTTGTTTTCATCTATTTTCTAAAAGCTGAAAATTATGACTTTTTTTCAAAAAAAAAAAAGAGAAATCATGAAGCAAATTAAAGAATATAATTAGCTTCTCCACTTTCACTTGCAATTTGCTTGGCTTACGTTGCAGTGAGAAATTACTCGACGCCATTGGGTGCATTAATTACTATCTTGTCAAACTTGAGATCTCGTTGAGCAAGATATGAGTGGATGTCCTCGCCAGCAAGGATGATAGCCAATATAATATCAGAAAATTGACTGTCTTTTTCTTTGAAAATGGTGGGTAGTTTCCCAGAAAAAAAAATAACACTTTAACCACTGCCAACAAGGATCCACACAGCTCCCACCAATTGTTATATATAGTTTGGTTTTTCCTTCCTTTCGGGGAAAGCAGTTTATCAGATTAATTATCTAACAAGATAAAGGATCCTTCACATTGCTCTCTGAGTCTAACTAATTGAATAAGTGGATTAAAAATAGCCTCACGAACAATTCATTTCTTTGTCTTGTGTCAGAATATGCATTTGTTTAAAACTAAGTGGGCAAGGGCAATTATAATGGAAAACTTATAATTAGGTCGTTCTAACATGTTTCCCGTGATTGAAGGTTGTCAACGAGTATATTCCCACCAGACTTGTGCAATGGAATCTGGGGAAAAAAAAATAATTAAACTTATGAGAAGGTAAAGACAACCTGCATGTTTGACACTGCCATTCAATTCTGTGGGATTGTAAGGGTAGTCTTGAGATGAACCCTGCTCTCGGCTGAGAATGGATTATGGGTGAGAAAACATGGTCTGTGGGTGACCATTGATCTCAAATGAAATATATATTTTTTCAGGTGTTGAAGGAGTTAACATTTACTAATTAAGAGTGTGTTTAGAATCATTAAATTAAATTGAAAGTTAATTCTTATGTTTAAAACTTATTATAAAATTTATGATTTAAATTGATTTAGAAATTAATTTTTATATTTGAAACACACTAAAAAAAATTGAATTGGAGTGTGAGAAGGAAATTCCCCTAAAGACACTCTTATAAGTAACAACCTGTCAATATCTATCATTGGAATTTGAATTTTCTCTTTTGTACTTGTATCTAATTTTATCTCTTTAATCAAGTATTGCTAACTTAATAAAAAAAATCTCAATTTAAAAAAATACTATAAATTAAGAAATATATATTATAATAAATTATTAACATTTAATTTGAAAAATAAGATTAAAGAAAGAAAAAAAAAGCAGAGAATTTGAGTGACAATTTGACACATTCCACCCAAAAAGAAGAGACGGGTGAGGATGGGCTTAATTTCTTTTGGACTGAACCTTCAGATATTTAAAAGTTAAAGAGAACTTTGAGCTGGTCCTTTACACTGAGATTGGGTTGGCAAATAGGCAGGTTGGTCCTTTACACTGAGATAGGGTTGGCAAATAGGCAGGTTTGGCTGGTTATGTGTTTAGTGGATTGCTGTATGTAGTCCATTAACCTGTCCATAACCCACTACAACTTTTTTCATATTTTTGGAATATGTCCAACGTGATTGTTAACCCATTGACTTCTAGGGTATTCACTATTCAGTCTGTCTCACACGAGTTCGATCTTAGATAGGGATGAAACCAACCCCTTCTCCTATCTCTCAGACCCTTTGGTAAATCAGTCTTTCTATTATTTGAATTTGTTAAAAACATTCTAATAATTATAACTAAATAAAATTAATTAACTGTTATTCAAAAATATAATATACTTCAAAAAATATGGACATTATTAGTTAAGCTTCAACATATAACTGTTTAAATCTATGTACTTTTCTTGTAGACAGCCTCAAAAAACTTTTTTTTTTCTTTTTCGTTATAATAAAACAAATTTAATAGTAGGAGAGGTTAAGTATATGGTGTAACAGGCTAACTTTGTACTTTGTTGTATAGCTCAATCGATCATTTTATATTTTATTAGATTAAATTTGAATGTAAATGTTTTATGCTTTATTAGATTCATTGGGTATTTTTTTTTATTAATTTTAAAAGACTAACATAATGTTGAATAATTTAAAAATTAAATCATATACTTAATTTAAATAAAAATTTAAATTATAAGCGTAATACATATTCAATCATGATTACGCTGGTTTACTCACAATAATTAATAAAATTCAGATTTTTTTTTTCTTTTAATTTCACTTTTACAAAGAAGGAGAGAGTTATTTTCAATTACGCAACCTATGCTCACTGGACAAGAACAAAAATCCATGTCAGAGACTGAGACCGAGACCGAAAGTAAGTCTTGGTTAAATCCAAACCAAGTTCCAGTTCTTCCAAGCAAAGGATAAATCTTCTTCATGGATATTTGACCCGCTATCCAATCTTTTTGGGTGAGTCCAGTTGAAAGATCCAAATCAAGGGGTGCCATTTCGGCAATTACCAAGAAAGAGACTACACGTTCATGCCCGGTGCCATCGAAACGCACAGGAACATCCAAAAACCCAAAGAGGAAGCTTCTCATCGATCTTCAACTGCCTTTCTGAAAACCGACTTTTCTGATTGTTTAAAGCCCCTACTTTTGCGTTCAATCATCGGGTAAGCTCCAATTTTGCTTGATTTTTCTGCTTCAAATCGTCTCAATTCTAAATCTAGGGTTTCTATTTCCAGAAATTTCGAAACCGTAGACAATTTCTTCATCTGGTTTGACTAATTTCGAGGTGAACTCCACTGTGAATGAGCTTTAAGAATTTTGGAGTAAACGATTGGAAATGGAGACGCTGAATGGCTTATTCGGTACAAGACACAGAAAGTTTCATGGGATTTTCAATGGTCTTTGCGCCGTGGTTCTGTTTTTATTCTTTTACAATCGGGAAGACATTATTCGTAACCCTGTTCTTAGACAGTCCGCGTATTTGGTAAATCATCATTTGCCTCAAAAAGCAATTTTGAAAGATGGTTCTTCTCGCATTACGGTGATTCACCGTCGAATGGTTGAAATCAGCCTTAACACTTCAAGTGTAGTTGGTGAGCCTCCTGACAAAGATTTAGATGTAAATAGTCCGGAATTGTGTACTGGATTACTGTACCATGATGGTCATGCCAGCCCATGTGAACACTTAAAGGCGAATCCACATTGCTCTTCAGGGGGATATCTTGATTACCTGAGGTTTTTCTATTGTACATGTCAAAGATTTAGAGTGCTGGGTTATCTAGTCTTGGGTATATGGCTTGCTGCTTTGTTTTATCTCATGGGGAACACTGCAGCAGACTACTTTTGCCCTTCTCTTGAGCATCTCTCAAGGCTCTTGAAATTGCCTCCAACTGTTGCTGGGGTTGTGCTGCTTCCTCTTGGAAATGGAGCACCTGATGTGTTTGCCAGCATAGCTGCCTTTGTGGGTAACCGATACAGGTGAAGTGGGTCTTAACAGCGTGTTAGGTGGTGCTCTATTTGTTACTTGTGTTGTTGTTGGAGCTGTTTCTCTATGTGTTGCAGAGAAGGGAATTCAAATTGATCGAAGATGCTTTGTAAGGGATGTTAGTTTCTTTCTATTCACTCTTTTTTCGCTATTGCTGATTTTGGTTGTTGGTAAGGTGGGTGTTGGCGCAGCCATTGCTTTTGTATCAATTTATGTTGTTTATGCATTCTTCGTTGCTGCAAATGAGATATTACGGAAACATGCACATAGGTTGAAATTGGATGCTGTCACACCATTGCTTCCTGTCCAGGGAAGTATGTTCTCTCTAGGTTCTGAAGAGGATACTTCTATCTATAACTCTTTGCTTGACTTAGACACTGAGAGTGATCCTCCCCAGCTCCCTGCTTCATTGCCACAGTGGATGTGGTCTTCAAATGTGGCAATATATTCAAACCAGGCAAATAAAAATTTGTTAGATGATGAAAGGCCTCCTTGGGGATGGAGTGATGAGAGCATGGAAAACACCAGGTTATCATGCTCTGTTTCAAAGCTATTTCTACTGATGGAGAAGCCACTGACAATTCCTAGACGGCTAACAATTCCAATGGTCAACGAGGAAGTATGGTCAAAGGCATATGCTGTCGTCAGTGCTTCATCGGCTCCCATTCTCCTAGCCTTTATGTGGAGCCCCCAAGATAATGTGGGTTATCAGAGCACTGTACTTTCTTACTGTCTTGGTGTTGCTGTTGGATGCACACTTGGTATTCTTGCCTATCAATACACAGTGTCTGATCATCCACCTCGTAGGTTTTTGATTCCCTGGGTTCTTGGAGGATTCCTCATGAGCATAGTGTGGTTCTACATAATAGCAAATGAGCTAGTGGCTCTATTGGTAGCATTTGGTGTAATTTTCAGAATTAATCCATCCATCCTTGGACTAACTGTACTAGCATGGGGAAATTCAATGGGAGATTTGATGTCAAATGTTGCATTGGCATTGGATGGAGAAGATGGAGTTCAGATTGCTTTATCTGGGTGCTATGCAGGTCCTATGTTCAACACACTTGTTGGTTTGGGGATCTCATTGCTGCTTGGAGCCTGGTCAAAGAAACCTGCCTTTTATGTAGTGCCTGAAGACAGTAGCTTATTTTACACCATGGGATTTCTTATCACAGGACTGCTATGGGCACTTGTTGTTTTACCACGCAACAACATGCATCCAAACAGAATATTAGGAATGGGTCTCATGGCCCTTTATTTGATATTTCTTTCTTTCAGGATGTGCACTGCTATGGGGTTCATCACAGTGGCTGGTTTAAGTTGACATTCAACAATTGATCTAGTTGTAATACAAATGAGTGTGGTTTCTAGTTCTACATCTCTTTGGGCCATGAGGTCATCTACTGTAATTTCTGTCCAGAAGACAGCTGACAGGAGGAAAAAATTTCAGGACAGAAAATATTGGTAGTCATATAGCAGGAATAATTTGTTCCAGCTGAAGATGCCATTGTTGTATATCCAGACATTATATACACATCAATTGAACTAACAATAGGTAGTCTCTCTACATTTTGGTATTTTGCTGAGAATTCTGTTATTCATCCAGGTTGTATCTGTTCGTGTGCTACCTTCTTAAAAAATGAACTCTTTTCACAGATACTAATTACTGAACCAAATTGAATAATAATGACTTCCTGGGGGGCATTTGGTATTTCAGTAGTCTAACAATCCGTTGTGCTAGATTTCTTGGTATCTTATATATGCATATTAGGAGTCTTCATTTGCATACCAACATCATAATTGGATATTCTTTCTTTTCTTCTTCGTTTTCGTTTTTTACATATCTCTTGACAAGCATGATACGGATGATACCTTTGTAGGGTCTACTTCAGATTCTTTCAGACTGATGTCTGAATCTTGAAGATATTTTTTTATATATACTTCATATCAGAAATGTGCAGAAAGCTTGTTTAAGTACTTTCAGTGTACACTTATAGTAGAACTGCGCTCAGCAATTTGATATAAATATCATTGAAATCTTGCAGTTAAAAGAAAAAAAGATGTCTTTGCTAATTTAGAAAGGTGACCCCGACAAAGCAACATATATCGTCGAGTTTCTTTTGGTCTTTTTACTTTGGCCTATTCTGATATTCTGAGCACTGTTAAATGGCTTTTGTTCCTGCTGTCCAAATCCCAAACAGAAATATTTAGTCTGGGTTTACGATCTTTTAATATCAGCCAGATCTGTGCTTAATTTTGTTAGTCACTGCTTGAATTAATAAATATGGGATTCAAAACTGCTTAGTTTGAGTTTATTGGACTGTGTCCTTGCCTTATTCTAACCTTTCAAGCTAGATCTATACATGGCTGTTATATTATGTCTTTCTGGTATCTTATGTACGTTCCATTTCTAATCCAAACAAAACTATTTCTTTTCTTTCCAAGATTTACTTGATTTTCGTTTATCACGAGAATAGTAGGGGACATTGAAGATCCTTAACTGTATGCATGTGGCACGCTGACATGGATTTTTGTTCTAGCACGAAAACTAGGACAAGGCTCTGAATTTAAATATTGTGTTTTTATTTTTATTCTCTTTAATTGTGACTTTTTTTAATTGATAATATTTTATTAAAGAAAGGTAATTAAGAACATGGAAAGGAGAAAAAGAAAAAAAAAAAAGAATGACCTTGCAGCTTGTACAAGGTAGGGAGACGACCATTTTCATGGTTCGAAAGGTCTCGTCAAATTATGTCTTTCGGCAACCTCGATACTGCAGAGCATCTCTGTCCATGTCATCTCTGATATTACACTTTTACCCTTTAATAATTGAGCGTTCGTCCCACTGTTCCTAGATTTTCCAAGGCTTTTTTTTTTTTTTTTAGTAAACACATATCTGAAAACCCTTTCTTTTCAGTTTGCACTTTCCTGCGTGACAGTCACGTGTGGCCTGCCATTTGCATCTCTCGTACTTTGCTCTGTTTCTCTCTGTCTCTATCTCTGCTTTTGTAACTTCGTGTAGTGCAAAAGTTCAAGAATTTTCCCTAGGTCATAACCCAGCGTTGAGGTGCCGGTACAAATACAAGCTAACCCATATCTCAAGTTTCTAACTTGCAACCAACCTTCAAGTTTCATGTTCTCAACTTCTTTAATGCTCGTACGCTTCAGTGAGGTGAGCTCAAGGTGGGTTTTGTAACTCTTGTTCTAAGTTTTTGGTAGAAAAGAAAAATGGATGCAGGGTACAACTTTTCGTCAATGTCTTTAACGTCAACCTCTTCGTTGAGTACTACGACGGAGCAGTTAATGAGTCCCAAATCGCCACCGCCAGGGCTTCTGGATTTCTATGGGAAGCGGAAGCAGATGGTTAAGATTCAGGTTTTGGAGAGAGAGGTTGGTTTGCTTCAGGTAAGTCTAGGATTTTCTATTGCTTTATGTAAATTGATGTAATGTTGTCTCCAAAATGTTACTTTTTCATTTCTCTTTCTTTCTCTTTTGTCGTGTTTTTAAGGTCACTTTTTAATTTTAATGTGTTACGCTAAAGAAAATTAATTATCCCTTTTGTTTTACCCCGAAAGAAATTTATGCTAATAATGTGCTTGAGATTTGACATCAGTGAAGTTCTTGTAATATGTCAACCATTTTCTAGACAATTACAGAACAGAGAACACTTTGTGATTCAGAGAAAAAGAAACTACCAGATGGTTTTCTAACACCTTCTCCAAACTCGGTGGACTGGGAAAGGGAAAACCAAATGGTCCATATCCATTCTAATTAACAAAAATTGGTCAATTGCTTTAGTGCAAGGATGTTTGTATAATGTGCATAAATTTTATTTATTAGGTTGATATATTGAGCGCATCACTTTGATTGGTCCTTTATGCTTTTGGGAACATAATATATGGTGATTGTGGTTGGGTTTACTTTAATAGAAATTAGTTGAATTGTTTGTTCTGTTCAACTACCGAAAATTGCAGTATGTGTCTTTTGAGCTCCTCCTATGTTTGATTATAAATCATTTCTTCATGAAGCTACTATCCATTGAACCAATGAAGCCAATATTTTTTTTCACTTTCGTATATATTACTTCCAGGAGGAGTTAAAATCACTTGAAGGACTTCACCCTGCTTCAAGATGCTGCAAAGAGTATGTCTCTCTTTGTTGCTGCCGTCTATAGTAATATGTTCGATCATCGAGGTTGAAAAATAAAATAGTAATCACATATTTGTATTAGAATAGGCATTATATATGCTAATTGGAAAGTTAAGTTAGTTAACATTTTCCTTGACAGGCTTGATGCCTTTGTAGGCTCTTCTTCAGATCCCTTCACACCCACGTATGAATCTTCAACCGTTCTATTGCTCTTTAGATTATTAATTTCAAGTTACAAATCTTAATAATCACTGTATCTGAGACAGAAATCAGACAATCTCTAAATCCCATCACTTCAGGAAGCAGATCAGGTATCTAGTTTTTTTTACCTTACCGTTTTCATATATTTCTTTCACTTGCATCCATTTATAAATTCATCATGTATAATTCAATAAAGTTATTGCTTAACAAAGGATCACTAGTAGTACCACTGCCACCTCTCTTCTATAAAGAGAAGGAAACATAAACATGAAAGGAGCTTGTTCAACTTCAAAGTGTACTTATCTGTTTGCTCTAGATGGTCTATAATCTTGGACTTCAAAAAGGAACAGTTACGTCTCTGCTAAATTAGAAAGACAAACATCTTAAGGGTCAGTTTGATACGGAGGTAAAAATGAGAGTAGATTTTCATAAATAAATTTTTTAATAAAATTATATATAAAATTCATCTATAAAAATCTACCCTTTTATTTTTATCCTTGCATCAAACATATACTAAAGCAACAATCTCCACTTCCTTTTGGTCATTATTTTCTTTATTGGCCTCTCTTCTAATATGCTAAACACTTTTCAAAAGCTTGTGTTCCTGCGGTCCAAACATCAAACAGGTTTGTAACATAAATTATTGCAGTAATTTAAGAATCGTAATGTTGTGTGCATATCTACAGTTACATACTGACTAATTAATGATGAGGACGTAAAATTTTTTCTTTCTTCTCAGTCTTCCATGGGTTTGCTGCTCCAGCAGTTGCCTGCTTCATAGGAAAATGGCAAAAGAGTGTGCCTGCAGTTCATCATCAAACTCCAAATGTTGTGGCAGCAGCTGCTTGAAGACTACAAGTGCCCAAAATTGTTGCAAAGTTCTGAAATTCTTGCACACACCTTGTGCTTGCTGTCTCATGTGCTTTTCCTGCAAATGTGGTGTGGACCCATGTTCTAATTGTGTTGAGAACTGTTGTCATACATGCTGTCAATAATGAAAGAAATGTCGAGAAAACATAAATACTACACCTTTTCTGCTTATTCATTTTTCATGTAAGCTTCTTTTGAAATATTAGGCTTGGGTAGGATTGTCAATTTCAACCCGCGGAAGGTTATTTATCCCAGCGGGTTTGGGCTCTGCTCTTTCCCTACACTCTGCGTTTATGTTAAACTTATATTTAAAATATATTTTTAATTTAGTGATTATTGTGTTATTTTATTAATTTAAATTATGAATAAAAGTCATGAAAACATATCTCTTTAAACATAACTTTCAATTTATATGAGATTATAAATGATTTAATATTGTAATTTATAATTATGTAAATTTATTTAAAATATTGACAAGCGTAAGACGATACACATGAAGCGTAAGTTGAGAGGTGTGAAGTGAGGTAAGGCTGGACAATAACCCAGCCCACTGCCAAGTCTGAGATCTGCATGAAACGATGTTGAATTGTTTTGCATGAATAGACTGGGCAATGATGGAGTGATTATGAATTGTTTTGCATGAATAGACAGGGCAATCACGGAGTACCGATAAAGATTTTTAGGGTGCCCAACCAAGAAACTCGTAAGCTGAAAGCATGATCATGGAGTCGGTAAGACATTTATGAGGGAATGACGGTAACATTCATCCAACATGCTCAACAAATTGTTCTACATTACATCGATAAAAGAAGGAACGTTTTTACTTTGGCCTTCAAAACAAACTCTAAAAAAAGCGCGAAATTATCAAATGACTTTTATAATCAGTTTATATAAATTGATGGCTTTTATGGTTATAAATTCATTACTATATCCAATTTGATGATCTTGAGATAATTATATGACGTTTTGCATTTTATTGTTGATATAAAAATATAGATTTAATTTTGATCAATTTTTAGTATAAAAATTTTATATACTATTACTTAATCATATATTATTATATTATTAAAAAATTTGACATTAACAATAATTACTCAAAAAATTAATTTTTTTAATAATTTATTAATACATGACTAAGTAATAGTATATAAAATTTTACATTACTAATCAATCAAAATTAAAGTTTAAAAATATAAAATAAAGTATACTCACTTTTGAAGGTATGTTAAATGATGGACTCCAACATTTATTTTTGAAATCAAACTTTATTTCCTTTCTTCCACTATAAAGTCACTACTATACGTAAAACTAAAATATTTGACCATACATCTTGCTTTGCTCGTGCATCAAACATGATATTTTTAAGAACTCAATATCACTATAAAATCTACGATATTGATTTTATATTCTAATTTTAATATTCATATAAAAAAGATCATGTTAAAGATATAGTGATGAGCCCCTTCTTTTATTTTAAAATGCTACGTGCAATTAAATACTCCACTTGTCCGCACATTTGCCTTTTTTTTGGGGGGGGGGTTTAATGAACAAGTACTCATATCTCGTTATCTGATCACGCGGGTGGGGTCTTATTTAGTTATTTTTGGAGGAGTTGTTATGCGATTTAATGTTTTTTACACAATAAATATATAAAAATTATATATAATAAAAATTAAAAAATATTTGAAAGCAAATAAAGTATGACAGAATGAGTGATCCCTTACTTGTGAGTTGTGAATTTTGCAGCAAAATACAAAGCTGTGGGTCTGTATGTGTGAAAAGAATCTGAATCCCGACACCCCCATCCCCTTGCGTCGTTTAATTAGTGGGTGGCTTTTCACTGCAGAGTGCTTAGGGCAGCGAAGGAGAAGGAGAAAGAGAAGGGTAAACCAATAGCAGCAGGACCAGTGTCCATAAGTGGGTCCCGTTATGGTCATGTCCTATATTATAGTATTATAGTATCTATATCTGTATCTAAGACCCACCTTCCCCCTTTGTTGGTCAAGTACAAAGTGTGCAATCCTCTTTATCGCAGTGAGTAGCAGAATCTATTCCGACCATTGCTTCTTCCTATTTCTCAGGAAGTAAACACATGTCACAAACCCAAACACAGACACAAACACCAACACCACATTCATGGGCATGGCTTCTCCTTCTTCTTCTCTCTCCCTCTTCTTCTCCTTCTTCCTCTTTCTCTCTGTTTCTTTCTCATCCTCTTCTGACCCATCAGACGCTCCACAAACCTTCATCATCCACGTGGCCAAATCATCAAAGCCCGCTCTTTTCTCCTCCCACCACCACTGGTACTCCTCCATCATCGCCTCCCTCCCTCCTTCCCCTCACCCCGCCAAGATCCTCTACACCTATGACGCCGCCGTCCACGGCTTCTCCGTCCGCCTCTCCGCCGCTCAGGCCGCCGAGCTTCGCGACGTTCCCGGTGTCCTCTCCGTTGTGCCAGATCAAATCCGCCACGTCCACACCACGCACAGCCCTCGTTTCCTTGGCCTAGCTGATAATTTTGGGTTATGGCCGGACTCCGATTACGCCGACGACGTCATTATCGGCGTTTTAGACACCGGGATTTGGCCAGAACGCGAGAGTTTCTCGGATCCCGGTCTCTCCCCTGTTCCGGCTGGCTGGAAAGGCGTTTGTGAAACAGGGCGTGACTTCCCTGCTTCAGTATGTAACGGGAAGATCATCGGTGCCAGAGCTTTCTATAAAGGATATGAATCTTATCTGGAGAGACCCATTGATGAGTCTGTGGAATCTAAATCTCCGAGGGATACAGAAGGCCACGGAACACACACTGCATCAACAGCAGCAGGATCTGTGGTTGCCAACGCCAGCTTGTTCCACTATGCTCAAGGTGAAGCCAGGGGAATGGCCACCAAAGCTCGAGTTGCCGCGTACAAGATCTGCTGGCAACTGGGTTGTTTTGATTCTGATATTCTAGCTGCTATGGATCAAGCTATTGCTGATGGGGTCCATGTTATTTCTCTATCTGTTGGAGCCTCTGGGTATGCACCCCAATATGATCACGATTCCATTGCAATTGGAGCATTTGGTGCAGCCCAGCACGGTGTTGTTGTGTCTTGCTCAGCTGGGAATTCGGGCCCTGGTTCATATACTGCTGTGAACATAGCCCCATGGATTTTGACTGTTGGTGCTTCAACTATTGACAGAGAATTTCCGGCAGATGTGATTCTGGGCGATGGTCGAATTCTTGGTGGGGTATCTCTGTACTATGGGGATGAATTGCCAGATTTTAAGCTTCCATTGGTGTATGCTGCTAGTTGTGGAAGCAGATATTGCTACATGGGGTCCCTGGAACCATCAAAAGTCCAAGGAAAAATTGTTGTTTGCGATAGGGGAGGCAACGCCAGGGTTGAGAAAGGAAGTGCAGTAAAGCTTGCAGGTGGTTTAGCAATGATTTTAGCCAATACAGAAGACAGTGGTGAAGAGCTTCTTGCAGATGCACATCTTTTAGCAGCAACTATGGTGGGTCAAATTGCTGGAGACAAGATCAAGGAGTATATAAGATCGAGTCAATATCCAACAGCAACCATAGCATTCAGAGGGACTGTAATTGGCACTTCACCATCTGCTCCTAAAGTTGCAGCCTTTTCTAGCCGTGGTCCAAACCATCTCACACCTGAGATTCTTAAGCCAGATGTTATAGCTCCCGGTGTTAACATTTTGGCAGGGTGGACTGGAAAGGTAGGACCTACAGATCTGGACATTGATCCTAGAAGAGTTGAGTTTAACATAATATCAGGTACTTCAATGTCTTGCCCCCATGTTAGTGGAATTGCAGCATTGCTTAAAAATGCCTATCCAAAATGGTCACCTGCAGCAATAAAATCTGCTTTATTGACAACTGCTTATAATGTGGATAATTCTGGGAGTAACATTAAGGATCTTGGAACTGGGAAAGAATCAAACCCATTCATTCATGGGGCTGGACATGTTGATCCCAACAGGGCTCTCAATCCTGGGTTGGTTTATGATTTGGATAGTAATGACTATTTGGCATTCCTATGCTCAATTGGATATGATGCTAAGCGAATTTCGGTTTTCATTAGGGAGCCTACTAGTTTGGACATTTGTGCAGGGAAACTCGCTAGGACAGGGAGATTTACTAGTCCGGGTGATTTGAATTACCCATCTTTCTCTGTGGAATTCGGTGCCAACAAGGACTTGGTTAAGTATAAACGGGTTGTTACTAATGTGGGAAGCTCAGCTGACGCTGCTTACACTGTCAATGTGAATACTCCCCCTGGTGTTGAAATCAGTGTCTCCCCCGGCAAACTTGTGTTCAGTGCTGAAAACAAGACGCAAATCTATGAGGTTACTTTCACTAAAGGAGTTGGGAATGCTAATTCTGCCAGTTATGGGTCAATTGAGTGGACTGATGGAAGTCACTATGTCAGGAGCCCAGTTGCTGTCAGATGGAGCAATGGTGGTTTCTCATCATCCATTTAAATTGCACTCAAGAATTGCTGTGGTAGCACATCAAGCACAGGTTCTGGGTTTATTCTCTCTGTAATTTTTCTGTCAGCTTCAGCTAGCTTATTGTACAAAGTACAATAGACTTATTCCGTATTCTGTTTCATGCAAATCTAATCAGAACTTTGAAGTAGATGAAGGGCTTGTAATAATTTATGGGACTGAAATGGTCATTTGACTTGAAATACGACTTGTAAGATTGTTGATTCAGTTAATTGCGGTTTTGCATATATATCTTACTGAAACACACGACTCATCTAATTTACTGTTAATGTCACGCTAAACAAGTCGTATATGGCACCAGGATGACTTTGCTGAAGCCTGAAGGCCATATTCGAATTTTGTCATGCCTTTTGTGGCATTCTCTCGTATTGTTACGTTGTCCTTCAAACAGTATTATTTTCCAACATATTCTCAATCCTTATACTGTAAAGCTATCACAGAAGAACAAGATTCTTATAGGCTTCTCTGGTATTCCACAAAATTCACATCCGTTGATGGCAGTCCTAGTGATGTTGCAAACTACGGGTTTCAGTCTTCCTGGTGATTTATTGGACTGAAATTGAATTGGCAATTGACTTGAATTACGATTTCTTTCTTTTGTTTATTTAGATATTAGTACCATGGCAGTTATGTCATGCGAAAAATATGTGCCTCATGTGACTCAAAGTGGATATCATGCTAAAACAGGACCAAGTCCATGATAACTTTACTATGGACTCGAGGCCATATTTAAATTCTGTCATGCATTTTGTGGAATATTCTGAATGCTGTTAGCAATGCTTACTAAATACTTAAAAAGGATAATGAAAGTTTCGAATAAAAAGGAGGATGTGAAGACAAGTATGCGGGTTTCCTTATCAAATTTGGGTAGTTGGTAAATTAAACTGGCTGCGTCACAAGCTCACAGAAATGGGTGTCTGGATAATATCGATAGTGTACTTCAAGGTGAATTCTGTTGTCAAAAATGAAAATGGTCTTTGCATTGTTACCATGTATATGTTCTTTTCATGTCCATCAGCTCTAATTCAATTGGACTGGCACAGAGATTATATGTCTCCATATGTGTTTGCAGTGCAGTCCAGGAATGGGTTATGCTCATATTTACACCCTAGGTCACATACTTACTCTCAGAGTATATTTGAATTAAAGTTTACAAATTTAATTTTGAATAAATTTGATTTTCTAAACTTAATTTTGGTTAGAAGTAAATTTGAGTGAAGTAATTTATATTTAGTAAAAAATTACGTTTAATTCAAAAGCAAAAAATAATTATTTCAAACTGAACAAAATTTTGAAATTATAATTACGTTTGACAAATAATATAAATATTAAAACAAATAAAATAAAAAATAAATAAAAGTTCGCTTGAACTTTTTAAAACCAATTTGGGTGGGCGTTTACACACCCTCAATCATCGGTAAACAAATGAGGAATTGAAAGAAGAAAATTCAAGCAGCAATGTGATTTTCCAGGAAAATTATCTATAAAGCAGGATCAAGTGTGACAGAAATTAAGAAAACCTCTGGTCAGTGGCTCTGCTACACAAATCTAGTGTACATTGTGCAGACAGATTTTTTTGTAGCAGATCTGAGCCATATTTAGTTTTGTTGACAAGGCATTGCCACTGAGTTTAATTGGAAGACTACAAATGTAAACCCTTGCCTAGCCAACCAACTGGGATGAAACTTCAAGTCAAAACACAAAACATATCTGACTGGAAGAGAATCGTGGGCTCCTTGTAGCTCAATTTGTAAATAGCAAAGCTCAAGCTTAAGTCCAAGGTTGACATGAACGCCACAAGGAATGATAATTAGTTAAAGACCCTTTCATTCTTAGAAGACAGCATTTTAGTACAAATTATTCAGAAAAATAGCAGTACGGC
Organism: Castanospermum australe; assembly: GCA_019955255.1. Classification (NCBI taxonomy): domain Eukaryota; kingdom Viridiplantae; phylum Streptophyta; class Magnoliopsida; order Fabales; family Fabaceae; genus Castanospermum; species Castanospermum australe. Next base: position 1,458,418 of record NSJW01000334.1, on the reverse strand, counting down.
TCTATTATTTCAACTAAAGGACCTCTGACATGATTGGACTTCCTCTCCCAACTTAGGACAAGCAAAATTATTGAAGGAACATGCAAAGCAGTGACAACTAGGAGTAGGATTTGAGCAGTGGCACCTTAAAGATCAATCAACAACATATGAAAATCCGCAACCTGTCAGCTGCTAGTCTATCAAACTATGTATTGTAGGGGCCATACTTGTGAAACTCCCACACACTGTTGTCTGCTGAAAGAAGAGGAAGATTCGGAACCAAGCTGGCAAAGTGACGCTGAGGTGTTTAGAATTAGAGCCATCGGCTGATCCACTGGAAATGAAAAGCATGATCACCTAGGTCAGTATCAACTATATTTGTTTTTAGCAGATGAGAGAGAAACAGAATAGATAGGTCTGCAAAGATGCATGCTTATATAATTCCTCTCTCCCCATTTATCGACCAATTTAGACCATAAGCAATTCTTTTAATAAATTCCTTATGTTTTGATTCTAATGGAGTATTATTAATGGAATTGATGCAATCACAACAGGCTTGCTTGGCACATTACTTTCTCCAGTGGTTGGATTATGAAACAGAGAAAAAGGAGAAGGGGCTAGGCAGAATAGTTACTCTAGCAGGGATTTTGTCCCAGATTCATGTTCTAAACAAATCGGACTCTGGCTATGGTAAGCTTGGGATGTTTGATATAAATCAACCCAAACTTGCTAAAAAGTAGTAGTGTGTCTGGTTTGACTTTTGGAAAGTGCTAAATTATGGTTTAAGCAAAAAAAATTTTTTATAATTTTTATCTAAACCATGATTTTAAGATTTTAGAAGGCAAACCAAACACACAAGTCACGACCTGATTCTAGTTTAGGTTTTTTAAATAATCCTCTAAATAATTATTTTGTCTTAAAAGAATAACCATAACTAAAAATATAATTATTTTATTATGAAATGTGATAATAGACGTATAAATAGAATAAGTATCATTAATTTACAACAGAATTATCAAACGTTTTTTTTTATGGTTATCATGTTTTAACAAGTAATTATATTTGAAGGACAATTTTTAAAATATCTCACGCCAAGTTAGGCATCAAAATGAAGTACAGTATCTGAGTTAATACCAATCCATATAGATTATATTTGCATTATATTTCAATATTTACCAAATCTTGTTTTAAAAAATAAAGCTTTTTTATTATAAGAAAAGCTAAACAAATTTTAACAATCAAAATTTGAAACCCTAATACCTAGAAATTTTCCTAGGTTGTAAGAGACGACCCTTACGAAGACAATTGATCATAAAATATTTTGTATAATAAGTTTTAAATAAAAATATTATTATAATTATTTAGATGTCAGGACTACTTTTATTTTATTATTATTATTATTATTATTATTTGTAGCAGTAGTAGTAGGATGAAAGGTTGCGCATGGGAAGTCCCATGTGACAAGTCTCTGCTCGTTTCCTGCTGGGGTGTTATGTAAGCTGTAACACGCAAAAAAAAAAACCTCGCGGCCATGTGGATTGGACGATCTCCACGCACGGACTGCACTCTACATCATTCCAAATCCCACACTGCCCCATTGCTTTGCAATTTACAAAACAACACACTCCCCTCCCCTGCCTTCTTCCTATGCCCTATGCTCTCTGCTAACCCTACCTCCACCCCCTCAATCCAGTAATCCTACCTCTACAAGCAAAACAAAATTATCCGTACACACTATACCACTCAATCGCTGATGTGACTGTGAGACTGGGATGTTACACTATTTCAATATTTGTAGTCCAAAGAGGAATAACCGTAAAATAAGGTGTGTCTTACACAAATAAGCGAGCTTTGTTGGTGAATAAATCCTTGTGCAAAGAACAAAATAAAAGTAAAAATACGTAACTAACAGTATACTCATTACGCACAGCACCCCACCAATAAAAAACCATATACGCAACTCCATTGCCGTATCCCCAGAGATGCCTTGTTCTTATTTAAGTCAGCTCTTGTGTCTCTCAACGTCACTTACTCACATCACACGTACTCTCCCATTTCTCCACAACAATCCCCTCCCCTCCCCTCCCCTTTGTAGATTATCAACTTGTTTTTCCCTCTCTCTCTCTCCCCCACATGCCACTGTCATGGCTCTAGACCACCCAGAGCAGCACCACCACCCCACAACCCCTCCCCAGACCCACCTGGCCACCGCGTGGCCGTGGCGGCCCCGCCGCAGGCTCCTCCTCCTCAGGCGGCGGAGGGTGCAGACGGTGCGGCTAGGGGGAAAAAGGCCGCGGCGGCGAATGCTTGCGCTGGTGAGAGTGTTTAGGAGGATGAGGGTGAGGTGGCTGAAATTACAGTACCTTCGCGTGTTGAGGAGGCTCAAGGAGTACTACAGGAACCTGGTGAAGGATCTGGTGGATGCGGGTGCTACCATTGAAACATTTCAGCAGCGGCTTTTCATGGAAAGCACTTTTGCCATCCCCGTTGGGGTTACCTTCTCTAACTACCCTTCTCGTCTCGGATCAGATCACCCTCGATCCATCTTCATGTAAAGTTTTTCCCTTTTTATTAATTTCCATCCCCTCAACCCGAAAAACAAACTTTCTCTCCATTTTCTTTCTTTTTTTTTTTCCTCATCATCATCATCATATATGTGTAACAAGAAGGAAACTCAAGCTCCATCTTATGCTTCTAGTTGTATTATATATATAACTCGGGAAAATTCCCCTTTTCTTGCCCTTGTTCTTCCTTTCTAATGATTTGGTTTTTTTTTCCTGGATGAAATTGTAAGAAGTTATTTCAAAGAAATCGAAAATTATTGAGCTCTCTAGGCATGTCTATCAAGTTCAGGTTTGCATGTATGGAACACTCGCCAATTTGTAACAAATTTTGTGGGGTTTCTTATAAGTCGTGGCAAAGGAATGAAACACAGAGCCAAACGTAAAGAAAGCCAGGAAACTCTATATAAAAAGAAGAGAGGGAATGTACCCCTAAAAAAGGATGAGAGGGAAGGGATGGTTGTAATTGTTGTTAGTATATAATATTGTTGGTAATTATATTGTTACTTTAGTATTTCCGTAAGAGTTATTTTTATATTATATAGTTATTAATTAACTAATTATCTTCTTAGATGGTCTTTGAATTTCACGCATACAAAAAAAAATTATGTATTATATAATAATTCAGATTTATTTTAAAATAAATTTAATAATAAAAAATTTATGCCACTAATTAATTCATGCATTTATTTAGAGAGTATAGAATAATTTTAAAAGAGCCCTAAACACCAAAATAGAAGAATTTTAAATTTAAAAGAGAATTGGTCCTAAAATCAGATTAAGGGAAATAAAAAACAAAATGTTTACAGTGCTCCGAATTGGAATCACCCGAACTTTAATTGCGGTATTATTACATTCATTTTTTGCCATTTCAGGCATACCTTTAATTATGAGCATAATTAAATATATTTAAACTAATACTAATATACTATATATCATATACACTTAAAATTTTTATTTAAGGACAGTTGTTATTTTCTAAATCAAAATAATCACTCTCTAATTAAACACCTTTTGAAAATCAAATTTAGTAAACCCAAAAAAATCAAATTTTATATAAATTTTAAAATTAGTTTGACATGAAAAAATTTAGAATTGGATGTTGGCGGATCAATATGGTAATGGTGATGGAAGGCGATAGAGTGGTGGTGGCAACTTGAAATGATGATGACGGCGAACATTGTGGTAAAAAAAATCAATACGTATACAGTTGGAGTAGTAAGGTCTACTTAAAGTGTTGGTTGTTAATTGTAGGATGCCAAATGTATTTTTAAAATTCTAGCCTTGTTAAAAACTGCAACTTTTATGGTTTGGATTAAGAATTGAAATGATTTGTTTAATTATTTGTTTTCATTTCTCGGAATTGTGATAAAGAGTTGGAATTCCAATTTTAAATGACATAACAGACATCAAATTTATAATTTAACGGCAGAATTTTAATTTTAAAGTTGAATAACATAAGTCAATTAACGTTGGTTAATTCAATTAGTAAGGACAAATTGTGTCGACGTAAACTCTTGATGAACTTGTAACATGCCTTGATTTTGAAATTATGAAACTTTCTCTTCTTTAAATTATTTGTTTAGAAAAAAAAACTAAATAATATGGCCTTAAGGAAAGACAAAGAAATAAAGTTAAGTGAAATTATTGAATTTGATTATAATTAGTATTTTTTTTTCTTTTCATATGATAAGAGTATCCTCATGCTAGAATCAAGACTAAGTTTCCCTTGAAGTGAAGAAAATACCTTTACATTAATGTAGTATATTTAGGATAATTAATTTCTCTACATGTTGACCCAAAATTTAAACTTAAATAATTGAGATAACATACTTCTTTAATCACTAAATAATTGAGAAGCAATCGTATTAAGAATACCATCGTTTAATATATTTGGCATTGCATTTCTTGAAGAATGGGGACAAATAACTAGTTTTGGCACGATCCTGTATCTTCAATAATCATACTTTTCTTTTCACCATTATTTAAGTTTTATATAGAAAAGATTTTGTTTTGAAACAGATGTATATAAAAGATTTTTGAATTACCTTATATGTATAAAATTTAAATAAAATTATATGAATTTTGTCATTTTCTATTTTTTATAATGCATTCAGAATATTCTCATCCAAAAAATGAAGAAGTAATCTTTTAATTTTCGGTGGCATCCCTTGCGAATAGAAGCCTTCCAATAGCGCATATAATATCCAATGACAGGATCTGCATTCTATTTTCGGAAAACTTCATTGGTCCGTCTGTATATTTATTTTTTCCATACCACTATTGCTGCACTTATTAATGCCTCGAACAGTCATGTATTTTAAAATAGACACTACGTGATATGGTGTGAGGTTTGCTAGCTTCAATAACAACACCAATTATTCTCTGTTTGACCCTAGAAAAGAACAGGGTCACAGAAGCAATAAGATAACCGTAGAAAATTGCAATAAAATAACCATTATTTTCGTAATAAAATAAGAAACAAAAACCTGATTTGAGTTCACCAAAACAGGCCTTGATCATTTCAATTTGAATCTTGAATTAATATTAATGAAAATTAATTAAATATATTACACTGATGCGGCATGCATTTTAAAATTGTTCGAAAAAGATTTAGTTTTGATTCATATAAAACTTAATTTAAAAATATTTTTATTTTTTTTGAAAAAAAGGCTAGATGATTAAGGAGGGTTGTATAATATAATATATTATTATTCCCTCATCATATTCCATTCCATGTGTATCTCCCTAAATCTGAATTTGTCTCAAGTGTGCTTTGGAGCTTACCTTCTGTCCATTCATTTTGTGTTATTATATGCTACTATTTCTTAATCGGCTCTCAAACCCACGCCTTAACTCTGAAGTCTGTCTGAAGCCAAATAATTTTTATCAGTACCAAATTTCAAAATTAAGGGTTGTTAGTTTTATATATATATATATATAGATTTGGATACAATATATGCATACATATCCATACCATAAAATAAGCAGGGCCTTAAAAAAATAGGAAGGAAATGAATCATTTAACGTCATCATGTGCATCATTGCATTATCTCTTATCGATGGGTGTTAGTAGTGGACAAATAAGGTTAGCAATGGATCAGCATCATCTATTTCCACAAAAACTAACCATGACTCGTTTAGAACAAAAGTTGTAAACAGCTGTACTCAAACTCATCTCAACCATAATGAACAAATTACAATGGCCTGCGGCTTCAGATTCATATTCCAATTTTAACTTTCAAGGACAAGGAAAGAACCCATATTTAGAATTAGGTAAGTTTGCAAATGTTTTGTTAATTATGTGGTTTCAATTCATAGACCCAATAAAAAACCATCCACTCGGTAATCCTTTATAAGTAAGCATTCATTAATTGCGGTGCACTTTTTCTTAATTGTGAAACTACCTATTCACAACAAAAAAAAATTTTAAGTAATGTAAAGTAAATACCAATTCTGATTTATGGAATGGAAACAATTTCAAATAACGTGTTGTTAAGATTAATGGATTATGTTGAAAATATTAAATGCATTGTGCATGTTCCCTATACCCAGCAACATTCATGAAAACCACAGCTTCAGCTAAAAATAAGGGGACTATGTCTACCGGGTGAAATGTATGTTAATTGGCTCCTGAAGTTAAGGGTACAATATTTATAAATCTTTATAAATATTTTTTATACTAATGAAACATTAAAGAAATGAAGACGTTCCCAAAGCCGGATCCCGCTGAAGCAATTGTAGCAGCTCTGGCACCGACTGATTTTTTAAAAGAAAGAAGAACGAATGAAGAAAAAAGAAAAGAGACAATAAAAAGAGAAAGAAAAGAGAAAAGAAAAGTGGGAGGGAAAAAAAAAGATTGATCTGATTTGATTAAAAAAGAGAAAGAAGAGAGAAAGTAAAAAAGAAGAATAGAAAAGAGACAATTAATAGAAGAAAAATAAAATGGAGCCAAATGAAGGGCTATACAAATACATACAAACCAAAGCAAGATACATCTGTGTAATTTCTCAGCCCAGTTGCGGTAAGGTTCCTGTTGACCCGACCCACTTTCTGAGCCCAAATTAAAACCCTAAACTCCGAAGTCCTAAGAAATATGAATGGTGAAGACTTTATGTGGGGAATACATATTAATGATATGATAAGAAAAAAGAAACAGAGAGAAGTCCAACTCCACAGTCCACATACCCTATAACTGGGATTGGGTGTATATTGCCCAACAGTGCAACAACAAGTCACAAATAGCTATATATCTTTCCTTTCAAAATTGCCATGGAAGACACGTGCATTAATCGTTAGTGGCCACTCCCACCGCACCAATAACATTAGTCTCCCAATGCATTATTCCCACCAATAAATTTACAATTAGAGAGCTATCCCTAAATCATTAACTACAAAAACATGTGTTCATTTTAAATTTTAGGTGCCATTAACATGTGTTAAAATTAAGAATGAAAAGTTTAAAAATTAATTTTTTATGAATTAAATATTGACATTTGTGTAGTTGACTATAATAAGGAGAAAAATATACCAAGCTAATTATTACTCAAAACGTTACCCAAAATAAGTAGGGTTAAAAAACAGAAAATTTCTTTGACACCCCTTTGTGCTCCGTTTCTTTCACAAACACTTTCTAATTATTATTCACAATGTGCGGTTCACTAATAAACAAAGAGAAGATAAATTAGTTTTTTTCTATATTTAAAATAATTTACAATTAAAATTTTATTAAATTTTTTTTAAAAAAACTATTTTTTTTTAAAAATTATTCAATTACCAAATATGCTTTTAATAAGATGAGATTTTATTTATAATATTAAAAAATTCAAATTCTATTAGAGAACATTATAAAGGACAGCTTTAAGTACAAAGAAAAGAATAGCCTTACATCTATTAAAATGTGGGAATACCTAGCAATTAAAAAAAAAAAAACCATGTTCTCCTACTGTTATAAGTTGAGCTTTCTTAATCTTATGACCACCGACAACGAGTTTGTGGAGCAGATTGGAGTCCCAAATCCACCGTGAAGTGTTTGGTCGCAGCGATGGATGCAGCCAAAATAGAAAAAGGGGATAATGAAGAAAATGGGCAAAATGAGGAAGAAATTAATATTAGTGGTTTTGAACTTTTGATTCTAAATGATGACTCGTGGACGAACTTTGTGCTGCAAATCAGGCTATGAGTGCAAGATGGTTTTCATGGCTGAGATCCCTGGTTGGTTAACAATAGTTTCCAAGAATCCTTCTTTTTATTAATTACAGCAAAATAAAATAAAAATAAAAATAGTAAAAAAGAATCCTTCTTATTATCGTTCTATCAGAAGTGATAGGGTCTGAAAGCAAGGAAGGCATGGTTTGATGAGGGGGTAGCTGAGTCTTGAACTTCATATATGTTAGTTACGTCATCATGGTGAAGGGTGAAAAATGCTTCGCCATAGGGTTAATGAACGAAGCACTATCTCTGCTCATCCTTTTGAATGCGGTGATAATTGAAAAGGGCAATTTTTGCTGCGCACACATTTTTCATGATAGTTTAAACATTAGAATATAAACTTGGTATCGCAAATTCTTCTCTTTAATGTTTGATTCACTTGAAACATGCAACATCGATTTATTTTCCAAGAGGGAACAGACAATAGACATAATACTAGCTGCTGCTTTTGGCCGTGAATCACATTTTTAGGGGGAAGAGAGATCTTTTTCTTCTCCAAGATTGGACTTGTGTGTAATCTTTTTGAGATATAGTAACAAAATAGTGCGTACATTTTCTTTCCTGTTTCCCCTTTTCCTTATTTTGATTGAACAAAGCTTTATGGCATCTTTGGATCCATGTTTAATTATTGTCCACTCAAGCATATGCCCTAATAATTTGAGTAATGCTATTGATATAATTATTGAAGCCACTACCATACGCAGCTAATTTGGGCACGACTCCACATTTAATAACAAGTGTTTAAGTTGAGCCAGATAACTTAAAAATAAAGAAGGAGATTGTGATGATAAAGTAGTCAAAATATTTGCAATCCCCTTAATGAGAAACGAGTGCTAATGCTCAGTGACACCGACAAGTATGAACTGAGTCCGAGATGGTACATAAGCAACCAACGCAGCCATTTGACTCATTCATTTCGTCTCTTGAAAGAGCAGGCTTTTTGTAAGCAGTAGTGCAGAATAACGACAATGCCATGAAAATTTATTTACTTTTATATTTTATGAATAATTATTTACATATATTTTATTTTAATTTACAAAATATATATTTCACTTTAAAAGAATCAGTCCAATCTCTATAATAGTTTAGGTTTTTGGATTGTAACTCAAACTGACAGTACTCAATTTAATTATCATTTAGACATGTTATCCTTTTCAGTTTTCACTTGAGTGTAAAATTGTGTACCAGAAGTCTTTCTCTCTCCTCGAGAGTAAAAGCATGGCCAAGTAGCATACAAACCCTCAACCACTAAGCTCATATATACAAATCCTCCATAATATTTTCGTACGTATATATTTACGAAATTGGATATGTCTCTGGAACCGAAAATCTGGGTTCAGTCTGCATTTCTTAAGCAACTTCCAAATTCAATCTTCTGTTTTGTTATTTCATATCTACTATATATGATGGGCAACTTGAACAAGTTCTTGCTACTGCAACTTGAGGACAAGACATTGATAAAGCCTATATTCCAGTGGAGTTTTTATCTTTTTGGTGTAACGATTAGACTTCGAGATATTTATCCTGAGACCTAGATATTGAGTTTTTGTACAAGAGTTGGTCCCAAATTTTATATTGGGTACTAAGCAAGCATGGGAATCTAGCGAACGCTGATTCTAAATAGAAGTTTCAATCCGTGCGAGTACCGTGACCAAACCCCACCTGCATGTGAGCAGGGTGGCACAGCAACTTCAATTGGTGAACCCGATCCACTACCAATCCTTTATCACTTTTATTTTAGAGTAAGTCACAGAGACATCTCTATTTTCTTTTATTTACAAAAACCCACATTATATTATATCAGTAAGAAGAGTTAAGATAATGAGCTCTTGGGTTTACTCTTTAAAAATAATGCTGAGTATGTTTGGATCATAAATCAAATTCATTTTATATTTTAATAATTTGAAGCACTACAGAAGTAGAAGAGACAAGATATAAAATTGTACGGGAATTCAATCCTGTCAATATGATGGGATTTCTATCTTACACAGAAATTCTAAAATTTTATGGGAAACTAAATTCCGCTCCATATCTACTGAATACTCAATTTTTAGGTGTTTTCGATCAATATAGAAGAGGAAAAAAAAAGAACAAAATTTTAAATTTGAAAATTGAAGTTTACATGTGATATATCTATCTTTCATCATGGACGTATTGTAGACACATTTGACAAGCTAGCCAGCATGATTTATAGCTTCCAAAAAAGATTGGTCCCCCAAAACTAAGATGGTAGATGATGCCTGGCCATAGTTAGCCAATATCTACTTTATAATTTCAACACAAGAAATGCAATTATTGCAATTACTACCGAATTGACCCATCAATCATGCTTGCAAAGAAATGGATCGGAGATGCCTCTCTAACCGTCAATTGAAAGCTTTTTATGCATGGCAGTGGCACCACCCAATCATAATACCTCCTGTCTCTTGGCTGTTGCCACAAAACTTCTACCGTCAAAGCCTTCACGGGATTTCTCTGGCTCCCACTCCCTCAAAGTGAGCCACATATCAATGAGAAAGGAAAACTTCCTAGAAAATCTAATATATATATATATATAATTAAAGATGTTGATTCACTTAAAATTAGTTAATGATAAATTATTAATTAAATATGTAATTAATTAATTAATCATTTATCAATTATATATATAATTTGTTTTGTCCGTTATCATTCATTAATGATCTCAATTCTCAATTTCTCACGCGGGTAGAAGCATACGCAGCCCACATAAATTTATCTTTAAGGTTAGTTTAGTATAAAAATAAAATGAGAGATAAATTTTTATAAATAAATTTTTTTATATAATTATTCATAAAAATTTACCGTCTATTTTATTTCCATATCAAACGTACACTTAAGTTTTGAAAATCCTCATTTTATGTTAGTATAATTCTATATTTAACATCCTAAAAAGATTTAAAAAAAATTATCAATTTTAAATCTATTATAGCACTTTGTCTTCAAGATAAAATTTCTTGCTTCACTGTGCTTTCTAAGTTTAAAATTTTGAATAGAATTTGATTTTTTCTATAATTCTGTCCACCAAATAAATGGGAAACCAGTCCTATAATTAAGTAGCTAGCTAGGACGGTGGAAAAACTAGTGGTACTGTAGCAGCTAGTTCTTGTGGAGCGGGAAACAATTATAAAGCATTTTAATTAAGGTTGGTAACTAACAATTAATGAGATGTCGTTTCAAAGTTTGCTGTTGTTTAATTGGAGGTCTTCATCATTTGGGTCTGTGTCCCACTCGTACACGTAGTGGCCGGTGGCTGGGCTGTTGGGTGAAGTGAGTTTTGACTTTCCTCCCCTCCTTTAGAATTTGGAAACTTGTAAGTTGAAGGGTTGAACTTGGCTTGCTCAACAGTTGTCATGTCGCTCTACTATTATGCTTCCTTCCTCTCCTCTCTTTCTTCCTTTCAAATTCATTTAGCTTTCAACTCAGCTTCATGTTTTCTTATTATTAAGAATAATGAAACTAGCTAGTGATCAAAATATTGGAGGATCCCTTCATAGTTAATTAAAAACGTCTCTATTTCAACTTCTTCCCCATTCACCACTAACCACCTGTAAATTTTATACGAAAGATTGATTGTCACACAACTCTTAATATTTATAGTTTTATGTAACTATGCAATTGCTTTTATCTTAACAACAATGAAATTGGAGGTATATAGCTGCATTTGACTGGTACAGTTGTGCAACAACGAGTAAATTCCATATATGAAAGGTTCTCAATATCTTCAGAATAATGATATCAGCATCATCACAAATATGCTCAACTATATAAATGGCTCTATCTGATTTTTATATAAAACAGTTTCACAAATTAAGTTTAAGTAGGGCCATAAGAATTTAGATGAAAACTCTATGCAAGTGTAAAATAACATGATTCTAATCCTTGTATTAAATGTTCAAAAAATTATCGAATAAATGAATGCCAATGAACATAAGAGAGAAAGAAGGATAATGTTACTGGGCAGTCTTTTTTCATAAATTTCCCACAAACTACTAATGTAGTTAGAAAAGGATATTATACAATCAGAAAAAATAAATAAAATTTTTATTATAATTTAATTAGATTTAAGAGTAATTTTTAGATAGAATGAAGTTATCATAAGAATCACTTATCTATTTAAAAATTAATAAATATGTTAAATTATTCTCTCAAAAATTTTAGTAAAAAAATTGACTATATAAAATTTTCCGTGGTTATATATATGATGATTAATTTGACGTGAAAAAATAAACAATTCATGCAGGTAAGGCTCCACATGGGTCGGGTTAGATTGAGTTATAAAAAAAATAAGTTTAAACTAATTTTTCAAGTTCGTGTTGAGTTAAATCGAATTTACAAAAAAAAATAAAATTATTTAACTCAAATCGAACCAAAATGACTAAAATCGGGTTAGTTCGCTTTAGATCATGAGGTTATGTATTTTTTTTTCTTTCTAGCATGGATAAAAAAAAATTTAAAAATAAAAATAAAAAAAATTTATAATTTTTATTCTTTTATAACAATGTTTAAAGATACACATTTAAAACATTATTTTTTTATTATAAAATTAAACTTAAAAGGATGAACGACACCCTTTTAATAGCCAAAAAATATGTAAAATATCAAAATTTAATAACAAAAATTGTAATCGAGTTATGTTATTGAATTACAAAAGGCCAGATTCGTTACCCAAGCCAATTCGTATCGAACTCTGTCAAATTCAATTCAAACTAACTTGAATACTCGAGCCACCCCAAAAGTTTATCTTTAAATCGGGTCATATTGATCTAGTCCACGGATTAACCCGTACCCATAATCACCCCAACACGCTGGGCTTTAGATTTAGCATCTTAACCAATTCCCTGGGTTTTACTTTTGTTTTTCTTTCTCTGACTTCATTCGCTTCGTTGGAGTAAGATGCCTCCACCTACCAAAGCAACATATTCAGATTTCAAAGACAGTGAGCAATAGCCATCTCCATGACCAAACAAAAGCTAATAGTCAGAAGTTTATAAAAAGTTTAGAGAACATGGTTTCCTACTTTATTAGCATTCCACAACAATTCAAAGGTCGTAATAAACAAATGCAGCCGGCATTTTAACATTCCTCTCTTGCCAGTCTTGCTTCTTGTTCCCAAATGTTGCGCTCTTATTGCACACACTTGCATGTTATTGTTGATTCTCGTCTTATGATATCAAATTCGGATGAAATACGTTATATGCCAATACAATATTCAATTTGACAAATTCAATGTACGCAGCACTGCCGTATTAGGCCCAACATCATCTGATTCTGTTCAAAGATATATATACGATAATTTGGTCCTGCTTAGTCCTTGATCGTTAATTAATTAGTGGCTACAATTAATTAGGACTATTGACTTGATCAACTTCGTGATATATACTAGCAACTTGGTGTGTATATGTTTCGTTATTTACTTTGTCTTTATATGGGTCCTGCTGAAACCTAAGGTTTCTGGTGTCTGCAATGCTATGATCCAAGCTAACTTGTTTAATCTAGAGGAAACTCGTAAATGACAATCAGTTAATCAAGTTAAGTAATTAGCAACTACTAGTTAATTAAGAGGTGCAAATTTGGAGAATTGATTGTGGGAAGAGTTAATAAACATATTGGACTCAAATTAAAGAAAAGTGAATAACGATGAATGAATTGACGAAATCAAACTATGAATTATTAAATTATCAACGAGTTGGGTGACTTAAGTAACTAGTTATTATAATTCATTTTCTTTTGAGTCCAACGCGTTAATTAACTTGAAAAATTGTCCCTACAAATTTTCTCGCATTCCAATCAGCTGAGCCAGCCACATGTGGCTTTCCTCAGAAACTACAATTTAGAAATTTATAGTCTTGAGCGTGATAGTTTGGCTGCGTTTGACCGCTCAAAAGAGATGTTTTATTTCTACAATAGTTCTTATTCCATGGGGATGGAGGGATTATCCTAAGAAGTTCTAGGAAGAATCTCAATAAGAAGGACGGTAGAAACTTCCTGCTAAATTAATTATATTTTATGTCATATGCTTAAAAATATGAGTTTAATTTCAATTTACCAATAATATAAAATAATTTTACATTAATATCCAACCAAATTATGACACATCATTATTTTAGTCACATTATTTTTGAATAATTTAAATATTTTATTTTAAAAAATTAAAACATAATAGTTAAAATAAATAAATAAAATCAAGAATTTTTTTGCTATTTTGCTGTTGTAAGAAACCCTTGATTTTATTTGATTTTTTTTAACTATTATGTTTTAATTTTTTAAAATAAAATATTTAAATTATTTAAGAATAATGTGTGTAAAATAATGATGTGTCATAATTTGGTTAGAAACTAGTATAAAATTATTTTACATTATCTGTAGATAAAAATTAAACTCTAAAAATATAAAATTATTTTTTTTGGCAGAATACAAAATTATTTTAAGATAGATTAGAACCTCACTTCGTTTGGCTGCCTAACTGTCGGCTCATGAACATCAGATAGATGCAAAAAAATTCCCTTACGCCTTAAAGTTGCTAAATCTTGTAGCTTTTTTATTATAAAAGGAACACCCCCAGCCCCCCCCCCCCCAAAAAAAAAACTAAACCCTTCGCTTTAATTAATTACTTCAATTTGCAATATATTATACACTACCTATCAAGAGTTGTTATGTTTCGTGCGATACATTAATGTTCTTTTTTAGACTTGGAGAATCATTAAAGATAACTTTTATTTTTATTTGCAAAAAAAGAGAAGCTAAATTTTGAAAATAATAATTTTATTAGTATGAAATTAATATTCGGTGTAGTTAAATTTAAAATCATGCAAAAGAAAAATTTAGCTACTTATATGATGAATTGAACAAGTCAATATTACATTTCGATGGTTCCATCTTCAATTCCCCTTTGCTATACTACGTGGGGTCACTCGAAACTTAGGACAAACAAAAAAATTATGTATGTCCTGAAAATTAGTGTCCATTGCCATATTTATATATCTTGAATTCATGTGATGTGATTGCAGTGGGAGCATCCGTGTAAACACCACACAAGTGGGTTAATGATACATCTTCTACAGTAATAAGAGCCATAAACTAGGGCCGAGTCCAAAAACAAAAAAAAAAAAAGGAATTATCTACCGTGTGTACCACTTCAAAAGTGTACATACACATTTTTTTGAATTTTAAATTATTATTTAATTATATATTAATATATTATTAATAGAATTTAATTTTTAAATATAATTATTATCATAATTAAATTTATTTAATAATATCATAAAATATAATTAGTTGGTAATATAAAAGAATTTTATATTAATAATAAATTAAAACTAAATTATTTTTTTTTTTATTTTCATTACATCAAGAAAATTATTATCATATATATATATATATATATAACTTAAATTTTATTTTATTATAATCGCGGCGTTACACTTGTGCAGTTGTATGTAAATAATTTTTTTATATCCTTTTAGTTTTTACTTATTTTAATTTTATTTATTTTTGAATTTATTTTTAAGAAAATTATATTTATGTGTCAAAAGAGACATCATAAATTTTAGCTTACGATGAATAATTAGCGTCTTTGGAAAAGAGACGTTAAAATGGCATGTGTGGATAGAAGGTGCAGAATGATTATATAATATTGTACAAATGCATTTTGTGCAGCAAAGAAAAAATGCATTTTGGACGGTAGGATTGCTTTTAGCCCCTTTTTATCTCTTTTGGCAACAAACTGAAATTTTTTTTTTTAATAACAAAACTGAGATTTTCTACTAGAGTTGGCTTCTTACGCCTAAATTTTTATAAATTTGAGTGTATTAAGATTTTTTTAATAAAATATTCTTTAACAAAATTTAAAATGCGCTAGTTTATTCTCTTATATTTGACATATAATTTTATAGATTTTTATTCACTTCTAACAATTCATAATAATTATATATATATATAGATTTAGTAATTTTATATTTACAAATAATTTACCTAGCACTATTTAAATAGAATAAATTCTAATAAAATATTTTTTAATTCAATAGTTTTAAACCTAAAAGTAATTTTTAAAAATTTAATTTTTTTGAAACATATCTTATTAAAAAAATAATTCCATATCCTTCCATATATCTACAGTTAAGTAACTACAGCTGCGGAGTGATGGGACTGAAGAGATGAACTATTCCCAACTGCCATAACTATTGAAACAGCTGAGTGCCACCATCCTATAGCCAAATTTTAATTAAGAAGAAAAGGGAGAGACAGCAACATCGCGTCCCAAAATATATGATATCTCTTTATGTAAGATCATCGACAAAAAGTGGCAACTAGCAAATAAGAACAGAGAAAATTCAGCTGCAAAAAAAGTTAAAAAAGTTAAATGCATGGTGCACAACTTTTTAAATAGCAGAATATACAAATATTCTAAAAGGTAAAAGAGGTTTAGAAGTAAAAATTTTGGAAAGATTAATGCCAACAAAAACTGTGCAAGTAAAATGGAAAAGAAGCTTGCAATTGCAAATGCATTTATTGCTAATCTTTTGTTCAAATAAATTAAGATTTGGCAAATATATTCAAAGAAGCTACTTTAATATATGTACATATGAAAAATCTTGTACCAAAAAAAAAATGAAAAATCTAATTTTAATTGGATTTACACTATATATTTTAGTGTTCTTAAAATTTAATCTCATGATTTTTTTTGGTGTGATAAAATCCAACCTTAATTTTAATAAGACTAAAATTGTTGCTGGATGAATTACGAGTTTATTAGTTGACAGTCACAGTCACCTTATTTAAAATGGACACACTACATCACTGTTTGTACATTAACTTATCAAGTGAAGTGTAGATTGCAGATAAATAAAATATTTGAGCCATAAAAAAAATAATTTTATTTAACTTAAAATTTAAATAAAACTCAAAGGAGATGCTATGGTTTTTTTTTCTTCAGAATATTGATATTTTAAATTAATTATTAAATATTTATTGATTGCTGATTCATACAATAAATATTTAAATAAAAATTCTAAATACACTTAGTGTAAGATTGAATGTAAGAAAATTGACTTATTTGTATATAAAAATTTATCGTGCCTAAAATCATAAAATATAACCAATAACATATTAATAAATACTTAATAATTAATTAAGATTTTGATTTAAAAAATATCAGAGTAATTTAAAATTTTTAATATTCTAATTTGTGTATTGATATTTTAATTACTTATTAAATACTTATTAGTTATTAATTATAATTTATAAAATTTGAATATTAATTATAAAAATAACAATCGATTAATATTTGATAATTCATTAAAAATAGAATATGATAAGAACTCCCCACATGCATATTGAGTTTAGCCAAAAATACAGTGAAAATCTACAAGCGTAGCATGAATTTCCCTGTTTTGGTCTTCGGTGACGCTAATTCGAAGTCAGAAATCAAAATAAAGGGACAAAATTGCCATTTTGGAAATAAACCAAGGAGAAACATGTACATAGTGTGAGATATGAACCCAGTTTCCCCACGGTTTCTTGTACACCGCGCCTTTCACTTGGAAACCTCTAACTCGCTTTGACTCGGCAGCCCAATTCTCTTGAACTTTTCAAACAAAAGCAATATCTCGCTATTTCCATTTTCTCTTATTATAGGAAAGTAATCGTTTTTTTTTAATCGGTGATGAAATTGATTTGTTAAATATTAATAATTTCTTAATTTTATTTTTTAAGTTTTAAATATTTATTATAAAAACAAATATTTAATAAATGCTTGAAAAATAATTTTAAATATTGTTATCTTTAAAAAAACATAACATCATATTAAATATATTTTTTATTAATTTATTTTATATTTAAAATACTTTATAATAAAAAATATAAAATAATTAAAAAATATAGTTTTTTTAAAAAATGAAATTTTATTAAAAAAATATTATATAATTAAATTTTTTTTATCAAAAAATTTTATAAAATAACTTGACATATTTTTTACTCTTGTATCGATAAATAATATTTATTATTTTATTTTATTTAATAATTATTTTTAATTTTAATTGAATTTTATTAAAAATTTAAATTAATTTTTTTAATTATGTAACATTATTCTCTTACCAAACATCTACTAACTCCTTTAATTATATTGCAATCGCATAAATTTCAAATATTTATATAAATGATTAATTAATCCCTGTATATAAATTCAAAAACGGGTAGATTCACAAATCACTGAATAAATTCCAAAGAAAAAAAAATGTCTCCCATAAACTAATCAAAAGCCAAAAACAGGTTTGTTGGCAAGCATCACCGAGGAAAAAAAAACGTGTGGGCGGTGAGATGAGAGTCACGGTTGCCACCTTTTTTTTTTCCCCCTTGTCTGTATAAAAGAAATCTGTGAGCCAGCACATTCCATTCCAACACGCCACTAGCATCTCACTGCTTCCTCGACCTCCACTTCTCATCCCTGCAAAAGAAGCAGAGCCCCCCCGCAAGTGGTGACAGAGCAAGACAGAGAGAAACAGAGTAAAAGAGTGACGACAGGAGATGGCCCTTGCACACGAAATCATGGGTTCGTCGTTAACAGAGAGGTCCTCATTCGTTTCTTCTTCCTCGGGAGTGCTTCTGCGTCGTGGTCGCTTCTTGGTCAGCCCCGGGTTGGTTCCTTTGGAAAACAGACGAGTGGTGAGGTTGAGGAAGACTGCAAAGTTTCCTGTGGCCGCTATCAGTGAGGATTTGGTGAAGGCTTCTATTCCTGCTGAGAAACCAGAACCAGTGAAATTCAAGGTTAGAGCTGTAGTAACGGTGAGGAACAAGATCAAAGAGGATTTCAAAGAGACCATTGTGAAGCATTTGGACGCCTTCACTGACAGGATAGGAAGGAATGTTGTGCTGGGGCTTGTTAGCACTGAGATTGATCCAAGTAAGACTTTCTCTTTTTCTGGCTAGTGTCAAAATCGTTGGTGGTCTCACTTTCGCAATTGATCATTTCTGTGATCCAAGACTTTTTCTTTCTGGGTGTGTGAGAAATGTTACTATGATAGCAATTTCTTAAAAAAATGACTTTTTTTTCACCTTTTGAAAATAATTCCTTATTTGGGTTGATTTCCTTCTTCAGGATGTGTCAGCAATGGTATCAGATCTCTTTCAAACATTTTTATTCTCCACTTGGTTTTTGGTTCTAATTTTAATCATTTTAATTGGGATAAACATAAATTTTCGTGTTGATCGATGAATATAAAGTGAATTGTTTGGTTCTTTTTCTGTTCTGCAGAAACAAAAGCTCCAAGGAGCAATGAAGCGGTGCTAAAGGACTGGTCAAAGAAATCCAACGTTAAAGCAGAGAGAGTTAATTACACAGCTGATTTCATCGTGGACTCGAGTTTTGGGGTGCCAGGAGCCATCACTGTGACAAACAATCACCAGCAAGAATTCTTCTTGGAAAGTATAACCGTTGAAGGCTTTGCCAGTGGAGCAGTTCATTTCCCCTGCAACTCGTGGGTACAAGCCAGAAAAGATCATCCTGGAAAAAGGATCTTCTTTTCTAATAAGGTAATCTCGCGTATAAAGTCTTGTTTATTTTAATTTATTTCCTTCATTTATTTTCTTCCTGTGTCATAACAGTGCCCAGAAAAAAAAAAAAGAGTGCAGCCAATAATTTTCTGTTTTATCCTTCTTTTTGAATCAGTCTGGGATGATCAAAGATATTTTGATTTTCCGTTTGAAAATTTCTAGAAGGACAAATAAATTAAAAGTTTATGTATTTCTTGAATGTCAAATAATGGTTGATTTTTACATTTTTATACAATTTGTATTTGAAAAATGTCTTCCACAATAAACAAAAGCTGACCCTTGATCGTGAAGCAACCATATATTGGATTATGAAGTGCATTTTAGAAATTTTTATTGAGCTATGCATGGGCCAAGAACCCTTGAATTGACCTGTCAACGACCCCCATCATACACACCGCCCAATTTAATACACCCCACTGAGGAACAATTTACAATATAGTACAAATATCTTATTTCTTTTCACAAATTTACAATAATAATGTACTTTTTCATTCTGGTAATTTACTCCCAAAAAAAAAGTCTGAAATTTGTTTGTTTCTTATATGTTCCATTTGAGCAGCCATATTTACCAGACGATACACCTGCTGGGCTTAGAGTGTTGAGGGAGAGGGAGCTGAGAAATCTGAGAGGCGATGGCAAAGGATTTAGAAAATTATCTGACAGAATATATGACTTCGATACATACAATGATCTGGGAAATCCAGATAAAGGAGTTGACGTTGCCAGACCAACTCTTGGAGGATCAGAAAAGCATCCATACCCAAGACGGTGTCGTACTGGCCGGGGCCCAGCTGATACAGGTAACAACAAAAGGAATAAATAAGCACTATTACGCTACGAATACTGCTATCTGCACAATTAATTTTGTGTGTAAAAAATTGACAATTAACTTTGCAGGTCGTTCTGCATAATCAAGAGAAGTTTTTAATAAATGGGTTTCCGTAAGTTGGGTGAAAATTGAATTTTAGGTAATAGGCAAGTGTGCTATAATAATAGTAACTGAACAATTTTTGGTGCTGCAGATATGTATGCAGAGAGTCGTGTGGAGAAGCCACTGCCTATGTACGTACCAAGAGACGAGCAATTTGAGGAATCTAAGCAGAACACATTCTCTGGGAAGAGGCTTAAGGCAGTGCTCCATAACCTGATCCCTGGCCTTAAGGCTAGCCTTTCTGCTAACAACCATGACTTCAACGAATTCTCAGACGTTGATGGTCTTTACAGTGAAGGGCTGCTCATTAAGTTGGGGTTGCAAGATGACGTTTTGAAGAAAATCCCGTTGCCAAAAGTGGTCGGCAAGATCCAGGAATCCAGCCAGGGACTTCTTAAGTACGACACTCCCAAGATTATTTCCAGTGAGTATCTACCTTGTCATTGTCCATTTCTTGTCTTCTCCTTTTTATTAGATTTTTCATTTTTGGCTACACAATGGAGTATACTGATTTCTCTGATAAACCTCATTTCACTAGCTTTCTTATTAAATTTCAATTTTAGATCTCCAAGTTGAAATACTCACTGCTATATAAACTATTGGGCATGTCTTTCTGAAACTTTTTCTACTTTATAGTAAGAGCTTAGAGATTAGAGATATGTGCATATCTGGTCTAGATTATCTTATTTAAGAGATTTTTATCTTGCCTGCCCATTAATTTATGCAAGTGCGGTCAAGAAGAATGGAACTCTCGTATTTCATAGCGTATGATCAGGTCGGTGGAAGGAGGAACCCCATAACACACCCTTTGGCCTTTATTAATAATGTTTGCCAGTTGAAAGCCAGATTGGATATTCTGATTTCTTTTCTATGAAGCTTCTCAAGAGTTCATCAACTTGTTATGATTATATGAATATCATGTGCAAGAAACCTGTTTCACATGTGGGATTAATATAGTGTTATTATTATTATTAATATAACCAAAAGTGATTTCTTTTTAGTTTTCTGATTAAACTAATGATATCATTAAACTCCAACGTGCAGAGGACAAATTTGCCTGGCTGCGAGATGACGAATTTGCCCGCCAAGCAATAGCAGGAATTAACCCTGTTAACATTGAGAGGCTTAAAGTTTTCCCACCCGTCAGCAAACTAGACCCAGAAATTTATGGTCCACAAGAGTCTGCTCTTAAAGAAGAGCATATTTTAGGCCAACTTAATGGCATGACTGTCCAACAGGTACCCATCAAATCCTTCATCAAATGACTAACCATGTTCTGTAATACAATCTCTTGAGTTCTCTTAATACTTGAGCCTCTAGCACTAAATCTATTTCTTGGAATTTTGCAGGCAATAGAGGAAAATAAACTGTTTATCATAGATTATCATGATGTGTACCTTCCATTTCTTGATGGGATCAACTCCCTTGATGGCAGAAAATCCTATGCTACACGCACCATTTTTTTCTTGACACCCCTTGGCACTCTCAAGCCTTTAGCTATAGAACTTAGCCTGCCCCCTGCCGGACCAAGCTCCCGATCAAAACGTGTAGTTACACCTCCTGTTGATGCAACTACCAATTGGATGTGGCAGCTTGCCAAGGCCCATGTTTGTGCCAATGATGCTGGTGTACACCAACTTGTTAACCATTGGTGAGCAAAGCCCCATTCTTCTTCAATCAATTAGTCCTTTAAAGTATTAGAACTTTTATCATGGTGATTAACCTACCTGAATTTCCTATTCTTTTCTTTTCTATATTATATATAGGTTACGCACACATGCCAGCATGGAGCCATTTATATTGGCTGCTCATAGGCAATTAAGTGCAATGCATCCCATTTTTAAGCTATTGGATCCACACATGAGGTACACATTGGAGATCAATGCCTTAGCTCGCCAGGGCCTTATCAATGCCGAGGGAATCATTGAGTCTTGCTTCACTCCTGGCCGCTACTGCATGGAGCTCAGTTCTGCTGCTTACAAAAACTTCTGGCGCTTTGACATGGAGGGCCTCCCTGCAGATCTCATCCGCAGGTAAATATTCTTAGATTCTTAGTAACTTGTATTCCACCAATTGGATTATTAACTGAAAAGAGACCCAAATTTTTTTCTTGACGTGCAATTGGTGTTTGCTTCATTTGGTGTATGCAAATTGCAAATGAATCTAACAAAGATTTCTCTTTTGACAATGCAGGGGAATGGCAGTAGCTGACCCAACACAACCACATGGTCTAAAGCTCCTAATGGAAGACTACCCCTATGCAGCTGACGGGCTTCTGATCTGGTCTGCAATTGAGAACTGGGTCCGCACCTATGTGAACCATTACTACCCGCATTCAAGCCTGGTTTGCAATGACAGAGAGCTACAAGCTTGGTACTCTGAGTCAATCAATGTGGGCCATGCTGATCTTAGGCATGAAAGCTGGTGGCCCACGCTGAACAACAGTGAGGATCTGGTCTCCATCCTCACCACCTTGATTTGGATTTCATCCGCACAACATGCAGCACTTAATTTTGGGCAGTACCCTTATGGAGGGTACGTGCCAAATCGGCCCCCATTAATGCGAAGATTAATCCCAGAAGAGAGTGACCCAGAATATGCCAGTTTCCTTGCAGACCCACAAAAGTATTTCCTAAATGGATTGCCAAGCTTGTTACAAGCTACAAAATTTATGGCAGTGGTTGACACACTCTCCACTCACTCACCTGACGAGGAGTACTTGGGAGAACGGCAACAGCCATCGATTTGGTCAGGTGATGCAGAGATCATTGAGGCATTCTATGGGTTCTCGGCGGAGGTCAGTCGGATAGATAAGGAGATTGAGAAAAGGAACTGCGATAGGAGGCTAAGGAACCGTTGTGGTGCAGGGGTGTTACCTTATGAGTTGCTTGCACCTAGCTCTGAACCTGGCGTTACATGTAGAGGGGTTCCAAACAGTGTGTCCACATAAAGACCCCAAAACAAATAAGAGTCCCATCTACCATTTTGAGAGGCATTCTGGTTGGCTCACTGTCACTAGTTAATACCAAGGTCAGTGGAACACGACAATGCTCAATTTGTACCTAGATTAGATAAATTATAGTAACATAGGGTTTTTATATTTATAGGCTGTATATCAAATAGAGCTCAGTGGTGTTGGAGGATGTGTAACTATTTCTAAAATCATTGAGATAATTGGTGGACAAAACACTTGAAATGTCAAGCTTCCTTTCTGAACTGTGAGATATTTAGCCTGGACTTCTTACTTAGTATGCATGTAATGTGTCTCCTTTTTCGTAGACCAAAGACACAAGCACTTCCTGGTCCAATATATGCAGATGGCACATGATAAATGGCATACAATTCTATATTTTTAGCTAAATTACGTAAGATCCCTTCAATTTAGGATCACATGAAATTGTAAGATTGTGTTTTAATTTAATTGAGCTTGAGTGACAGCCCAGAACTTCTCAAGCTTCATAAGAGATGCCAAGTTTCTCAAAAATAACATTTCAAGAACTACACAATTGTTTAGAACATACTCAACAATTTCTCCATCCATTTCCATGCCATCTATGAAGGGATGTCAGGGAATCAATGCTGTTATTCGAAAAAGGTAACAAATCGAAGCCTTCCTCCTTCAAATGCACAATATAACCAATTGTAAGTATGACAATTGGGAATTCTATGTTGGAAAAAACATCGGATTCTATCTCCAGTGGTAGGGGTCAACAAAAGTTTCAATCTTTGCGACAGGATACTAGTTGTTGCCATTGATGCTTTCAATTGCAAGTAGACAAGCATGGAAACAAGCACGTCACACGACAATTTACCAACCCAATCCTCCTGATCCATCTGTCAATGAATATAATGAAAACAAACAAAACCTGGTGAAGAATCTGACAGGGCGATGGAAGTTGTCTTCTCCCTCTTGGTATTTTCTAAGTAGATTTCCTTAACTCAAGATCATAAAGCTTATCCATAGGAGTTGCCAGTGGAGTTTGTAAGTTGTAACTATTTTATGAATATTTCAGAAAGTTCATTCTGCAGTCAGGATAAAATTGACATGGATGCAGAGCTATGATTTGACTTTCTTCCTGCATTTCTTGATACCATAGTTTCAAGCTATATTTCGTGGATACGCGTTTGAGTAATGTATCTGATTTCATACAATACGTCACTGCGATAATTTTTTAAGAATTTAGGATAAGGATTCAATAAGATATACTAAATAATATAATTAAAATTGTATTTATACATGTAAAAAAATACTACATAATTCATTGTTATTCTTGATGTTACAGTTTAAATTTTATAAAATATTATTATTTATCATTTTTCCTTTTTCAGAATTTTTCCTTTCCCACTTGAATTGTTCTCTCCTTGGATTAAAATCCTTCTCGCTTGAAATGTCCTTCCCTTCCACCCTTCATCCAAAGATAACTAAATATAGAATGTGCTTTGAAATTATTAAAATTATAGTTAAATTGAATTAGGTTGAATTGAATTAAATTAAATTCAATTGAAAGTTAATTCTTATGTTTGAAACTCATAATAAAAATTATGATTTAAATTAATTTAGAAATGAATTTCTAAGTTTGGAATACACTAAAAAGGAATTAAATTGATTTTATTTTAAAAAATTTACATTTTTGCCCTTATAAAAATATTATTATTCTATCTCTATTAAAGATAAAATAATAAATTCATACAAAATTCACTTAAATTCACTCAAATCATTTCATTTTAAAAAAAAATTTCTAAACCAACATAAATAAAATTCATTAGATTTTTATGAATTTTCAAATCATATTAATTATTATTTTATAATTTTTCATACAAAGAATTTAATTTTTAAATAAAATTAAATCATAAAATTTATCATTTCAAACAAATTCATATAAAAGGAACACAAAGTTCACTGATATATAGAGGCATTTTCATATAACCGCAGAAAAAAATCCTCGATACACAAAAACACAGTCATATAATATGGGACAAATTATATTGACTTCCTTTTAAATTATTATTTATTACACTTTATATTTTTTTATTTAAAAAATTATATATACATCTTTTATTTTATTTATTATTCTTGTAACTAAAGCTCCAAGCTCTGATAAATCAGGTACTAAACCATTGATGTCTGAAATTAGTTGTTTACAATTGCTTTTCGCAGCCACCTGCTGCCAACCCATTGTCACAGCTAGTTTTAAACCATCACCGACAACTACAGCTTCAGCTATTATGGCAGCATTGTGGAGAGGCATCGCCGATGAACTGCATCCCAGAACTGCACGATATTACTAGGCTGGCCATTAGACTAGTGATTGGTGAGCCAGGGTGAGTCTTCGTTATAAAAAATTATAATGATTTAATAAAACATAATTATTATTTAAAATCTTGAAAAAAATAAAAAAACATTTAAATTTTTTACATAAAAAATATTTATGTCATTTATACAATTTTTATTTTGTTTTACATTAATTTCATATACTACTAAATAAAATGATTTAAAAAAATGTTTTATTTAAAAAAATAATAAATTATAATAAAAATAATCTTTATATTTAATTTCATCCTATTTTTATTTTATTTCAATTTCATATTCCGCGTATAAAACGTAAGGCAAACAGATGGATAAGGCCGAAAATCTAGTTGTTGTTACCGGTGTAAAGTAAAAGGAATCGAACATTATATATCATTTATAAGTTATAAATTTATTTTAAAAATAATAATTATAATTGAGAAATGAGGCAAATTTTAATACGTCATCTTATATAATTTTGGAAGAATTCACTTCGAAAAACTAACTATTACTGTTAAGCGAAAAGAGTATATTTTTTTTAAATAAAATATTTGTTATACTATTAGTAAGTTATTTGTAAGGTATAATCGTTTAGAGCGTTGATCAGATATTTGAGATTTCAAAAAAGTAGGTAAAAGTTAGCCAAAAAAAATTACTTTTCATTAAAAGAAGGCTTTAATTCTAACTCAGTCTTTACAAGAGTAAATGCATATTTAGCAATTTTTTTAAAAAATTAATTATAAGAGTAAGTACATGTTATTTAATTCTAATTTAATAAAATTTTAATTATAAATTATTTTAATTATAAAATAAATTTATTTAAACACATGTTAAGAATACATATTGAATAGCTGAGAGTACCAAAAATGTCCAAACCACAATGCAATCAACGTTTGCTTTAATTAAGGATTTTTTTTCTTGTTAAACAATTAAGGATTATTTTGAGCTGGTTGTATTGATTAAACTTGGTTGCGTCTATTTTTTTATGAATTTAAGGGACGACTTCATATTAGGGCAGGTCAATGTCATTATTTTATGTGGTGGGTCTCCTTGTCACTAACCCAGCCTTTTAATTATTCCAGCAAAAGAAAAATATTAGTATATTGGGAGGTGAGAAATGTTTTGACAAGACTCAAATATCTTCCTTTATTACATAATTTTTTGTGTAAATTATTTTAATATTTTTTATTTATCTTTTTTTATAACTTTTTTTATTTTTAAAACTTACATAAACTTTTTTTATTAAAAGAGATAAGTTTAATATATTTTTTAAAATATAAAAAAAATTTATATAAATATTAAAGAGATATGTATAAATTTTTAAAAATATTTTTAAAATAATGTAAGTTTTAAAAATAAATGAAGAGTTTATAAAAAAAATAAATAAATAAATTAGAGTAATTTATTATAATATTTTTATTATAAAAAATAGCTTCCTCTTTTTTGTACTCCAACTTTCCCTATCGAAAATCAACGATTTGACCCACTACGTACACGACTTTCTACTATGCATGAAACATGTTGAGCCCTTCAACAAATTCTTTTTTGGCTGCATGCTAACAATTTTTATTTAATTTTTGTTATTAAAAGTTCAAACACAAGCTACGAAATAAAAAAATACATATTTATCAAGATTTAATTTTTATTAACTGTCAAAATTTTTTAAAAATATATTATCACTTAATTATATATTAATATATTATTAAAATTTTAATTATAATTAAAATTATTTTAAAAATTAAATATTTTTAATAATTAATAAATATTTAATTAAATGATAATATAAAAATTAAAAAAATTTTGCCGCTGAAAGCGAAAAAAAATTAAACTCTAATAATTATAAAGACATTTTTAACTTGAATTTGGTGGAGTAGTTGTAACAGTGAGTGTCACGATAAGTACTAGTGCTCTGCTCGCCCAAAATCTCACGAGTATGGCTTGTGATCACTTTTAGGTATTAACCAGAAAATGATGTTACCTACAGGTGGACCCAAAATAAATAAATAAAAAAGCACTTTGTACAGTGGCGATACACGTACTACACGGCACTGGGCTTTTTTTAGAATTTAAAAAAAAAGTAATCTTTCAAATTAGCAAAATTGATTGTTCTTGTTACCGAAAAAAAAAACAATTTGACTGTTCAACTTTCTTTAAATAATCTATACCCAAAGAAAAAGAAACTTTCTTTAAATAGTCCTATGGTCCCAAAAAACTTGATTGTTCAAATCAACGTATTTACATTTAACTGAAAATTTGTAATGTCACTTGAGCAAAACCCCAACTCCAAAAAAAATTTCATCATTTTCCATTTAGGGTGACTTTGGTACAAAGATAAATATAGGTATAAAAAATTAATAAATGAGTTTTACATATAATTTAAAATTTAATTTTAATTTATTGTCTTTACATTAATATCCAATTATATGTTATTACATCTTTAATTTTTTAAGTAATTATTATTTTAATTAAATTTTTTAAAAAATTTAACAATATATAATTATATGACAATGTAAAACTTTTTACATCGATTATGAATCAAAATTAAATTTTTTAATTTTATATATAAAATTTATTTATAAATTTTTAATTCATTTTTATTCTCGTACTAAACATATACTTATTTGATTCTAGTTATTTTTATTATTACTTTTCCAAAATTTTCTCTACTATAACTATACCATTTATATAGTATTCTCTTTTTAATTATATATATAGAAAAGTAAAGTTACATTAATAATAAAATATATCAAAAAAATATCAAATTTCTATACAAAATGACCATTTTTTTTATGTACAATCACCGCGTATTATTTTTATGGCTTTTTTATTTCTAATTACAATCAGCTACTGTTATAAAGATTATCAATAATTATTCACTTCTACTTTATTTTATAAATCATACATGCTAAACCTTCAGAAGACACGACCTTAGTTTATTCTTTTTCTTTTTTTTCTCCTCCCAATAAGTAATAGAAAACATTGATCAACATGAAATAAGATATGCATTTCTTGATTTGCAATCAATGCGCGGATCAAAGTTCACCAGGGACGACGAACACTGTTTCTGAGGTCAATGTAATAAAAGGTTTTTCCGAGTCAATCAATAAGTAAACTTCCAAGAAATTGAGATGCCACTCCAAGTCCAGTTCTTAAAAGAAGCCTCTGGTCTTCCTTTATCTAGAGCAGCCAAACTTTTCTTTGCTTTGCCGAGAAACTGCATGCAAACTGACAAAATCATGCCAAGTGTACAGAATTTAGTAATAATGTTAAGTGTGTGCATAATTTTTGTGTTTACATTCACATGGAATTAAATAAATAATTGTTTGAATAAATAAATAAATAAATGATATGTCATCAGTTTAAATCAAAGTTCTCTTTTTTTTTGTCCAAAAACTGCTATTAAGTGATTGACTGTATTTATAATAGACCAAAACTAAATTCATAACATTATTCTTAATAAAGTAAGCAGCTCCTACTAAACTAATGTACTTAAAAAAAATTCCTACCTAACAACCAGAAAGATTTTATTATTTATCCGCGCACTAAGAAAGTACTTTGGCTTGTAATTAGTGACTTTTTTTGGCAAAATGTTGACTCCATTGTTTGTTTTGAGAAATTCAAACATACATTCATAGAAAAAGTTGGAAGGCTCTTATGATACAAAAATTATTGCATGTTATTGAAATGTCACATAAGATTATATTTCATCTATTCATATTTTAAAATTTTAACATTAAATGATAATGAAACACTTTTCAAGGAAAAAAAAACACATTCATGCCAAGATAGAATAATTAATTTTATTTAAAAAATATATTTTCTAATTATTTAACACTGATATGTTCAAATATAACTAGATAAAGTACAATTTTATATAATTTTTTGGAACATACAATAATTTCTCTTTATGAAAAAAGTGTCTTATATCTCATGTAAGACTCACTTCACTTGTACCTATCCAAGTCTCCCAACTTCGGTAGTTTGCAAGTTACCTGGCTTTGATTATTAAAATGTTGCAGGAGAAATGTGGTATGATTATGTTAGCAAGTTTAGAGACTATTATGATTATGATTAAAAATTGTATAATGAAAGAATAATACATTATAAAGTGTTCTTGCGTCAAGTTCAACTAATATTGTTTTTTTTAAAGGATAAAATTATAGTTGTATGAACCGGACCGGACCCATCAATTTGATCGAAAAACCCATGAATCAGCTATTAAGCCAGTACGATTGAGACTTTAGATCATTTTTTCATATCGACTCAGACGATTCGTCCGATCCAACTGCTTGACTTGCTCGATTCAACTGTCCTGACCCGGTCGACCCTCCTAGTTGAATCAGTCTTAATATATATTTCATTATAAAGTTTTTTTAATGTTTTTTAACACTTTTTTTCTTCATTTTATACTGATAAAAGAAGTAAAGAATGAGTAAACTTAGACAGGATTATTAGATTTATATTATTTTTTAAAAATATTTATAAAATGATTTAATTTATGTTATTTGTTAGTTAAAAATATGTTTGTCTATTATATTAGATTATAATGTTCAATTATGTATTCTTTTAATATTATAATTGAATTGTGTTATATTAAAAATATAAAGTATTTTTTTAGATAGTAAGTTTTTTAATTTATTTTTTCTTTATCTGAATTTTTCGGTTTGACCACTTAACTTGCGGTCAGATCACTGACCCAGTGACTCGACCTTCTGACCGATTCGACCTCCAGTCCAGATTATACAACTATGGATAAAATAAAAATATTATAAGTTAAAATTAGTATTTAAATTTTGATCCTTGTATTTTTTTTAATATTGATTCTTATAAAGTAACTCATTTGAATTTAATTTGGCCTCTTACCGTTGAAGTATGATCTTTATATTTTTTTATTTATTTAGATTTTAGCTCCTATTATTTTTATTTATTAAAATATTGATTCATATTAATTTCCTATCTGTATAAAAAAAATTATAAATAATATTATTCTTAACAAAGTATGCAGCTCCTAGTAAACAAACCTACTTAAAAAAGATTCCTACCTAAAAACCAGAAAGATGTTATTATGTATCCACGCACTAATAAAGTGCTTTGGTGTGTAATTACTTACATCTTTCCAAAATGTTGACTCCACAGTTTATTTTGAGGAATTCAATCAAACATTCATAGAAAAAGTTGGAAGGTTCTTATGATGAGGGTCTTCTCTGGCAAGCAAGACTCGTACCACTTGTACTTATTTGATAAGAAATTTTTAAATAAGTATGATTTATTTTAGGTATTTTATTTTTTATTATTTATTTTAAGTATTTTATTTAATAATTAAAATGTGTAAAATTTAATTAATTATGTTATAAATATACATTAATTTTTAAAAAATTAATAACATATGTTAATTATAAATAAAGTATTTAAAGTAAACAACACTTACGTAAGAATTTCTCCCTATACAAGTCTTCCAACAACTTAGGTAGTTTCCGAGTTACCTAGCTTTGTTCATTAAAATGTTGCAAGAGAAATTGGTTATGTTTATGTTAGCAAGTTTAGAGATTATTATGAAAATGAATAAAAATTGTATAATGAAAGAATAACACATAGTATAGGGTTCTTGCGTCAAGTTTAACTAATTTTGGTTTTTAAAAGGACAAAATAAAAATAATACTAATCTAAAGATTTGACAATTAATTTTGAAAAACTAAAGCTGCTTACTTGGTCTCGTTATTCTATGAGATAATTGTAATAAAAAAACAAATTTACCAAACTAACTAAGAGCCAAGAAACTTCATCAAGTCAAGGTCAAGGACATTCATCCATGCAACACGAGAAACAAAAATCCAAAAGCCTAGCATAGAAATACCCTCCCACTAGTCCTAAATCACAATTATTAAAGTCCCATGTAGGGCCTTCGGCTCTTGCTCGCTTGCTTTGCTTTCTCTATAAAAACCGTACTCGCCCATCCATACTTTCATCACATTTCTCAAACACAAACCCACCAAGATGGCAATAGAATTGGGCTTGGCACCTCCTCCCGGTTGGGTTTCAAGCGCAGCTGCATGGCTCGCAACGTTCGCCGTCCTCCTCCTCTTCAGCCGCCGTCTCCGCCGCCGCAGATACAACCTGCCACCAGGCCCAAAACCGTGGCCCATCATAGGGAATCTCAACCTCATTGGCCCACTCCCTCACCGGTCCCTCCATGCTCTGTCCCACAAGTATGGACCCATCATGCACGTCTGGTTCGGGTCCAACCCTGTCGTCGTGGGCTCCTCCGTGGAAATGTCAAAGGCCTTCCTCAAAACCCACGATGCGGCCATCGCCGGGCGCCCCAAATTCGCCGCCGGCAAGTACACGACCTACAACTACTCAGACATAACGTGGTCCCCTTATGGCCCGTACTGGCGGCAGGCCCGCAGAATGTGCCTGATGGAGCTGTTCAGCGCCAAACGCCTCGATTCCTACGAGTACATCAGAAACGAGGAGCTCCATTCTCTGCTGAATGAGCTCTTCCGCTCGGCAAACCGAACCATCTTGCTGAAAGACCATCTCTCCACTCTGAGCCTCAACGTCATAAGCCGCATGGTGCTGGGGAAGAAGTACTTGGAGGAGAACGAGAACGCCGTCGTTTCCCCCGAGGAGTTCAAGAAGATGCTGGACGAGTTGTTCCTGCTGAACGGGGTTCTCAACATCGGGGACTTCATCCCTTGGATTAATTTCCTTGATTTGCAGGGTTACATAAAGAGGATGAAGGCCTTGAGCAAGAAGTTCGACAGGTTTATGGAGCACGTGTTGGATGAACACAACGAGAGAAGGAGAGGGTCGGAGGATTATGTTGCCAAAGACATGGTAGATGTGCTTTTGCAGCTCGCCGAGGATCCCACTCTTGAGGTGAAGCTCGAGAGGCACGGAATCAAAGCTTTTACCCAGGTATTTGCCTAAGTTAATTATTTTCAATTTTTTTATGTTTTTTGTTTGGCTAAATAGAAAATAACTCTTCCTAATTTTGCAAGTTAGAGAGTTGTTGCCTTTGTCAAGCGTGAACGGCAGGGATTCCTTTGTTTACTGATAGAATCAAGTTAGTGATGTGATGGGCAACTGCAATAGTTATTATTTAGTTGGAGGAGTAGTTATCTTCTTATCAGATGGTCCAATCGACGAGCACTCTCATAATGTGAATTGACTAGAATTAATTTTGCTGTAGTGTGCCCGCGCTTTCGTGGAAATGAAAGCAAGTTGTCAATTTTTGACAGCATTAGCTGCGGACATTTGTTTGTTAGCAGCTAGGTAAAATTTCCTTTCATCCATTATGTGACATTGCATCATTGCATCCAGTGACAGGGATGAGACAACTAGACATACGGTACAACTAGTCTAGTATGTAGTATCTGTTTATAAATATTGTATATGTTTTCTCGAATCTCCACCTTAACAAATAACTAGTACATAATTGTACTGTACTTCTTTTTTTTATAAAACATTATTTTGGGCGCTGATTTTGATCTTTGATGTTCCTAATTCTCTTTTGACTATGACTGTTAACACCATGAATGAATTGGTAGAAAGACTCTTTATTAATTTTTGGATTTTTTGTTATTTTAATTGTTAATATTATTACAATTACAATTATTATGTTTAGAAGTAGTTGAGTCAAACTGTCTGACTGGTCACTGGGCATTTAGAATCCCATCTAGCCGAGCAGTTTTTAAATCTGTTCTCACTGCCCTTGGGATGCTCATGGCATCAGAGATTGACTAATTCAAACTTCAAATCAGAAGATTATCTTGGTCGGCAGAAACTCTTTCCCCACTCAATTATTATGGACATAATGTTATGCTATGCAGATTCAACTTTCAAGTTTCTGTTTGGACAAAATATATATGGATATAGCGAATCATGGGTTTAAGCTTACCCAAGTTGAAACATTCTAAAAGCATATTTTCTTGTGGTATATTTTCATGGTGAACCCTGTTTGAAATATAAGGTAGAAAGCAAAATTGCTTTGTGGGGTATATCTTTCTGATTCACTTGACCTATGGATTCTCAGGACCTAATAGCAGGTGGGACAGAGAGCTCTGCTGTCACCGTAGAATGGGCCATCTGCGAGCTCTTAAAAAAGCCAGAGATCTTCAAGAAGGCAACAGAGGAGCTAGACAGGGTGATAGGGAGAGAGAGATGGGTTGAAGAGCAAGACATTGTCAATTTACCTTACATTAATGCCATTGCTAAGGAAACGATGAGGCTGCACCCTGTGGCACCAATGTTGGTGCCAAGGCAAGCCAGGGAAGACTGCAGTGTTGATGGTTATGATATCCCCAAAGGGACCCAAGTGCTTGTCAATGTTTGGACCATTGGCAGAGATCCTGCAATTTGGGACAACCCCTATGAATTCCAACCAGAGAGGTTTCTGGGGAATGACATAGATGTCAAAGGCCATGACTACCAGTTGTTGCCATTTGGTGCTGGTAGAAGGATGTGCCCTGGGTACCCTCTTGGCCTGAAGGTGATCCAAGCTAGCTTGGCCAATCTGTTGCATGGCTTCAATTGGAGACTGCCTAATAATATGAAGAAGGAGGACTTGAATATGGAGGAGATTTTTGGGCTCTCTACGCCTAAGAAATTTCCTCTGGAAACTGTTGTTGAGCCTAGACTTCCAGATCATCTCTATTCCCGCTGAGTATTGCCTCTACCCAAAGCTTTTCTCTCAATAAGATTAGGAAATGAAGGATTTGGTGTAAGTTTGATGTTATGATGCATGCTGGTGTTTGCTATAATATAATAGGGTGTAAAGTGTATTCTCAATCCGAATGGTTCTAGCGTTTTATAATATACCAAATAAAATGTACTAAAAAAATATATAATATACCAAATTAAAGCATGTATTGTTTTTGCTTCTGTTTTTTTACTGCCTTTTTTTATCGATATGGGTGCAATGAAAATTTCAACCTGACTTAAAGAACGCGGACAGACATTAGATGAATTGGGTCTATTTTTGTGCGGCTTGGGAGAGCTCAGTAGCCCAAGCATTGCAGGTCCGTGCTTTATGATTTAAATTTAATTTATTGTTAATATAAATTTTTTTATATTATTATTAAATTATATATAATTATATATTTATTTTTTAAATATGTATTATTTTAATAATTTTTTTTAATAATTTTATAATAATAATAAATTAAAATTAAGTTCTTTTAACTTATTCGAATCAACTCATCGTTTATGACTTGGGATATACGAGTTTGAGCATGTTCACAGCTACATCCACTATCTTAAATGCCCCTAAAAGTATGTATGATCACGTGACAAAACTATCTAGAGTATATTTAAAATGTACATGCAATATATGGACACACCACACGTAAAACTAATTTCAAATTCAATCAAAATTTTGTTCCTATTCATTATAATCAATATGCTGAATCCGATTTTTCAGCTTCACATTAAAAAAAGTGTGAAAAATATTTTATAAGAAAAAAATTGAATTCAATGTTTTATTTTGCATTAAATTTATTTTTTATTTATACCTTTGAGCAGAAAGAGACGGTATTTGACACCTATTAAAAAGGATAGTATTTGACTTCATAAAAAAGAAAGTTTATTCATGGCGACAAGATCTCCCGCTGAATTTCACTCAAAATCGTACGCTCATCAAGCTTGATTCAGATGCGACTTACGAGGTGTTTGATTTAGTTTTTAAAATATTTGAATTATGATTTGATAGAAGCTTAAAAAAATGAATAAATTACATATAATTTTTTAAATTTTAAGTGATGTATAAATTAAATTTTAAATTTTTTAATTATGTAAATAACTCTTTGTATTTCATTATTTGTATAAAAATATCTTCTGTTAATAAAATTATTAATTTTAACAAATTTTTTATGTGACTCATTTGTGATATTATAAAAATAATTAAAAATAAAAAATCATCACATACTAAATATCATATTATATAATTTTTTTTATTTTTTTATTAGTATTTAATTATTTTGTAAAATTTTTTTAAGTTAATAACTAAAATATATTAAAATATTCATAACATCTATAGAGTTTGATACACATCATATATTTTTATAATCTTTTAACCAAGAAAGATAAAAGATCCCTTATGAATGCATAAAGTTTAACAAGTAAATTTATCGACACACTAATAAAATAGGAGAATTCCAAAATTCAATACTCATGTACATTATCGAGAACACCCTCTATCCTTACCTTGCCCTGATTATCAACTCTTATCAACATTCAACTTCACAACACTTGAGAAGGTATGGTCCCATTAACCAAACGAGGAATAGCATTAGGAAAAATGATAAATTTAAAGACTTACAAATAAAGTTCTTTTAGTATGAGAATTTAGTGATAAACTACTTCAACGTTCATAACTTATTGATTTTTTGTCTCCAAGCCCACCATAATGTGAACATGAACAATTAATAACTAAAGAGAAATAATTCCTAATTCAACTGTGTGCATATAAGGATAAAGGATAAGAATCGATTTGAAAGCTCATTCAACTCTAATTTTTTTTCTTTTTTAATAGACTACTCATAATGTTTTTAATCATATATTCTATTAAGTACATATTTGTATTATCACATATTACTTATTCACTTAAATAAATTTATAAAAAAAGTAATTTAATGTTAGAGAACAAATTAATAAAGCAAAATTATATAACAGTTTGCAATTAATTTTTTTTATTTTTAATTATTTTTGTATTGTCACATACAAGTCATCTGATAAAATTCGTTAAAGTTAATGATTTTACTAACAGAATGTATTTTTTACACAAATGGTAAAATTTAGAGAGTTATTTATACCTTTGTAAAGCTTAAAGTTTAATTTATACATGACTTAAAGTTAAAGAGTGTTAAGTACAATTTATTCAAAAAAAATTGATTAAAATTATAATTTAGAAATTTTCTAAAGACCAACCAATTAAACACACTCTCAGTAGCATTGCTCACTGGAGGATTTGGCATGACGGTGAACCACCGTCATGTTTGGTCTCCCACTCAATCCGCCGTCAAGGTAAATTCCAAGTGGCCCGAGTACTTAAATTCTAACTTGTTATCCATTCCCCAGTTATTCTATTCATAATTTTTTCGGTGTGAGCTTGAATCACTCCAAAGAGATTTGATATTAATTAGATTATGTAAAGAGATTTGATATTAATTAGATTATGCCCCTTTATCTTTAGTTATTTATTACTTATATTAGTTTATACTACCTGTGAATTTTTGTACCAAAAAATAAAATCCTACTTGTGAATTTTATGGGTATTTTAAACTTTTATTTATTTATAATTATATATAATTTTTTTGTATTATGTAAAAAATTTATTTATTTTCAATTATATATGTGTGTGTGTGTGTGTGTGTGTGTGTATATATATATATATATATATATATATATATATTTTTGGTACTATGTAAAAATTTTAAAAAATGTTTAAAATATTATGTATACTTAATAAATACAAATATAGTAAAAAAATAATTTATAAATTATAAAATATGAAATTTGTCACACTAAATATAGCATATTTATGTATAATCATATTTTATTATTTAATAGTGTTACATTATATAATTTATTTATATTTTAACAAATTTACATAAAATAAAAATAAATTAGAAAAAATGAATAAATAATTTTTCATTATTAAATTTACTTAGAAAGAGAGAGACAAAAAGTCTACAACTCAAGTAATTTTTAATCATATAAAAAATATTAAAATAAAGAAAATGAAAATCATTCAATAACACAAATTTCTTATATTTCCTTAAAATAGTACTTTTTCTTATTTTATATAAGTAGATGTAAAATAAATATATAAAAAATAATATTAAACTTATATGATATATTTATTTATCTTGTATCTATTTGTACTAAAAAAAGCACTACTAAAAAATTACAAAATTTTTTCCTTAGCAACAGGTTGACCAATAGAAAAAAAAATAAGCAAAAAAGATTTTCTTTATTTATAAAGAGGAACTACCACGTGATAATTAAATATAATGTATATATAAAAATAATATATTACTTATCTTCAGATAAAAATAAATAAAAAGATAGATGTAATTGTACAACCAAAGCCGAACCCAATCAAGCCACGCTGTAGCAAAGACGTTACATTCATTGTGAAAATGAGTAACACCTACTGTATATTATTATAAATATAAAACTTAAAAACTAAATTTCAATGCACATAGTATTTCCTTGACAAAATAAAGTGGGGTTTGATCAATAATGGTGATACTTAATCATAACTTATTTTTGACTGAGTGGCACTTAAATAATAATTTTAACATAAAATCGTTGATATTTTCTTTCATTATGGCAGCTCCGTAGCCTACCTGTAAAACACTAAAACCTTTATTTTTATTTTTCTCCTGAGTAATACTATTCAGTAAAAAAGAAAATGGTTAGAATTTTTTTTTAAAAATTTAACTGGATTTAAGAATATTTGTTAAATAGAATGAAGAAATAAAAATTATTCATTTATCTAAAAGTTAACAAACATGTAAAATCATTATATAAAAAATTTTGACAAAAAATTTTAAGTTATATAATATTTTTCTTTTCTCTTCTATCCTTTCAATAAAAGGTGACAAAGACTCACGGAGTTATAATATAGTAAAAATGATCTATATTTTCAGTTATGAGAATTGTGTTTTGATATTTAGAAATTACATCTCATAAATAAAACTATACTATTATTACTCTTAATTCAAAGAGATTAGACTTATAAGGTAATTCAAATAAATCGAACCTTATAAAAATATTCTTAATTTATAAAAAAAAAGTAACAAAAGACTTGTTTTCATGGAACAACTCTCAAAAGGAAAGAAAACGAAAGGAAAAACTTGTTTGAAAAAATAAAAAAATTCAATTTGGTACCATCCGATTTTCGAAATTGTTGTAAACTATTTGATTTAATAAATAATTATATACACACTTTTAGTCGAAAAAGAACCTTTATGAATATGGTTTTATCCAAACTGAATTGTCAATAAATAATGTAAGACAGCCCTTGCTTATTCGTAAAGAATTATTTTACAAAATAGAGTGGTATTTTTTTTTATAAAAAAAAATAGGGTTAATAGGTTTTTTTTTTAAAAAGGAACCCATTAAGTTTTGGTCGAATTAACCAAATTTGCAGAAATAATCTATGTAACTTGGTGCGTTTTTTCTTTATTTAGCCTTTTTATTTTATTTGCCCCATCAAATTATTTTAAGCTCTCAAAAGAGTTGGACAACTTATAGAAAGAAAACGGTCTCGATGAAAAATTGCATTTTATTTTATATTGAATTTTTTTCGTCATTATAATTTAATTGTTTATTAATAAAAGCATTTCATTTTGTTGAAAGAACATTTTTTGCATTGAATTCTTCTTAATGAAGTTATGAGGCTATAAATTAAAATGTGAAGTGCTAATGCTTTGAACTTTGAAGGACTAGTTTTTGTTTTTTTTTTCATATTATGGCCTACGAAGGACTAGATTGATTGCTGGTAATTATTAATGAGTTTTGTAACTTAACTTATTTTAAGCTATTGTAAAAAGACAACCGTATTTGTATCGTAATTAACAGTATATGCTTTAATAATTTACAATGACTCGAACTACAAATTGACATTTTCCAATCATACTAGATTTGACCCCTTGACTGTTGTTGCCCCCGACTCCACCACTCCTACTATTTTGTTTTTGTTCGTATCCACAACAGCAAGAAAGTCAATAAGAATTTAGGTTTACGATGAACTCTATGACTAGTATTATGTTTATTTATATTAAATAATTTAAAATTATTTATCTGTAGATATCATAAAATTCAGTTCATAGACATGTCACATATATAGTCTATTATGAATTCAAGTTCATTATAACAAAACTCTAAAAAGAAAACTTAAATATAGTTTTCATCTATTTTAATTTACACAAACGTACGTCATGTTCATGTGTTCGATTAATAACTTATGACAAGGTGATACTGAACTAGTTTATCATATATGCTTCAACTATTTATTGTGGCATCTTTCTAAGCTGGCAACAATGACTGGCCAGTGTTGAACAACAAAGAATATACACTTGTCACTGCTTCCATCATCTTTCACAGTTCAGTGACTTACCGTGACAGATGAATCCAGGTTTCCGCTGCAGCCTCATGGTATGCAACCGTTGCCACCCTCAGCCGCCATCTCCACCTTGGGGCCCAAAACCATGGCCTGTCCTTGGAAAACCCAACTTCATTGGAGTGCTTTGTTGGAGATATAAGTATGTTTGGTTGGTAAAAAGGAAAAGAAATGAATAGAATAGAAATGATAAATTTTTTATGCTTTAATTTTGATGATTTTATATGTTTTATTTTATTTTAATTTTTTTTCTTTCTAACACACCAAACATATATTAATGATTCATAAACTTTTACTTAATAACATCGAGATTTTAGGAGAGTTATCCATCACACACTCACCACAGTCCGTTTATGCTGTCTCCCAAGAGTATTGGCCTATCATGTGGCTCTAGTTAGTCCTTCCTGGATGTGGTGGGCTCCTCAGTTGAAATTGCAAAGGCCTTTCTCAAAACACAAGATGCCAACTTTGCCTCTACGGTCAATCCCAAATCTTGTGGGCCCCTTACGGCCCATATTAGGGCCAGGCCCGGAGAATGTGTCAAAAGGTTAGGTGCTCAACGCCTTTAGTCCTATTTATATATCAGAAGAGAAGCATAGTTTTTTTTTCTTTTTTCCTTTTATAAGAGAAGCATAGTTTGGCACAAAAACTATACAAGACTCACGAGTTAGGCGCAGTGGTAAGCAAATTATGCTCCTAGAGATGAACAAAGGTTCAAGTTTGTGTGAAAGACTAAATTCTATAATTCTGTGCCCGAATGTATTAATCTTACATTCAAATAGTGTGAGAATATTATGAAAAACCAAACAAAAAAACTACACAACTCAAGCAAACTAAAAAAATTTGGTACAAGAACTTAGAGAAGAATTAGACTGAAGAATGACAATGTTACAGTTGAGCCAGAGTTGTTTAGGAAGATGATGGACGAGTTGCTTTTGCTAAATGGGGTTTTTGAACATTGGGGACTTCATCCCTTGGATTAATTTTCTTGGACTAGCAGGGCTATAAAAAGAGAATGAAGGCTTTGCTCAAGAAGTTTGATAGGTTCTTGGAGCATGAATTGGATGAGCACAATGAGGGAACAAAAGGGGCTAAGGATTATGTTGCCAATGATACGGTGGAAGTGCTTTTGCAGGTTGTAGAAGATCCCACTCTTGAGGTTAAGCTTGAAAGACAACGTGTTAGTTAAAGCATTTACTCTGGTGTGGCCTACTTTATTTCTGGATTTGGATCCTCCCATTTTTCTTAACATAATCTTTTCATTTTGCGAGGGATAAATATAATAGTGGGATTCTGAGACTCTATACAGGAACTATAGATTGTCTATGTCTCCCCTAAAATAACAAAATTACGTGGATGAACTTAATAATTTAGCTCATTTGCACATTGATGATGACGTTTGTTTTCTTGATGACATTAAGCATCAATAATGCTGATTTTTTAAAAATCTCAGGACCTCACAGCTAGTGGGACAAAGGGCGCAACTGTGACCACATAATGGGCTCTACCTGAGCACTTGAAAGATACAGAGACCTCAAAGAAGGGTACAGTTGAACTGGATAGAGTAATTGGAAGAGAAAGATGGGTGAAAAAGAGTGACATTGTTAACTTGCATTTATGCAATTGTGAAGGAAACAATGTTGTTGCACCCGGTGTCACTACTGTCGGTGCCAAGGTTAGCACGTGAGAATTGCAATCAAGAAAGCAGGGAAATTTCAAAATAGTTGTTGTGCTGATATTGGATATATATCTGCAGGAATACTTTTCGGACACTACAAGATACTTTTAGTTTCTATCATGCGATTATTTTTTCACTTTATTTTCTTAATTTGTGCGTGTGATATCATAATAACTGAATAAATTATAATATTTTATTATATATACAATGACTAATGTTGACTTTTTTTTTATTTTGTTTATAAGATTTGTATTAAAAACGATTATATTATAATGCTTATATTTCAAATACAAATGCTTGTGTGTATTAAAGAAAAATACAAATACTTGTATCAAAATTTGTATTTCTAACTTACAGATATCATTAGCATTTATATTTTTATGTTAATTTTATATTAATTTTATACTTTGTATCTTAACTGTGTTATATCATATTATTTTTAAAATCTACCATATTCTTGCATCCTTATCTCATGTCATATCCGTGATTCATAGATTGCAGTA
Organism: Castanospermum australe; assembly: GCA_019955255.1. NCBI lineage: Eukaryota > Viridiplantae > Streptophyta > Magnoliopsida > Fabales > Fabaceae > Castanospermum > Castanospermum australe. The sequence continues at coordinate 1,416,572 of NSJW01000334.1, read as the reverse complement.
TTGCAGAATATGGCATCCCTACAGGAGCCAGAGTGCTTGTCAACATATAGACTATGGGAAGAGACCCATAGATATGGGACAACCGAAATGAGTTTTGCCCTGAAAGGTGCTTGGCAAAGCCATTGATTGTTTTTTTGAGTTGTTACCATTTGGGGCTAGCATTTGGATGTGTCTGGTTACACAGCTGGGCCGTAAGGTAGTTCAATCAAGTGTGGCCAATCTTGTCCTTGGGTTTACTTGGAAATTGCCTGATAATATGAAGAACGAAGGATTGAATAAGGAGGAAACTTTTGGGATTTCTACACCTAGAAAAGGACCTCCTGCTGCTGTTGTTGAGCCTAGGCTTCCACTTCATGTTTACTCCCCCCTCCCCCTAATTAGTGCTTTTGCTATAGTTTGTCTCTGACAAGACCCCAAAACAAAAAAAAATCATTTTGTGGGATGGAGAAGCTCTTCACTCTTCTGCTGTGTATTGGTGCTTAGATTGGAAAGTTTGGAGGCGTCATGTTAGAGCATGCCATGATGTGTGAACCCAATCCAACATTGTTTGCTTCCTTTCGTAATGTATTATCAAATTAATTAGTGAACTGTTTTCCCTATCCAAATTTAATACAAAAGTATGCTTTTAATTAGCGTTAGTTTCTTACGTTGAAAAACTAACACGTGTTGCATGACTTGATATATTATCTCGTCATGAATCACTTACAAATGACATGACTTCTAACAACTCAATCGTTTAAGATAATTCAAAGATGTTGGAAGCATGTAACATATAATTACAATATGATCGAATATTTTCTGATTATAATGCGTAGTTTTCTAGGTGTGAAAAAAGGAAAACCTTTACCTTGTTATTCAACACCAGAAAACGATTTTGCAGTGACATAACCCTCGTCAAGGTCCTCCTTATTCTATATAATCCGGTGACGCTATTGTAGAATATGATTATGTCCATTGACAAAATGTCCAATCTTCACCAAGAAATTTCAAGCATTTCTTACTAAATGATGTGAACGTTCTAAACTTCATATCGGTGGCGGCTCTTGTAGGCTGATTACACAGATTATAAACAAATATATATTACCCATCGGCAGGGTCTTGGATCAGAAGGACAGTGGGATGCAGAAATGCAAGAAAATCGTGGGAAACAAAAGAAAACTTGAATTTTAACGAGGAAAAGAAGCTCAATTTTTATTGAAAGTGATATTTCTATTAAAAGATCAGCATGATAAAATGTGAAGCCAGTATGCCCCATATGTCATATGAATGGATAATTGTTGGCTGTACGTTGTACTACTGTTCTTTTCTCCGAAAAAATATCTATTTAATGCCAATTATACCTCAAATGGAAGTTCTTTGAAAGGGTTAACTTGACATTGCAATGGCAATATGCCATATGCAGCAGTTCTTGTTTTCAATGTGAAATGTGCTCAGCTGCCACGAGGGGAGAAAGACGAAAACATGGAAGATGGAAACAAAATTTTGATTAGCATTAGAACACACAAGTTTGGTGCATGAATCAATTGAACTCTTCTTAGTCCAACTTGCTTGCAACAAATATTCAAGTCACAGTTTCATTTTCTGTCATTTGCTATCACTAGCAGTTAGACAAAATCTCGTGTGCTTTCTTTCTCCATGGTGAATCCTATATGTGGCCTTCTTTTGTAACTCTTCTACCCTAGTGCTAGATATATTGATCTAGGCTAATTCTATCATATCTAATGAATTTTGAATCTTTTACGCATTTGATAAGAGGGAAAGGAAAGGAATGAAATAGGAATGAGATGTTTTTTTATGCTTTAGTATTGGAGATTTTGTACGTTCTATTCTATTCCATTCTTTTCCTTTTTCTTTTTATCATAACAAACGTGACCTAAGTGGCATGATGCCTAACCTTGTTATACAGTGTTCAACAATGCAGCTTTAAAAGATATTGATATAAAAAGTGCAGCCACCTGTACTTCTGATTTCCACACAAATTTGGCTCACAAACGAACAAAGGCAGCAAGGGCTATGTCAGTGTGATGTTTGTGTCATTCTAGAACTCCAGATTTTTGTATATTATGTGATCGATATTTTATTTTAAGCGAAGTTAAGAATGTGAAAATGACTTACCTCATGAATGTTAGTGGAAAGTCATTGTTATAAATAATCCAAAATGCTTGTTTAATTTTCAAACTTGCTTTTTGAGCAAGATTTCTGGACCACCATTAACCTGTCTGCTTGCATATCCCACAATTTTGCTCCACCATATGTTTTAATAGTGTACATCTTTAAAACAATTAAAGAATTTCTGATCGTTTGATAAAGTTATTAAAACGATTGTGAAAAGACATCTTCTCCACAAATGCCATAAATTTGTTGAATAAGCGAACCAATTTTTCACTATTGGCATTGGATTTGATTAGTATTAGTCTTTGTTTTGATTGTTGACGTCTCACCAGAAGCCAGCTGTAGATTCTTAATTTGTGATTTTAGCCTCATCACGAGTGATTTTCATTAACCCCACTAATGGCTTGGTTGGGGTTGGTGAAGGAAGAAGGAGATATGAAATTATGAATCTTTAGCCCAACTGAAGAGTCAGTCTACTTGATTGGAATGAAATTATTGCCTTGTTTTCTTGCAGTATTACTTTGAATAGGCTAGGCCAATTGTTATTTTTAAATATTGACTCTTTAATCCTTATATCAAACAAAAAAAACTGCAGGGATTTGCTGTGCTACAGATAATTCTCTGTTTATATTCATTTCTTTTTTGTATTAGCTCTGAATGGCAGAAGTTTCAAGCACCTAAACTTGGAAAGATACACCCTCTAAGCCAAAACAAAATAAAAAATCGTAAATATCACACCCCTGACACACCCTTTCTTTGTAATCAAATAAATTAGGAATAAAATGGATTATATCAGATAGCAGACTTCAACCATACCCTCTAGTGGATAGATAGTTCATAGTTCTCACCAACCTCTGTCATGACATACGTTGTTTTTTGTCATTTTTTTCCTTACTTTATTCTCCACACGCAAAAGGAGAGTAGTTCAAAAAATTTATGAATTACAAATCCAACTGCGCAGCAGAACCTGTATCTGCCAAAACAAGGGTGCCACAGTTTTGGAAAATCTAATCCTCAAACTCAAATACTGTTCACAAACGACCATTTGTCAACACGGTAGAAGTCAACGTTACAAGTCAGTGAATAATTTGGCCTATTTCACTTTCAAAATATAACAGCTTTTCAAATGAACTTTTGTGACTTTGTGTGGTAAGAAAGAAGGAAATGCAAGAAACAGAGAATAGAGGGCTTAATTATGCTCTCCATTTGCTTCCTACACAAGGCTTCATGAGAGAGGCTACATTTGTCACAAGAAGGTGGAAAATTCCAAAAAGCAAAATTAAAAAATAATAGTAATAATTTGCTTACCAGATAACGCTTAATGAGAAATGCCAAATTCGTCACAATAAGGTGGAAATTTTTGAAAAATTAAAAAACAAAACTCCACAAATTTTACCATACACATATTATGCTAAAGTGAAATGTACAGAAGTTCAAACTATTAAGCCTAAAAGCTTTGAAAGAAGAATGTGAGTGTAATTTGGTGTATGTAACATACTACTCCCAAAAAACCAAAAAATTCTTATATACTCCTTAAATAAATATTTTTTTTATTCTATCCAAGTAAATACAAAATAAATAATTACATGATATTAAGTTTGACATCATTTTTATACACTTATCTTACTTTTACTTACATAAAGTAAGAAAAAATACTCTAAGTGCATACAAAATTTTTTTCACAAAAACATCCTGGTATTTCTGAAAGGAACCATCAAATTCATACTCCTTATAAAAAAAAAAAAAAACTTAAGAAATGTATGATGTACAATTTGACTCCCTTTCTTCCCCTATATCTTTTTTTTTTCCCCTATCTTTTGCTATGATTACATCGTGAAGAATTGAATATCAATCAGCTAATAAATGGCCATCTCCATCTGTTTCTGGTGCTTGCTTGGGAGAGTAGAGACTGGTACCAAGAGTCTTATACAGAGCAGTGTCAGAGTAAACAGTACGAGACCTCAATGGCTTAACCCTTCGTCTACGGCAACGACTTTTTCGGTGCCGGGGGTGACCCTTCTCCTTCTTCTCCCCCCTTTTCTTCTTCATCAGTTTTCTTCCCACCTTTACTTATCTCATCATGTTCATTTTCTCCTTCTTTTTCATTCCTCTGGAGTGAACCTTCATTGCCTCCCTCACTGGGAACGACATAAACAAAATGGCCAACTGGGATATCGGTCAAATCCATGAGAGGCTCCAAGGTCTTAACCACAGTTCGCATTGAGGGCCTAGACTTTGCCTGATGGCTTAGACACTGATAAGCCAAAGCTGCAAACTTTCTAGCCCCTTCAGGGGAGAACTGACCCTCAAGTCTTGGGTCCATTATTCTTTCGAGTTTATAGGAATCCTTCAGCATTGGCCTTGCCCACTCTACCAAATCATGCTCTCTAGTGGGTCTGTTCTTGTCCACTGACCTCTTTCCTGTCAGTAACTCTAAGAGAACAACTCCAAAGCTATATACATCGCTCATGGTTGTCAAATGGCCTATGAAGGTTAAAAAAAACATAAATATTGAATTATTTGAGAAAACTTTATAATTTTCTGATGAATGAAAAGGGGTTGGCTTGAAATTGGTTAAATTAACTGGAATACCTGTCATGATATACTCTGGAGCAGCATAACCATGGGTGCCCATCACACGAGTTGTAATATGTGTCTGATCTTCTTCTGGTCCGTCTATTGCTAACCCGAAATCCGAGAGCTTGGCATTGTAATCCTGAAAAAAATGAGCATGTACATATCAGTTTGTGTTGCTTCTGATTAATTAACAACTAATGCTCAATTGAATAGTATTGCTTAGATTGAAGGAACGGAGGATAATGAGGACTAACAGTGTCCAATAGAATGTTTGAGGCTTTGACATCTCTATATATGACTGGTTTCTCTTCTTCATGAAGAAAAGCAAGCCCCTTTGCAGCCCCAATCGCTATTTTTATTCTTGTTAGCCATGGCAATGTTGCTAAATAACCTGCATTTTTCAGGAGGATAACCGTTTCTGTAAGAAATCATTGAAGCAGCAATTGTATAAAAAAGTTTTTTTTCTTAACTGTTCATAACCAGCTTTTGATTCAATTTGTTTTGTTTTTTTTTCGTTTTTCATAAGGATAGCAGAGGAAGACATGCATGCATGATGTACCTTTGAAGAGCTTTTCCTCTAGATTGCCACGCTCCATGTACTCGTAGACAAGAAGCCTGTTCTCATCTTCACAGCAGTAGCCAATCAAGTTCACCAGATGGCGATGCTTTAACTGCCCCAGAAAGATTACTTCAGCCTGTTTAGTAAAAACAATTAAAAAAATTAGACAATGTCATCACTTGAAAAACTCCTTTTATTGACCAAAGAAATTGCAGAATTGAAAGGTTTAGCAAATTCTTACCAACCACTCTCTGTGGCCTTGTTTTCCATCCCCAAGTCTAACGCCTTAACTGCTACAACTCGAGCTCCTAATCCAGGCTTAAGCTTGTCATCAATGAAACCTTTATATACTTTCCCAAACCCACCTTCCCCAAGAACGCTGGTTTTGCTGAAGTTGTGGGTAATCTCTTTGAGCTCCTTGTAAGTGAAAATATGAAGATTTGATCCTATAAGAGAATTGGATAAATCACTCATGATGGAGAGTGATGAAGAATTGCTTAAATCAGAGAGGGAAACTCTCCTTGAATATGTCCTTTTGGAAGCTCCGTTTAGGTCCAAGGACTGGTGCTTGGCCTTGAAACAGCCAACTACGAAGAATTTAAATGGAAGCCTTTTCGAAGGCATTTTCTATCGAGCTATATGTGCCGACCCAAGTGAGTTTGATGGCTTTATCAGGGTCTGCATAATGAGATTACAGAGCTCAGCTTTTTATAGGCGAGAAGACCAATGCTGCAGGGTTTTGGAGTAATTTTTTAAACACTTTGATAAAGAAAGCTAAAACATGATGTCACCAGCCGTCCTTTTTCTACCTACCATGTAGGCCAATCTAGAGTATAAACGATGAAAGTTCGCATGGCAGCATAAGTCCTGCGGCCCCAAATTACAAAATTCCACCTGTCCACCCTAACAGTTTGTCACAGTTGAGTTTTAACTTTTCAGCAGTGTAAACGGTGTTATCTTGCTTTCGGTCTCAAATCTTTTTTTCTTATGCCAGATATTTGTCAAGTGATCCCACCAAAAAGAAAAACAAAAAGATATTTGTTAAGTGACTCCATGTGATTCAAATTAGAATAATTAATTCCATTAATGAAAACAACAAAGAACCTTCTCAAGATTCCTGATGGCCTCTTTAATTTCTTCATAAAACTACTCAATTTCAATATACTGTGGAAACAAGCGGTTTGAAAGATACCAAGCCTGTCCAGACACCGTTGTTGTCTCCGCGAACACACTTGTCGACCTTAATTCACCATTGTTGCACTTTACCAGGCTTATAGGTGCCCTACAGTATATTACTTTTACAAGTACTAATTAACAAATGCAAGCGGCAAGAGAATCTCATTTTCAAGCTGTCAAAATAATTGTAAGGTATCTCAAAGGCACTTCTACCATGACTTACAATTGTGTTCGGGTGAGGTTGACTCCCTTGAAGCTTACTCAAATTCAGACAGGACAGGATGTCCTATTACAAGATTCATAAAGGATACTGCTTTTATTTAGGCTATAATCTAGTCTCAGGAGTTCAGTAGCTGAATCTCGTTGGATTAAGTGCCCTTTTGGATATTTTTCTTTTCATAAAAAAATCTTTTTTTTATAAAGAAATACTTTTTTTCATCAACTAAAGTACTAAAAAAATAAATTTTATACTCATTTGAACGTATTTTTTATTAAAGAAAAATATTTTTTAAAAAATATTTTTTTTCATCTTTTTAATACGTTTAAATGAGTTTTTTAAAAAAATTAAAATACTTTTATGTTTTTTTAAAAAGTTAAATTTTTGTATTTTTTAAAAAATATTTTTTATAACATAAAAAAATTGTTCAAATTAAAAAAAATATTTTTTAAATATTACATTCAAATATAAAATAGTTTCTATTTTTTTAAAAGATCTTATAAAAAAAAATTCATTCCAAGGAGCCCTAAAAGTTTACTAAGTGAGCATAACACATTTGTTGTAGTATTTCTTTAGGGTTAGTTTAGTATGAGGATAAAATAAAGGATAAATTTTTATGGATGAATTTTTTTATACAAAAATTTATCCATAAAAATTTATCTCATATATTACCTTCATACCAAACATTCACTTAATTTACATTAGTAAAAATTAATTCCTTTTTCACTACAGCTGTATGAAATAAAAACATGTTAACACCGTTTACAGTTGGAGGACAGTTTTGAAACAAGGCAGCAGCAAGGAAGCTCCGGCAGCTGCTAAATTTTATCCCAAGAAGTTTTGTAATGAAGATGGAAATCTGATAGCACTAATTAAGAATGTAATTTGTACAAGGCATGACATACATTATTGCGTCCTAACTTCATTTCATTGGAGTGGAAAATGACTTTGGTGTGGGCCAAGCCTAATTGACTTTGAAGTTTGAACATTGACAGCAAAAATTCTTCTGGACGTTCATACTATAATATAGAATAGAAGCAATGTATCTCTCTAATCTATGTTTCTTTATTGTCTTGTTGCCCTTTGATCACATTCTAAACAGCTATTTCTTTGTAATTTCATCACCTGCCGGTCTTTGGGGGGTTATGGGAGAACTTTGTTTCAATCATACCCCGATCTTAGGCTTCCTCGCAACTTCATTGGTTAGTGTGTCAGTTTTAACTCACACATATTAACTTAACCCAACTCATAAATAATGAATTGGTTTGAATTTATAAGTTGAGTTGAGTTTGATATTTCCCAATCCGCAGCAGATGGACAGGGTTGTGGATTGAATCCTTTTGAATCCGCATAACCCAACTCATTCATTTATTTTTTTATTATTAATTTTTTTTTCCTTTTACTACTTCATTTACATCTTATGTTTTTAAAATTGATAAGTTTTAGTCTTAAATTTTTAGTGATATTTAGATTTTTTTTTTGTTATAATTATCCATGAATTTGTGTTTTAGATGAATTTTTTTTCCTTAATGTAGCAGATTGATTTAGTTTGTGAATGGAAGATAGTGCAAACATTATGCTAACATTTTAACTTGTCTTGTATGATTGTTGAATATCTATTATTAACTTCATAAATGGTTGCTCAATACGGTTTTTAAAGTTAATAACAATACAATAATTATTTGGCTTCAAGTATTGATGATAGCTCTTAAATTGAAAGTTCTTTAACTCCAACAATTATTATACAATTTATTTATTTAAATTTAAAATTTACGTTGTATAATTATATCATTTGATCATTTGACTTATGTATTTATGTAATTTAGAATTACAACTTTTATTTTGTCAATTTTTTTTTATATTCAACTCACATGTTCAATTTAATCTAATTCAATTCACGCATATACAAATTGAGAATGTGGCGAAGACAAAAAAATTTCGAACCTAATACAACCGACTATTTTTATGAGTGGGTCGAATCCAAAGATTTCCTAAATCTAACCTCTGTCCACCCGTAGCTTAGCATGTGCTGCTTTTGGGGTAACAGATAAGGAAGTATATTCATTTGGGGCTGGGAAGCTTCTATTTGTACCCAAATTCTCTATTATTTGCTTCCTTTGTACGTTAGATATATTTTTTTTCTTTTTGGTCATATGAACATAGATTAATGAAATATGCAATAGAATATCTCTCTAACTTTATCGTGTGGGGTTGTATGAAATAAGAAAATGACTCATTTTCATCTTGGATAACGTGGGCTTAAATTTCAAATATCGGACAGCTCCCAGTCAAGTTTCCATGCACTGCACCCTTTCGTTTGCCATTGTGCCTTTTTGCTTCGTGTTTCATAATCATGTCAAAAAAGAAAAAGATAAATCGTGCTTCACAAAAGTGCTTCACTTTTTTCATCGTTACACGGTCTATTATTTTTCTGTCTGAATCATAATATATTTGTCTTTTCTTAGAAAGAAAAAAAAAACTAAAATTCTGTTTAAATGTCTAATGTTTAATCAAAATTTTAATTTAGTTTTAAATATTTAATTTATATCAATTTTATTTTAAATGTTACGAGATTATATCAATGTAATTTTTTTTATTAACCACATCAATTTTTATAATACTATTTTATGTTTTTTTTACGAAATTATGTCTACTTTCAAATAAAATTTCTTTAAACTTATTTTTATGATAAAATTAATTAATAAAATAGACTTGAAATAGCATTAAGTATAATAGACGCTGTTAATAAAAAATTATATTTATATAATTTTGTAACATATAAAACAAAATTAGTACAAATTAAATATTTATTATTAAATTAAAACTTCAATTAAACTTTAGATATCAAAATAGAATTTTAACATAAAAAAAAATATATGGCTCATCACTTATGAAAAAAGTGTGGTTATTTTATTTGAAACATAATTAGTAAATCAAATGAAATATTTTTCCCTCAAGTTAATCTTTATATGTTTTATTAAGTTGTTTGAGAGGAATTTCGTTTAAAGTGTAATTTTAATCGAGTTAGTACATATCTATTGACTTATTCCATCGTGGTCCATGGTTGCTACTTTGCACATTGCATTATACACAAGAATCTTTATTCTTAATGGGCACTGCATTCGTAAAGGCATTACCACTGAGTGAAAAAAAAAAAGTGCTTTTTGAATTATTCAAACGTAAAAAACTAAACAATGCAAAAAGAAATCACAAAATAAAGACAAAATTTGTTTACTGTATTATTGTGATTTTTTTATTGTGATATAATATAAGGGATTTTGAACTTTGTTAAGGTCGAATATATATAGTATACTTTGCAAAAATCGTCCTTTTCTGCTGATAGAATGACTCGTCTGCATGTGTAAGACAAGTTCGGTTGAAATAACGTCACTGTTAGAAAATAAAAGGAATTGCCATTTTTGTTTCATTCTCAGTCGACCCTCTGCTATTTTAATCCCTCCATTTTGAAATCATCGTTCTTTCCTTTTCGGCCTTTCCATTGTATTCTTTGTCTGCGACAATTTGTTCTTTGAATAATTCTTATATGCCATGTCTGGACAAGAAATTTGAAAGAGAAAATGAGAGAATGAGAGATTTATCAAAAATCTTTAAAAGTTTTATAAAAAGAGAAAAAGAAAATGAGAATTTTTATATAATTTTTTTTATTAATTTTTATTAATATTTTAATTTTTTTTAATTTAAAGAATTTAAAATTCAAATATTCAAATAAGAAAAAAAATACTTACTAATTAACCTCACATTTTTTCCCTTTCTCTTTCCTTTATTTTTATTAAATTTATTTTCTTTTCCTCCTTACCAAACTCCAGAACGTAATCTGAACACAACAAATTCATTTTACTCATTGTCATCTTTCGCCACAGAAAATGGAAATTCTTTTGGACCCCCCCCCCCCGTCCCCCAAAAAAATGCTAACTACTTGGACTTTTATTTTTTGGTATTACTTGGACTTATTTTAAGTAAAAAAATAATGAAATTAGAGTAAAAATATTAAATTCAATATTTTTATGAATAAGGAAAAATATGAGAAGCTAAAAGAGATCTACAAATGTGGCAAGACTCACAAGGCACAACAACTTTTCAAGTGACAAAAATGAGCTGCAATTTAAAAGTTTTTTTTTAAACATATTATTTGAAGTCTCAATACTTACAGATATGTAGGATGATTTTTTTTAATTTAATTTTGATTTAGTTTAGTATAAAAAGTTTTACACTCTCATTTAATTATAAATTATTAAATTATTAAAAAATTTGACTAAAAATAATAATTATTTAAAAAATTAAATATTTAATAATATATAATTGAATAATAGTATAAAAAAATTTTATACTGATAGTATATTAAAATTAAATCATTCTTTTTAGGTGCCTAAAAGTATAGAGTATAAACAAATCATAACCTATCTTTTTTCATTTTATTTTTTTTCCTGATAAAAAGCAAAGGTAGAAATTTTATTAAAAAATAGCAACTAAGGCTGCTGAAAACAAAAATAAAGCTTAGATACAATCTGATTAAGCCCAAAGTTATATATATTTAACTAGGCATATATCGTATTATTTAACATTAATAATCAAAATAAATATTATAAGAAATAAACAATAAATTAATGTGGAGATCTTTAATTTAAGGAAAAAGAAATCTCATCATCCAAGTTTATATGTAAGATACCAATACATGATGTTCATGATGAACTCTAAAAATGACATAATTGAAAAACAGCTCATTGATTTAAGAAGACAATGTTTAATGTTAATTAAACTTACACAATAAAAAAAACTAAACAATTACCTAAATTTAGTAATTTTTCCATAAGCAATGTAATTTTGCAAAATTATCTTATGCATACAGAAAAATTTGAGATTTAGTATTGTAAGTATACCCACCAAAGTAGCCATGAACAAATGGAAGCATAAGAACATTTAAGTGCGGAAGAGTCAAATAAAAGTAAAGCAGTATGACATGGTCAATTTAATTAATTATATATAATTCTTCTCGTGTTGATTTTTTTTTTTTTTCAAAAGGACGGTTGCAGATAGCGCGTGGGTTGGTAAAAAAGATGAGTATAGCGAGTTATAAATAAATAAATCTGAAAAATGCCAACCAAAGTAGAAATGAAGGACACTGAAAGTGTTCAAAATACACTTTTTTCTGTGTTATTAAGAAATATTTCAAAGAGGAACGATAACTTCCCATATTTATATTTATTTTATTAATCATTCAACAACATTTTAAAATTTATTATAATTTTTGGAATAATATAAACTATAGTAATTAATTATCATTTTCTTACTTTAAATATGGGGAGTGTGGCACACACAAGGAGGAGTCCATGGCATAAAGTTTCGGCCCCTAAAGGGTCAACCCGTTTTTCAGTCATCCAACAACTGCTTTTCGTTATTTTGGTGAAGATTTGCCTTCTGGGGGGCCATGAGAATTGAGATTGAGCTCAACAACACGAGATGACCAAGTCTTCTCTATCTTTTCAGGAACACTTTTCCTGCATTAAGTTTGTGAGAAAAATGACAAAAGAAATAAACAAAAGAACTAGTAGTAGTCCTCAAAATCGGTGGTCACTCTTCCTGGTTCGGAAAGTTTGAGAACAGCTAACATTTGTATTTGAATACATGGGAAGAACTTGAAACAAAGAAAAAATTTTATATATATATATATTCCTTCGTTTATTTTTATTTATTATTTAAAATTTTACATAAAAATTAAAAAATTATTAAATAATCTTAATTTTTAAAAAATATAATTTAAAATAATTAAATTATCCTCACATCACATATAAAAGTGAACGAATATATATATATATATCATTCCTGCATATTTGTTTTCTTTTGCCCCTTTCCTACTGCTTTCTTAAACATTTCTTTTTCCATTTTCTACCAAGTCAATAGTTTTATTTTATTTTTTATTTGTCTTTTTTGAAAAGTAAATATTGGTCTAAATTCAAGATTCATTTGTAGAAGCTTCGTGATGGTGACGTACACACATCCAAGGTTAACTTTCGTCACTTGTTATTGTAGAATAGTGTTTGGTTAGAGAATTAAAATTAACGAAGATACTAAATAAATTACCAAAATAACGAAACTATATAAAGACATATCACTTTTTTTCATTAAATTTTAATAAATGAAAATTAAATACTTTCTTATAAGAACTCAAGAAAAAAACATTTCAATATAAAAAAATTATCGTTCTTTACTTTCAATTTTATTATCTGTAAGTTACCAAGCATTAGCTTAATTGTGGATAGATGCTAGCTGGTTTTGAAAATGATGCATTCTTAGACGGGAATCCAATGCATGGTCAAGACGGCGTCGTCCTATTGGGCAAACAAACAGAGTATTGTCTAGGAGTTTTGTCACATAATGAGGTGGCTCATTGATTTTGACGAAGAAAAACAAAGAAAAACAAATAATATTAATTGATGTTATGTCAATTATATGAAGAAAATATTGCGTGTAGATAATATTTTTTATTGTCTATTGTATTACTAATTGGTAATTATTAGTCAAAAATGTGGATTCAGGGCCAAATCATGGTGTCTGTTTCTTATGACAGTGGCCCCATCGAAGGTTTCTAAGTCCTCACAATTCAATTATTATTATGAAAATTAATGGTTACTCCTACTGAATTATGTGTACAATTTAGATCATTTAAAAAATTATTATGCAAGGCAAAATATTATCTCTGATTAATCTTTGACCAGACATTAATTCTAACGCTAAATCGTCTATCCATGACGTGTACCCACCAAATAATTTCAATAATAGTTCGTTTAGTCATCAATTATTTTGCATTCGTCCCAGAAAATGGCATACCTCTAAATGTTTAGATCAATATTAGTTTGGAGAAAATATAAATTTGATACTTCAATTCACTAAATAATTATCTTATTATAAAGTATAATGATTCACATAACCACACACGACACAATCTCGAAAGAATGAGGTTTTCAATTTGATTATCAATTCTTACTTACTAATATCAATCCAATTTCAGCAACCACTACTTTACCTAGCATATATTTTGATGGGATGATAATAATAATGATACAATCGCAAAAGAGTATGGTTGAATGTATTATGCATATTGAACGTAGCAATTTACTTCCCTTTATGCCCACACTCTCTGCTGTTCTCTCCTTGGTGTGATTTTCTTCTTCAAAATATTGTATTCAGATTATTTTGCCTTTGATTGCCTTTCTTGTGGCGGCAGCAGCCACAACCTATGACTCCAATTTTCTTTTATATATGTATATATATTCTGGGATCTAATGCTTTGCTTGTTTTTCAATTTTAGTTAGGGTCAGTTTCATCTTTCTCTGGTTGAACTTGTCCTCCTTTGATTTTGATTCACCTTCTTACTGCCATTTGAATTGAAGGTTATAGCGAGTATGATCAGGTACCAAATAGCGACAAAGGGCTTCTTTCATCTTGCAGAAGCTCAAGTATGTAGGTTATCTTTTCAGTAAAAAGACCAAGGCAGTTGTTCAGTGTTTCTGTTTTTTTTTTTTTTTTTTAGATAGCAACAGCTTTGATGTTATAACTTTACGAGTAATGCGACGTAGTTAGAAATTTACTCTTTTACATAAAACAAAGTAATAAAAACTATTCATATATCGTCCATAAATATGCTATCTCATTCGGTCAAATATTTTGTCCAATTAATCCTATACACCTAAAATTTTATATTATTGATAGTTTGTTGCCGCCCATGCTTCAGTGTTTCATTCCGCTCTCTATCTGGTGGGGCATAAATACGATTGAGTGTGTTCAGATTCAAAAACCATATTTGGTGTGGTCGATAATTTAAACAAAAACCTAAATAGTAAAAAATTTAAACCAATAAAAATGACCCCATTATTGGCGGGTTTCACTTTAAAGAAAAAGAAAACTCAGGCTCCGCACGTGAAGAACCTAGGTCAGCACATGCGAGATATTGCACCAATATAACGTATCAAGGCTCAATATAAAGAAATGCGCCTATGAAATTTAAAAATTAGCATGCGGTGTTGGTCCTATTATTATTTATTTATTTATTTATTCTACAGAGATGAATTCGAGTTCTATTATCTTTGGTGATAGTGATGTTATGCGTGCTAAGCTTGTCAAATACTGAGAGCCACAAATAATAAAAACAAATCTTGGACAAATATCATGTTTTTCAGCTTTACTGAGAAGGGGCATGGATGATTTAAAAAAATAATAATTTAAATCTTGCACGAAGACCTGAACTTTCTTTCAATCAACGTGTACAAATAGCTCAATCATTAACCTCAATGTGCAAAGACAAATGAAAGAACCGAATTTGTATACATCAATAAATAAGATTTAAGGAGAAGGAAGGCATGGATATAGATCAAATACCAAAATTTTGATCTCATATTGAGCAGGCTTCAATCCCATGGATGCAATTAAGAGCATTTCCCGAAATTTTACTACTGTAGGACAAAGAATAAAGAAAGACCTGAGCCACTTTACTGGTTGGTCAGGCTGCAGAGTGAAGAGGAACTCAATTAGGGCTAGGAGAATATCCATACCTCATCCACAAAACGGCCACACAAAAGCTATATACACAACCCTGCAATATTCACCACCATGACTGCACTATTGAGTGGGGAATGTTAAAAAGAACCAGCTCAAACTTGATACATCACAGCCTTAGTTACCTTCTGTAGACAGGAACTATAGCCCCAATCTAGGAGATGGCCAAAAATAAAGCCATATTGGAGGAGGACTCTCTAATTTTTCCCATAGAAGTATGCTATCTGAAAACAAGGCTTCCATTCTGCTGCAGTCTCAAATTTTCTATGAGTGACTGATAGAATGATTTTAGTGCCTTGATATCACTGCCCTGCAGAAAGAAACGTCAAGAAGCAGTGCTAACATTAGGCCCATACATCAAATATAAAATTGGTGATTCACCCAGAAAAACAATGTGCACTAAAATTCACTTAGCAAGACACTTCCCCACCAAAAAAAACAAAAAAAAAAAATTTCATTGAGTGATGGACAACAGACAGGCATAGCAGAGAAAAAATTATCACATTTCCATAACAGGGAAGTATCTTCTCTCTTCTTCTGTATAGCATAAGCTAAGTACCATCAGAAAAATTTGCAGGTAAGACTCACATAACAGGTTTACATGGATAAAGTGCAGAACATTGAAACAAAAAGAATCAATTATGTTTCAACAAGACCACTCAAATTTATTGTAATATTTCAGTTCCAGAAAGTTTGACTACCTGCAATTTTTGACGATATTGCTCTGCCAGATCTGGGGGGCAATGTGCAGCAGAGAATCCTTTCGATACAAATTGAATGAGAAAATCATCCCCAAATTTGTCATACATGACCTTCTGAGCCAACACAATTTCTCCAAACAAAACAAGCTAATAGAAATGAGAGAATAAAAGGATAGAAATGAGTACCAAAAATTGGCATAAAACCGTTCAAAGCAAAGCACTAAAAGACAAAATTCAACTGACTTCTCAGAAACTAGTATAAATTATGCAGCCATTAAGTGTCCCTTTTAAAAGGTATCAAACATAATAAACCAGATAACTATTCATAAACTTGGTATGCTCCGAGTACCCAATGAGAGTAGTTAATACTATCCTACAACTTGTTTTCTATTTTATTTTGGATAAATGAATATATTATTAGAAAGAAAGAGGGGAAAGTAGTGGGAGAATGCAAAATCCTCCTAAAAATAGCAAAAAGAAAACAAGCCAAAGTTGTCCAAAGATGCAATGAAGCTGTCCAATCTCTTTGCATATTAGTAGAAATTCCCTTGAAACAGCCATGAGGAGAGAACACCAAGGAGAAGCCCAAAACACAATCTTATGCCATACCAAATCTAAGGGCAAAGAAACATTCTTGAAAATATGAGCATTCCTCTCCAACCAAATAAATTACACACTGCCATTAAGTCTTGGCCTCCTTATTCCAGTCAAAAGCTTTTAAAACACATCAACACACACAGCATTCACCATGAACTCCAAAAAGTAACAGCCATAAGAAAGTAGCCACCTTATAATGCAAAATTAAGTGGCCAACTATTTCTGAACTAGACCTGAACATAACACACATATCAAGAGAGAGTCTTTTTCCAAAAATAGTGAGGTTTACTGAACGAAGGACTTGAACTAAAGAGAGTTTTGGCCTTTTGGGTTTCCAAATGGGTGTAAAGGAGAAGCCTCTGATTATGGGAGAATGAGCTAAAAACTGAAAAAAGGATTTAAAGAGAACACACCAAAAGGATGCAAAGTCTAAATTCTCCTACCTGGATTGGAGGACGGATTAATAGAAATTATAGAATCAAAGAGCAGAAGGAACTTTAATTCACTAGTTTCTCCAGCACTCAAGTTTATGCGAAGGATTCCAAGAAATAGAACGATCCTCCCACAAATATATGATGAACTATATTATACTGGACTAAATCACCAAATACTTGATCTAGCTGGAACCACCATATTATTTGTCATTGCACTCAACAATAACTTGTGCTATCTCTCAATCCCTTTAAGGATAACAATCATTTTCCAGAAGGATAAACAAGTCAAACTGTAGCTTCCTTTTAACTAGAAAGCTAACTCCAGGCTTCTGAACATCTTTCAGATAATCACACGCTTGTGACAATTTCAAATTTGAAACCACGAAGGGTAGCATGGAACATCTCATGAACTTAGAAATATTCAATAATTTTGTAGCATACAAAATGAAAGAAAAATTCATCACCAAAATTGTCATACATGACCTTCTGAGCCAACATGATTTCTCCAAAATAAAACAAGAGGAAGAATAAACGGAAAGGAAGAAAACAAGAACTAAAAGTTGGCATAAAACCATCAAGGCAAAGCACTAAAAGAAGAAAGTTTAACTGATTTTCTCATAAATTAATTTACATCAATTACACAGCAATTTAGACTTCCTTTTAAAAAAGTAAGAGATAAAACACAGACAACTATTCATTAACAAATGTAATCCTTCTCTATGCACAATCAGTATGCTCCAAGTACCTAATAAGAGTTGTTGATACTATACTACAGAACAAGTATATGAAGAACTACATTAAACGGGCCTAAATTACCAAATACTTAATTTAGCCAGAACCACTAAATGACTTGCATTGCATTCAATTATAACTTGGGGAGAACAATAATTTTCCAGAAGGATAAGCATATCAGAATGGTTAGCTAGCAAGCTAACTCTAGAC
Source organism: Castanospermum australe (assembly GCA_019955255.1). Classification (NCBI taxonomy): domain Eukaryota; kingdom Viridiplantae; phylum Streptophyta; class Magnoliopsida; order Fabales; family Fabaceae; genus Castanospermum; species Castanospermum australe. The sequence continues at coordinate 1,398,686 of NSJW01000334.1, read as the reverse complement.
CTATATAAACCCCAATTACAATTCAGGTTATAGTTCCTGCAGAAAACTTTTCAGATGATAACATGCTCATAATCATAACAGTTCCAGATTCTGAAACCAAGAACGGTAACATGTTATATCCATAGTTGTCAAATCGTGAATCGTATCGTGAATCGTTTTTTCAATTTTTGAATCGTGAATCATAACGTATCGTACGATTCAAAAACACATTACTAAAATACTTAAATACACATGATTCCATACTAGAACATGAACATAATACTCAAAAGTCTCAAATACATACTTAAATTGTAAGTCATTACTCATTAGTCATAAGTAAGCTTATAAGTTATAATTTCAAATCTTCAATAAACATAAACCATTTCTTAGCCTTAGGAGCCATCCAAATACTCTCTGTTTTGAACCACCAAAAACAGAGACAAGAAGAAATTCCAACACCCACTCAGCCACTCTGTTTTGAACCAATGAAACAAAGAACTGAACGCAGAGAGCACACACTGGCCGACGCACAGAACACGCACTGGACGCAGAGTCTGCACGCACTGAACGCAGAGCATTGAGAGCACACCAGTTCCTCTGCGTCGTGCGTTCTGAGAGCACTGCTGCGTCATGCGTTCTGAGAGTACTACTGCGTCATGCTTGAGACTGAGAGAGAACCGAACGTTGTGCGTTCTGCAGTCTGCGAGCATTCTGAGAGAAAAACGAACGGAGTAGAGAGCGAACCGAACGGAGCAGAAAAAAGAGCTCTGCGAAAGTTTACGAAAGGAGCAGAGAGTTGCAAAGAGTTTGCGTGTCTGAGAGAAAAATGAACGGAGCAGAGAGAGAATGGGAAAAGTCCGATTTTGCAAAAAAAAAAATAAAGACGAAATGAATCGCAGAAGCCACGATTCCAATCGGTGATACAGAATCGCACCGATTCAGGCGATTCCGACACGAGTCAAAGCCGGACACGATTCAGCTTCCGATTCGAATTGTGGGCAGCATGAATCGAGTCGAATCGCACGATTCGAATCGCGAATCGTGCAATTCTAACAACAGAGGTTATATCTCCTGAACTTAGAAATATTCATATTCCGTAATTATGTCATCATGCACCCTCTTATACTTATGATCCCTAGTCATTAATTTAAATAAATCATATTTATAAAAAATTACTTCTATTAACTAACAACTTTGTTCTTGTAGTACAAGCATGTTAAATCAAATTTCGGAAATTCTCCACTACAGAGCTTTATTGAATTCTCTTCAGATAATTGATTTTCCTTTCACGAGAAAGGGGGTGAATAATGTCCTTTTTTCCCCAGTTTTTTTAAATTGAAAACAATAATAAATCACAAGATTAAAAACAAATGATAAACTGATATTTTTCTTTGCCGGCCAAAGAATGAGAAGACAAAATTCAACCTTTTGCTAATGTTAGAATATTAGGATTCTTCTTGCTTTAGGAGTCTTATGAAGTTAGTAGTCTTATAGGGTTGAGCTTGTACTAGTTGTACTACGCTAGTACTTGGCCAAGAATATTAGTATAAATAGGAGTATTAGATATTGACACACATCTTACTATCAGTGAAATACACTATTTCTCTCTTTTCTTCCTTTTCCCTATAATTTCAACAACTAAGAAATATGACCTGGATCTGTGGATTATAACAGAGGGCACAAAGAGGGAGACATCCTATTATATAGATGATGATCTTGGACAACAGGATGAAAACATTTAAATGAGTAACCAAAAGAATGTATAAAAACAATCAATGAGTCTTACAGTATTTGCATCATGGAACTCGAAAGATCTGTCCAGCACACTGTACAAACAGCAGTTTGTTGCAAATTTCTCAATCACAAACCTTCGAAAACCAGGAAGCTGTAAACCACTAACCATTTAGTATGACAGGATAAAAGCATTCTCAAAATCCAGGATAAGTAGAAGTGATTGGAATCTACCTTATCTTCATAAGGCTGGGCACACCAATCTTTAATTAATCTAGTAAAGATCTGTACACATGCCTAAATTGTGAAAATAAAAAGAAAGATTGAGATTACGTCAGAAGTACTAATCTAGAAAAATAAGGACCCATAGTCAAATAAAGAGAAACCATTACACATACCTTTCTTACAAGAATGTCCTTATGATTACAAGACGAGTACAGAAGCAACTGCATCACTGGATCCAGGTATGTTCTACTTTTTGGGGAAAGAAATACAGGAGACAGATCATGTGTAGTAATCACATGAAGAAATGTATACAATGTTTGCTGGAGTTCTTGCAATTCACGAATTTCCTACAAAAAAAAGAAAGATATAAATAAATATACAAACAAACAAACAAACAAACAAACAAACAAACAAATATATATATATATATATATAAGTTTAGACTAAACAATTTAAACAGAAATGCAAAACATGCATTTCTAAGATGGATTTCACATGCAAACCAGTACAATACAGCTACTGAGTAAGAATATCATTCAGTGTACACAAAAAATAAAGAAATACTACTTGGATAAAGAGACGGTGCCTCAATTAAAGAAACTACAATACCATATCATAATGATGTTATAATATATGCACATTCTAAATATCCAATACCAACTCCATTAACAATGTTGCTAATTGCAAACTAGCATCTTCCCCCCCCCCCTTTTTTACCATGCATATAGTACCAAAATAATTATGTAGAGTGTCAAGAAGTAAATACAGTGTCACTGCTTCACTAATCTGGATCCATCAGATTTGCCACTTTATGGTTCCCCATTTTGTAGGAAATAAAAAGTATATAGAACAATATATATTTGACAATAAAATTAGCAACGAACACAGACATTACCACATAGAACAAGCACAAACTATCTCACCAACTTATGAAATATTTGAAGAACAATAACCAAATCATAAAAAGCAATCATATGTTGACGGTAAAAAGCAAGTAAATCAAGGAGAAATATCCTGCCAGGACCTGCATCAACATTTCATACCTCAGTTACTGCACCAGGACCTGAAGGTAATGCATCTCTTGGAATAACACTGAATATCCTGCCAGCGACAGCCGGAAATAATTCCTCCAAAATGTCATGCACCAAAGTATTGAACTTGCATATAAGTTGATTGAGTAACAAAAGAAAACCAACCATCTCCTTTGGCTGCAATAAAAAATTATTAAGACATGACAACGTGTCCTCTTCCTTATTGTGCAGGAAACAGGTGGAGGGAAGCAAAACCAACTTCATCAAAGAAACAACCAAATCCAAGCGCAAAACATGTATGACACTTCAAATTAGGACAGCTATCAATCTACTACAGTAATAAACACGCTCCAGATCATTAACTTAATACCAAAGATAAATATATCAAAATTTGAAAACACACACACATTCATATGGAGCAAAAAATATATCAAAAGAAAATATTGTTGCAGTTCCAAAAGCAGATACACAGTCGCAGACCAAGATAACATGCTTTAGAAATGAAATCTACTAGAGCCCAATGAAGCACTTCATCAGACACCCTGCTGCTAAAGGAAAGGAAAACTCTTGAGTGCTAGACAGTCTTCAAGATATAATGAAGCAGCAAAAACGTGACCGCACCATAATCCATGTTAAACACAGAGAACCCAACCTTAAATTGCCATACATGCATAATTGCATGTACATATGTAGCCTAATAGGATCATATATCAATAAAGCTTCAACAATAAATTAAGAAGATAGCAGGTGTGAGAGGATCAGGGGAATATTACTCTCATTGCCATCACATTCCACTTCCTCAAACCACCACCATAAAATACGCATCTTAGTAATCAATCTCCAATGAATGAAAATCAATAGCAATACAAATAAGTGCATTTAGATCTAGAAATTACAAAAAGATTGTTAAATCAAAGTAAGAAATTATATGTACCTCGCTTTCAACAAGCAACTGCTCCAATGCCTTTGGAAGGCAGGGAAAGACAGATGCTCCTAGTGTATCCACCATGCGGTGTATAAAAGATGTGACCTACATGCCATACATGGATATTAGGTGACAATTACTGATGAGTTAACCCCCCCAAAAAAAAAGCAATCCTTTAATCTAATTCGTTATTTGTACCTTGCTTCGCAGAGGTTCTACTTTTGGAAATACAACAAGAATTTGGAGAAGTACATCCAATGTCTAGATAGAAGAAAGAAAGACAAGATTTAGCAAGAATAAAAATTAGAGACAAGAATGTACCCAAAAAAATAGAGACAAGACAACAAAAAGTTCCAGAAAAGTAAAGATAGGCTCAATACAGAAAATTATCATGTTCTTAAACATAAAGAAAGATCTAAGAAATAGAAAGTCCAAGCCATTTACATGCAATAATTTAAGCAAAAAGCACTCATGCTTAACAAATAAATGAGCAATGTCCAAAAAATGTAGAATGGGTATTAAAAAATTAACACCTAATTGTAGCTTTCCTCTTTATATTATTAAACAGTAGCATCTTCTCAGGACACGACTATCATATAAATAGAAACAAACAAGAGCCATCGATTAGACGTTGCAAAGATGGATTCTAGATATTTAAAACCAAAACACCAAATTTTTCATCCAAACTCTTTTCTATAGCTTCTTCACTACAAAAATGACTTTGAGAATACACATATGATAAACCATATGCACTTCAGGTAACATGAACCAAACAAACTTGTAAAATACTAACCTGCTTAAACATGAGACCAATTGCAGGGCGACTAGCAGTTACAAGACGCTCACTGAAGCCCTGGATCATGTCAAAAATGGTAAGGGGGGAAAACAAAAATGTTGATGTAGTTTCCCAGTAGACTACCCTTTAAACTTCAAAATCAATAATATACAATCATATAAAAAGTAAATCTACTTATCATTTCCAAAGAGTTGTATGTTTTGAGACTTTTTAGAGAAAAAATCAGAGATGGGGAAAATTATCTAATCAAACATAAAACCAGAAGGAGCGCAAATCAACAAAGCACCTTGCTGAGAGAATTAATTGCCACAATAATTTGCTGGCAGACAGCAATTTTGGCATTAGTCTCATCAGAAGTCAATAACTTGGCATTTATGAGCAATGCCTCAACCTGTGTTAAAGAAACATGAAAACACATACATATCAAATACCAAGTGGTGTAATCCTCAAGCAGAAAAATTTTTGGGGAAAAGGGGGCGAAGTATTTCTCAGCAATGCAATATGATATCTCACAATTTTAAAGTCAAGAATAACCTGCTGACAAAGAGGACTGAGCAAAGAAGATAGATAATCAGATTGCTTTGCAGGGGGGACATCTTCCATTCCAATCAATAACCCAATTGCCTGTTAAGTGACAACCAACAAATTAGAAAATAAACAACATCCTAAAATTTCACATAAATATCTTTAATCCTGAAACTTTAGGAAATGTGAATACCTCAAAAATGTGGCTACCATCTTCTGACCCTGAGAGCTCTTCGGTTGTATAATTCATACTTGTGAATCGAGCAACTGTATCTTTCAGGCTCTGAGAATTCAATAGAACAGTCAAAATAATTGAAGAGACAGAGAGAGGATGGGAATACCCAATACATGAAGGAAAAAAAATAATTGCAGGAACAGTGTGTGTAAAATTTTGTTTATAAAATACAAGATTTTGAATATGTTCAAAATTTTCAATATATAGAAAAATATGAAAGAGGGATGGATTATCTAACTGCTACCTGCAAAATTGTCTCTATGAAAGGCACAAGCTTCACCTTCAGCAATTTTACAACCCTCATAAACAAATAACTGGCCCTACGGCTTACATTGATGTTTGGGTGATGTATGCCTCTTTCATCAAGAAAGGCAGTGAGAACCATAGGAATATACTGAGTATCGTCCTGAACAAACTTAATATATCTTGTCACTGTCTCCAAATAAACAAGAGCAACTAGCCTATTAGAGTGGCAAGGAAACTTAGTTGATAGAAGCATGAGCACCAGCTCACTCAACAATTTACTACCGGTTCGCATGGATTCATCACTTAGTGATTCACCAAGTGCAAATAAAAGAGAAAGTGCAGCCTCCACCTCCTCAACATTGCTATCTGAGGAACATGAAACAGCACTTACTAACGAATTTCTGATAAACAACTGGGTTACATCAGGTGCTACACGACCCACACAACGGAGCAGAACAAATAAATCCTTTCTGAACTCTACCATCCTATCTTCCTCCTCTTTCCCAATTTTGTCCAACACATCAAGATTGGTGCGGTATACTGGATCATAACGGATCAGCACAAGGATAACTTCCAATATCTGTCCCACATGAAGTAGCTGTTTCTCCCTCAAAGGAGTAAACCTTTTCATAGTGGCAACATAACCTGAAAGAAACTGGACAATATTAAATGTAGCATCCACCTCAAAGTTCTTCATTACATAGAAAACGGAGGGTAAAACTTCATTCAAAAGCTCCGTAGAGATTCCTCTTGCATCCTCAGAATTTATGCGTTTAAAGCAATCCAAGGCCTCCACGGCATACCCAGTAAGCAATAAAGCTATTTCAGAAACCAGCTCGGCATCGCCATCCTCAGCCACCAACCTAAAAAGGCGACTAATTTGAAGGTTTTGCAACAATGACAACTTCGGTTGCGGCTCCATTCGCTTAGAAACTACTGCTAACAAGCATCTGACGGCAGCACCACGAAGCTGATCAGACACCCCACCAACCAAAATCAACTCAAACAGTAAAGGGATAAAAGCATCATTCACAATCAACCCGATATCGATCCAAGAAATATACCTCCTCATGCAATCCAACACGCTAGTACAAAGCTCTTCATCGGAATTCCTGTACATAGAAACAATGTCATACCATGCTCTCACTATCTGGGACACACACTGCTGCCTCATTGCATCCTTAACCCGCCCCGCAACCGTCAATTCCTCGGGGGTTCGTGGGTAGTCCAAACTAATCAATTCATCGTCAAGGGCATTCAGAACCCTACAGAACATGTCTATCACCACATTTCCTTTGCTCAAATGCGGAAAGAAATCAACAAACACCGACGACCAAATTAACGGGTACTCGAAGTAAATCAAAGTGACCAAAACCTGGGCAAGCTTGTTCTTTATGAAAGCGGGGCCTTCCAAAACCCTTCTCAGGTTCTTGTCATCGACCCCTTCAAGGCATACTATTGAAAACACGGAGCTCCTGATCAAATACTTCTCGTCCGGGGCCATTGACGAGTACCGAGACCGAATGACCTCGTGTAAGGTCTGCAAGCACCAAAACTGGACTTGAACGAGATTTGAAAAGCATAATTTTTCAATGCACAACCTACAAATTGATAGCTTCCCCTTAATATCGTTGCAATAATTTTTAGCCCGTTCCTTCAAACCATCGTCAATGGCTCCCGATTCGTCAAAAATGATAAGAATCGCTTTCTCGAGATCATCCATGATACAAAAATTCTTAAAAAGCAAATAACTTTGTGTACAATTTTCCAAGTTTTCGCAGAAAGGATGGAATCGGAAAAGAATCAAAGTGAGGGCTAGGGTTTTTGGTTCTGTCACTCCTCTGAGTCCGTGCTTAACCGCTTATTAGGCTTTAGGTTGTGGTTTGGATTGAGGGAAATTTATAGTGTCTTGGTTTTTTGAGGTTAGAAAAAAATGTTAGGTATTTGGAAAGAAAGAAAGAAAGAAAGAAAATAGGAGGAGAAAATTAGGTAAATTTTAGGCATTTTTCTTACTCGAACGAGAAAATAAAATAGAAAAGAAAAAAAATAAGTGTGGAATCTATTTAAAACTTTTATGCAGACTTGTGGAAGGAAAATAGAAGAGATGAAGAGAAAAAATTTAAGATTATAATTTTATAAAAAAATATTTTTTAATATTATAATAAGATTATATAAATTATTTTATATAATTATATTTTTTTTCTTTTATTTTTTTACATAATTAAATAAGAGATAATTTTTTTTACTTTTTTTAGTCTTTTTTTATTTTCTCTTATCTTTATTTTTTTTACTTTTTTACTTTTTTTTATTTTTTCTCCTGCTCCAAACAAAGGGTAGAGGCAACGATCTATGATTTAAAGAACATTAAAAGGTACGTTTTGAAGTTGGTTATTTTTTATTTTTAAAATTAAAAATATAAAAATATTTATAAATAAAAAAATTATTTTTTATTTTATTTTTGATTTTAGAAAACTTTAAATAAAAAATCTTTATTTAAAGTAAAAATTTCCTCTTACCTTTTATTTCTCTTTAAACTTTTTTACATTATTTAACGTTTATCTGTAACTAAAAAAAAAGTTTATCATGTTAATTATATGAAATATTATTATCTTTCACTTAATTATTAAAATTAATTTTTTAACATTAATAATTATTGATATATGAATAATAAAAAATAATAATAAGTAATATATCTGATGTAACAATGACATACACTTTAATAACATACTTTTTCACCATTGATGTATTGAAAAGACAAATACTTATATACTTTTTTTTTATTCTTACAAATATCTATACATCTTTTGGGTATGAAAACTAATTCTCATTGAGAGTATTCTTTTCCACAAAATATTTTCTAACATAGTAACCTTACAGGTAAATACTTATATACTTTGGATAATAATTCTCTCAACAAACAGAATCTTATGACCAATACAAACAAACTCTTATTTGTAAAGGCCCACTCTACAATACATGTGCATAAATAGCGACTAGAAACATTAAATAGAAATACTTTTACATCGATGGGTCCAAACTTTTAGGCCTTTGTATCAACTTCGCAGTGTGGGTCCGAACAATAAAATATAGGCCTAATCCAATCTAGACAGTTGGGCTTGACAGTTTTGGGCCCTTCCCATAAAGTCTTGATAATGAAGTGGCCTGTCTACCCTTTAGACATGCTTATTCCACTTGTTCGTGTAATAACACAACTTGAAACCGAACCATCATGGTTTAACAAATTGACCAAAAAAAAAATCATAGTTTACCAAAAAAAACTAAAAAAAAAAAACCGAACAATCATAGCTACACAGTCTTTTGAAATCACAATACTCCTGTTCTCACCTGTTAGTGCCGCGCCGGAAATCTCTCATCGACCCGATCCTCTACAATGGATGTGAGTACCTACAAGGCACCAACAACTCCAATCATGGGGTGCAATAAATTTTAATTTGTGAACAGATAACCTCATAGACAATCAATTAGCAAGAGGTAAATATATATTTTTTTTGGTTACTTTTGCATTTTCGATCATTAAATTCTTAAAATATATTTAGTAATAATTTAACGACCATTGTTAAAATCAAAAAATGAGGAGATACAATACAAGTTCTCCTTTTAGAACGCAAGTGATTTTGAAAAGTTGTGGTGATAATGACAAAAAGGAACCTGCGAAGTTCCTTGGACTAGACAAGCCGTGGCCTTGGAAATCAAATAGGAACATCAATCGTCAAAGTTTGAAGCTGCAGTCTGTCCATTAAATTGTCTTTTGTTGGGGTTAGTCTTTCTTAGCACGCACACTTACCAAACAAGAGTAGGCTGCGATCGTCGCCATCTGAAGTTCGTAATGATGCGTGAAGTAAGTGCAGACCGCAAAAGTCCACCGTGTCACAAATTCTTACTCACTCGCACGTTTTTGTGATCGCTCTCATCAAGCAAAGGCACATGCATGCATGGATGACCAGAATTAAGTACTTCCGTACCCCTTTAGTCGTGGACAGCTCAATTTGAATTGTAACCTTTGGTTGTATAAAAATTTGTTACTAGTTTTCAACCATTTGAATTTTGGTTATTATATATATATTTTTTGAGTCTTTATATTTTTATTCCGTTATCAAGTTAATTTTTTTCATCTCTTACGTTATATCGCCGTGATATTTGTTTGGATGGACTAGTTGTATGCTTACTTGGCTTGTGTTTTTGTAAAATTAATATAAATTTTTATAGTTTTCTTGGATTTAAATTTCGGTTTTTGTATATGTTTAGATTGACGTTTACACTACTCAAATTGATTTTTAGATGTTTGAACGGGTTTTTATTTATTTTTTATTTTATTTGTTTTGATATCTGTATAAATTCTCAAACATGATTTTAACTTTAAAAGTTTATTTAGTCTGAAGTCATTATTTTTGTCTTAAATATAATTTTTTATCAAATATAAATCACTTCATTTAAATTCACTTTGACTAAAATTAAATTTATAAAATCTAATCTAAATGCACACATATTATAATTTCTCAGGTTTGAGTTGTAGGATTACAACGGTAAATGATAAATACATCAACCTACCTTAAACAAATACTTAGGGCTACTTTAGCAATCTTCATTGCCTTTTGATCATTTTTCACTTTCAACAAATCATATTCAAGTAAAAATTTAAGACTGTTGTAATATACCTTCACATTCTCATTTTATCATATGTTCTTTAAGGACTACGAACATCTTGAAGTGACCGCCTATTTGTTTGATCACTACAATTTTTTCGTATTTTTAATTTGGTTTCTCTAATTTTTGCTTGTTTTTTATTTGATTCCTGTACAATGACATGCTAATTTCATGGACAAAGACAATGATAAATAAGAAACCACTTATCACTTAAGACAAAATTTGATAGTATTACAAAGCCAAAAGATAATAAGAACTAAAATATAAGGACTAACTTAGTAACAGAACTAATTTAGAAACAGAATGAAACTGTGAGGATTTAGATAAAAAAAAAAATTTAATATAAAGACTAAAATTTAAATCTTAAAAAATATAAAGATTGAATATTTAATTTAATTTTAATGTTATGTGTGCAAGTGCTTTATGGTAGAGAATTTTTTTTGAATGTTTAAATAATGAAAGCATAAAAAATTGGTTTTCTTATTTGAAAGTTAAGTTATAACAAAAAAATTAAATTTTATTTAAAGATAATAATTTTTTTCGTACTTAACACATGTTTAAATTAATTTATTTTATATTTAAAAAAATTACAATCAAATTGTTGAAGAGAACATCCTTAATTTAAATTTTTTTATAAAAATTAAGTAAAATAAAACATATGTTTACACTTAATTTTAAAAGAATCTTATAAATAAGCTCGGAATCAATTTTTTCTTCTTCCACTAGTTACAATATTTTGATTGTAATAAACAGTTAAAAATTCAATTTTTTAATAATATAATTATACATAATAAGATGATATATTGTATTAAAAAACTTCCTTTAAGAATAAAAAATTAAATTCAAAATACATAATATGTTGTTTCTTTTTTTCACATGTGTAGGAAAGTAAACATTACTAAAATCAGGAAGGGCAGTTGAGGAGAGATGAAGAAAAAAACTGAAAGAGAACGATGGAAAGTGAAATTGATATGCACCGTAGGATGCGTAGAGTGGGACACCCCGAGATTGGGGAGCTTGGACCGGACCGGGTCGATACAGCACGTGGAAGGAGTGTGACACCCTCAAGTGTGACCGTGTCCGCACGCAACAATATGAACACAACCAGAAGTTCCCTTCATCAAGTAAAAGAAATAGTAATAGCCGTCGGTGCAGACCACGTGTCCACCAACCTCGCTGACCACGAAACTGAATCTAACAGAAAAAAACGAATTAACAGCAAGGCTAGGCCAAGACTTGTGTAGTGGTCCTCATCATCCTGAAGCACCGAGCAACTCCTCAAGGACCTCCTAGAGAAGATGAGCACCCACAACCTCAAGGTCCCGATCCTTAACCAACCCTCTTCTCAGTTCCCATTAATGTCCCTTACCTTGTGTTTCTGTACGCATTCATGATTCATCCATCTTTTTGTGAACCTAAATCACTCAATTCTTTTCTTGGCCACACACACTCTCACTAATAACTAGTGTTTTACTATTTGTATTCGTGTTAAGGTGAAAATATACTCTAATGGGAAGATAAACAAAAAATATTCAACTTGAAACAATGCCAGGAAATTCATTAACGACACTTAACTTTTTGTTCATATTTTATCATAATTTTAATTTAAATATTTACATATCTATTAATAAATTATTTATAAATATTTTCATAAACACTCGATAAGTTTAAAGACATGTCTTAACGTTAAATTGAATAGCCTTTTTTTCAATCTAAATTTTAAGTAACAGAAAATATATATATATCATTGAGTTCATGCAATTGTGTCAATAACCCCTTTCATTATTATGCTGTCCAAATACATAATACAAATATATTCCCCCATGTGATAAACATGGCATTGTTAGATTCTCCTTTGCTTATTAAAAACCAAAAAAATAGAAACAAAATAGGAACACTCCACTTGAATACTCTCCCTCTCTATACCCAGGAAGAAAGTGATGGCTAGCTCTCCATGAAAAAAAAAAAAAAAAACTCAGGAAAGAGGAAGGGGAAATTAATGAAATTTTCTAGATAAATCCATCAGAAAATAATTAATAGCTAATTTTGTGATTGCCTGGATTTGATGACTTTGGGTTCTATCTAGAACAAGAGAGAGTCTTTGTTCAAAACTTCAAATTGTTTCTCCGTGGCAGGAACTCAACATCACACTCGCAACCAAAATTTCCTGAATAATTCCTCCCAAAGACTCAATTCGGCGATCAATAAAACTCCAGGATGCACCATATGTTAAAATGCTCGATACCAGTTAAACTAAATTTATACTAAATAGTTACTAGATTTTTAACATGAATCAGCTACATGCTCTCCAATCTTTTAAATTAAATACATGTCCACTAATGAAAGAAAATTACATAATATTTTCCTTGTTATGGACTAGTGACTAACTTAATTTGCATGTCATCCTATCATGGAAGTTTCTAAGTAGAAAAGGAAAACATATATAAAAAAATATTAGTGACACAGAATAATATAATATTTTTATTCTAAGTACATATTTAAATTAATTTATTTTATATTATAAAATTAACCAAAAATTCTGGCATAAGTATCTTGATTATAATTTTCTTAAAAACAAAATAAAGTAAATCAAATACTCATATTACTGTATATTTATATTAATTTATTTTATTTTTAAACAAAACTATAATCAAAATATTAATTATTTTTTAAATATGATATAATAAAAAATAAAGAGACAATAATTCTATCATGGGCTTGCGACAGATTTCTGTTGTTGAAATGATTATATATTGCATTAAAATAAAGTATAACCACAACTTGATTTATTTTAGTTGTAGAAAAAAGGAAAGAGGAAACTTAACCGGGAGGCAAGGGTTACTTGTTATATAAGTAAAGTAAACTCCAATTACAAACTTTTGATTTTGTTGACTTATTATAAGCGGAAATCAGGTGAGTTCTCAGCACAGACAATGAGATAATTAATATTAAATCTATGATGTCATTACACTTTACTGCATATTTATTTTAGATTTTAGAAAGTTTCAAGTGAACATTTGATAAAAGTATCAATTTTTTATTTTTACAAAAATATATTAAACATTAAAACAAATTTAAAAAAAACGGAGGATTAATTTAAACAATTTATCACGGTATGTTAATTTAAAAACTGTTAAATAAAGAGCTTTTAATAACTTGTAATCCTTTCCTTTATCTTTTGACAATGTATCGGTACATTGTATAAAGAATTTATCTTTGTATAATATTTATATAAAATATTAAATAATATACATAATATTTAATTAAAATAAATTTATAAATTTTATTAACGTATATATTTAAAGTACATGTTATAAAATAAAAATAATATTTTATTTTTTATTAAATTATTTAAATTATTTAAAAAATATTAAATATATTTTAAAATTTCAATATACTAAATATTTTTATTTTTTATTTATTAGTTTCTATTTTTTGTTTCTTAATTAATTTGTAAGCTTAAGATTCACATTCAAAAAATTTTAATTTTATTTAATTTTAATCATAATAAATGAAAATAAAATTATTTTATTTTATATAATTAAAATTAAATAAAATTATTTTAATTATATAAATTATTATTAAATATTTTTTTAAATATTATAAAAATAATAATCTTATATCTTTTTAATTCATTATGTTTATAATTTTTTTTAATTATTAAATAAAATAAATTTTAAAATTTTAAAATATTAAATATTTTATTTTTATTTAATATTATTTTATTAAATATTAAAAAAATATTAAAATTTTAAAAAAATATAATAAAAACTTTAAAAATAAATAATATTAATTATATTATACTATTTATTTTTATACATATATGAAACGAATCCTAAAAATAAAAAAGTTGGATTCCCGCGTCATGCGCATGATAATTGCGATTCTGGAAACAAATAAAAAGAATAGATAAATATCGATGGCATTGTGGAGCCCACCACGCCGAGATTTTGTAGCCCAAAAGCTGAGTTGCATTGAAACGGGCACGCAAGTGGGATAAAGCTAAAACAAATGCCACTCCCACTTTTGGCTTGTTTCTTTCTCTCTTCCAAATGATTACTTAATAGAAAAGAAAATAGTATGCGAATAATGCTTAAAATTAAAAAAGGGAATTTGTTAACAATTAATTTAACTATATTATCTATCTATTATTTATTATAACATAAAAAATTTAGACCCCTTGCTGTGCAACCCTTTAAGTCAATTCATTCTTCTTATTACGATATAACAATTAACATCCATCATTACTGGAAACTTTTGTAAATATACCTCATTTATATACTTTATTTATATACATAAATGATATTTTTATATATTTTCGTAATAAAAATTTTCGGACACTTTTTAACTTTTTCTTTGGAAATGTTTGAAATGTCTGTGTAACTACCTATATATAAATTTATATATATAATATTAATATAATATCGTATAAAATAAAAAGTGAATTCACTAAATAAAAAATTCTATAAATGTAAATAAAATTATGTGATATTACTTTATAAACTATTACTATAATATTTTGCTAAATATTACGAGAATTAAGAAGGGGATAACCGGATAAGTACGAGCCAATATAATATTATTATACAAGGGAACGAAAGTTGTTTCGTTCTGGGTGCTAGAAGATCGATAAAGTGGCAATTGATTGATTATAGGTATCAATTGCGTAACGCACTCCATTGACCTAGAAATTGTCCCCACCTGGCCATTGGCAGACACTTTCAACACTTGTGGCATTTTTTATTTCCTAATCTAATATTTTATTCCATTTCTTGCTTCGGATATGTTCTCACTATCAGAATATGATTCAATACAACACGAGCAAATAATTTAAAGGGTGATGAAAAAGTTAGAGAGCTCATTTATAACGCAAGTTTAATTTCTTTTTTAATTGTTTGTCTGCATGGATTTATCTCTTTAGCAATGTATAGTTTATGACATTTGTCGCGTGAAGTTGCTATTGTTTGCACTTTCTATAATTACAGTTAAATTGTATTTGAGTAATAATTTGTGTGCGATGATTATTTATGTTAAGATTAACACATTTATAAGTGGCATTTTTACAAGTCAATTATAATAAATTAATAAAGTTAAAACGTGTGGTACTTAACCACATATTATATAGTTATTTCAATTACTGAATGATGTAATATAAATGTTTTCTTTTAAAAATATTTACTTAACATATGATAACAGATGATGGTTGTTTAAAATTGAATTTAACTTTTCGGAAGGATTTATTTTAAAGGATTAAATAAATTATTAATAAAAAATTAATAATTAAAATTATAATAAAAAATATATATTTATATAATAAATTATAAAATTATTAAAATTTACTTTTTAAATTTTTATTAATAATTGATACTTTTTAATTTATTTTTTAAAATAAATTTCTTACTTTAAATGAATTAAATACATTAAAATCAGCATGTGTTATTTGAAATATGTGATTGGATATAATTCCAGTAAACAAACACGTGCAAAATATTTTATCAGTTCATCAGTCTTTTTTTTTTGGCCACATTTTGATTGGTTTAAATATTAAGCTGTTAATTATTTATTATTAATATAATTTTTAGTTATTGGTTATCAAATATAATTCAATTTCCAACTTATTATATACAGATAGGAAAATTTGAAAGACGTGGCTGACAAAATCATAACGAAATATTTATAAAATTTGTGAAACTCTTTAAAACTGTGTAATATCATAATTTCCACTCTTTTTTGTTTTTGGTTTTTCCATCATGTTTATTTTCTAATATCTTATTTTCTCCAATGATTTTTCAAATACATGAGATTACTTATCTGACCGATTGCCTTCTTATTTTCAAGAGGGGTTTTACATTGTTACCTTTTCCGATAATTAGCTTATTTTCTAAGAATTAAAAATACATTTTTCAGATGAATTTAATTTTTAAAAAATGAAAATTATTTTAAAGGATAAAATAAAAATAATAATAATTAATGAAAAATTATGAAAATGAATTTTAATAATTTTATAATTTATTATATATATATATATATATATATATCTTTTACTAAAATCTAAATGATTAAATTTTTTGCCACTTACAATTTATCACTTTTTTTTTAAGTGTATAGTTCATTCTGTTTTTGTTTTTTGTTTTTACTTTTTTCCTCTGCTTTTTCTTTTTACTTTTTCAGGCTATCGTTTAAAACGTCTAGATTCATTGGTGCTACAACAGAGAAAAAATATCTATGGTTTCAGTTAAATAATAATTAACTAAAAGCGAAACGAAGCTACCTCATTCCAATTCGGGAACACGAACATCATCAAATGGACCGCACAGAACCGTCATTAACAGATTGTCTGGAGGACAATCCTGTCATTCCATAGTCCATTTTCCTGGCCGCCGAGCAATTCCAACAAGCTCACAGAAAAACAAAAAAGATGACAGATTCTGAGGAAATCTAAGACGAACACCCCTCTCTCTCTCTCTCTCTCTCTCTCTCTCCTGCCTCCATTTCTAAGCGTATTTGACTCTTTCCTCCAAATCCTTGTAAATTCTCCTCTATTTAGGGTTCTTTTCTTCAAACCCCCTTTCATTTCTCTATAAAAATCTTTATATACTGCAATCCTTCTTCTTTTCATACACAATCTCAATAACAAAAAAAAAATTGAATCTTTGAATTCTTCAAACAATTTTTCATTTTTCTGTACAGGCATAGGAAATACTTTTCCCCTGTTTGAGTGACCTTTTTCATTTTTCCCCGATTTGGGAGCCCCCCAAATAGGAACTGGGTAGTGGGACAGAAAGGAGACCCTGGTTGTCTGAGAATCATTGGGGCTTGGAGAAATTGCTTCTGGGTTTCTGGGAAGAAAAAATCAAAATTGTTGGGTTATTCTGCTTTTTTCTAGTTAATTGGATTTTATATTTCAAAAAAAGGAAAAAAATTCCTAATTTTTATCATTATTTGGGTACTTCTGAGTTTGGGATTCGAAACCTAATTTCCGAAGGGCAAGAGAGGAAGAAGCAGCAGCAAAAGCAGAAGCTTTCTCAGGCATGGCGGTCTCTACTATAGCTTTATACTCGAGCCCACCAAGCAGTGTGTGGTCGACGCCGCACCCTTGCCAGATTAATGCGCATGCTTCGTATGACTTCGAATTGGGGTCTCGATCTTCGTCGTCCTCGTCCTCGGCGACGGCATCCACGTCGCAGAAGCCAGCAATGGGTGGCCTTTCTTGCCTGTTCTCCTCGCCGACGGTGAAGCACGCACCTTTGTCGAGCTTCTCCGGCGCCGGAGAGGAACTGGGGTCTTTGTGGCACGATAGAGGGGAAGAATTGAAGGAACTGAGCAGCTCCTTTTCCTATTCGCCGAGTAAATTTGCTGGAGCTTCTTGGAAGAGGGATCAGAGCCCAGTGTCGGTTTTCCACGGTCCCGTTTCTTGTAGCAGTAGCGCTGTTGGTTCCGCAAGGAGCACGCCGGTGAGGATCGGATGCGAAAGGGGTGGGGATGTGAATAATCAGAGCTCAATCCGTGGTGGGACTAGTGGGTTGTTTGATGGGTTTGTGAGAAATGCATTGGGCTCCTGCTTAGATTACGATTCGTCAAGTTTCAAGGTGCATGGTGGTGACTTAGATATGGGTTCTTCATCTACCTTAGTGGATGAATTGACCTTCAATTTGGAGGATGCTTTTTTGGAGGGTAGTGTTGAGCCATACGCTAAGAAATTGCTGCTGGGTGCCCAGTTGAGGCACAAAATCTTCTGTGAAGAATTCGTTGTCAAGGCTTTTTATGAAGCCGAGAAAGCGCACAGAGGGCAGGTAAATATAACCTATATGTTTGGAATATATAA
This sequence comes from Castanospermum australe, assembly GCA_019955255.1. Classification (NCBI taxonomy): domain Eukaryota; kingdom Viridiplantae; phylum Streptophyta; class Magnoliopsida; order Fabales; family Fabaceae; genus Castanospermum; species Castanospermum australe. Next base: position 1,380,503 of record NSJW01000334.1, on the reverse strand, counting down.
TTTGTGGTTTTAATGTTTTATGAGTTCAAAGGTTTTGAATATTTTTTCTGTAGACGCGAGCTAGTGGGGATCCGTATTTGCAGCATTGTCTGGAAACAGCAGTGCTACTCGCTTTGATCGGCGCCAATTCCACAGTAGTTGCTGCGGGGCTTTTGCATGACACACTTGATGATGCTTTTCTGACTTACGATTATATATTTGGGACGTTTGGCGCTGGGGTTGCTGATTTAGTTGAAGGGGTGAGGAACATGTGTGTTGATCAATAAATGCATATAGTTTAACATAATGCAATCTGATGTTTTTAATCTGTTTGTTGATAATTAGCACGTGAATGAACCCCTTCTGTTAAAGTTATCTATAAGTTTTACACTTGAAATCTAGTGTGAGCGGCAATAGCTCTGTAATTTGGCTGCCGGAACTTAGTCAAATATAATAAACACTGGCCTTGGAGAAAATATAGGCGTGAGTCTTTTAGTTGAATCTCTTAGTTGGTTTTTGGATGAGATTGACTGTCCAAAGTAGTTTAAATGGAGGCTGAGTTGGATTCAACTCACTGTGGAGGTCTGAGGCCATGGATGATCTGTTGTGATTCAATTAAAGGAGCAGTTTTGATGTGACACCAAGGATGGTTTCTTATGAGTGTCAGCATACTAACACTCATCCTCTGCACAACATTAATTTGAAGAGAGAGTTCATGTTATTTTTTTGTAGAGCATAAACATGCCAGTTCTGTGATTGCCATGTAAAGTGTAAAATGCAAGAAAAGGATATTTTTAGCCTAGGAGAAACTAATTTTCTGGAGCGATAGGTTCTTAATTTAATTATTTGAAGTTTTGAACCAGATATTGGATGTTCATCTTATATCGGCTTTCTCTTAATCTCCCTTTCCCTTCATTGAGTGGTTTCTGGAAGAAGTTGTTGTCGTGTTTTCTGCATTTAGAACAGTTTTTCTGTATTGAGGTTCTACAAGCTTGATGTTTTTAGCTATTAATATATATGGATGCAATGGCAATACAAACTTAAGTATGTTTGTGCAGTAATTTTTATTCACTTAGCATTCTATGATAGCTTTAATGCTTTATTCTCTGTTGTGCTTTGGCTAAGTACCAAAGTTTGATTTCCATTTATTTATTTTTTTTACTGATTGTGATTTGCAGTTTTTAGGAATCTATATCTATATACCCAATTGTTTCTGTACTTTGGCTTGTTTTGAATTTTGATAGTTTGGTCCTTCAAGATTATACCTAATCTTTATGACATTTTAGGTTTCTAAGCTCAGTCACTTAAGCAAGCTTGCTCGAGAAAATAACACAGCTAGCAAGTCAGTTGAAGCAGACCGCCTGCATACCATGTTCCTTGCCATGGCAGATGCAAGAGCTGTACTTATTAAATTGGCAGATCGGTTGCATAATATGATGACACTAGATGCATTGCCTGTGGCCAAGCAACAGAGGTTTGCGAAGGAGACTTTGGAGATTTTCGCACCTTTGGCCAATCGCTTAGGAATATCTAGTTGGAAGGAACAATTAGAAAATTTGTGTTTTAAGCATCTCAACCCAGATCAGTATGAGGAGCTTTCTTCAAAGCTTGTGGAGTCGTTTGATGATGCAATGATTACTTCTGCTATAGAGAAATTAGAACAAGGACTTAAAGATGAAGGCATATCTTATCATGTCCTTTCTGGGCGGCATAAGAGCTTGTATAGCACTTATTGCAAAATGTTGAAGTACGTTCTCCCTTTCCCTCTTTTTTGTTTAGCAGCTGATTTTCTTTTTAAAGTTCTGTTATCTTTCATTTGGAAAATTAGAAAAATGTGCAAAGATAATATTAGGTAAGATAGGTTAAAGAGTATTAATTACACAAAATTGGGTATCAGATTAAAGACTGTTGCGGTTACTGCAAAATCTCATGTAAACATCAGAATTGCTGTTTGAGATGAGACAATTTCGTGGCTATATTTATGGTGGTCTGAGACTAAACAAGCTGGTGTTAATTGAAGTATAAAACTACAAATGAAAAAAGTGTAGCATCATTTATACCTGAAAAATGTTCTTAATTATTTATTCATTTGTCTATCTATTTGTAGGAAGAAGCTAACTATGGACAACATCCATGACATTTGTGGGCTGCGCTTGATTGTTGACAAAGAGGAAGACTGTTATAAATCCTTGACAGTTGTTCACCAGTTATGGTCCGAGGTACCTGGAAAGCTGAAAGATTACATACGTTGCCCCAAGTTCAATGGGTATGTTGTAGCTTAGGAATGTGGTGTACACTTGCAAATGGCTATCTCTATATCATCTGAATTTTGATTTTGTAATTCATAGGTATCAATCTCTGCATACTGTGGTGATGGGTGAAGGCAAGGTTCCCCTTGAAGTACAAATTCGGACAAAAGATATGCATTTACAAGCGGAATTTGGATTTGCTGCTCATTGGAGATACAAGGAAGATGACTGTCAGCATTCTTCATTTGTGCTTCAGATGGTTGAGTGGGCTCGATGGGTTGTCACCTGGCAGTGTGAGGCAATGAGTAAAGATTGTTCATCTGTTGGATGTGCCGATTCAATCAAGCCACCATGCAGGTTCCCTTCCCATGCTGATGATTGCCCATATTCTTATAAGCCTCATTGTGGTCAGGAAGGCCCGGTGTTTGTTATCATGATTGAGAATGATAAGGTTTGTGATAGAAATTTATGTAATATTTTAATTTCTCATTTTCTCTTTCTTCCATCCATGGTTTAAATCTTAAAACTTGAGTAAGAACTAAATTTCAATACTGAGTGAAGTCATTAATTGACTTGACAATACAATTTGGTAAGTCTTAAATTCAATTTTGCTTGAACTTACTGATAGAGTGGCTTGTTTCCCAAATGCTTTGTGGTTGTAATGACTGATTAAACGTATAAACTGTGCTTCAAATGGTAATGCATGGTATAGTAATATGACTTTGGGATTGATATTTTCATTGATTGCAACATGCAATGATCCAACGTTTGATTGTGTTAAAATTGTGGAAATTAAAGCATGCATTGTCATTTCCTGCATCCAAAGCTTAGGAACATAGTGATCTTATCACATCTGAAGGTCTGTACTGATCGCATTTGTGTCTGCATCAATGTGCAGATGTCTGTCCAAGAGTTTCATGCAAATTCAACGGTAATGGATTTGTTGGAAAGAGTTTGGCGAGCAAGCTCTAGGTGGACTCCATATAGGTTTCCATTGAAGGAAGAATTGAGGCCAAGGCTGAATCATGAGCCTGTAAGTGATCCCACGTGCAAGTTGAAGATGGGAGATGTGGTGGAGCTTACACTAGCCATACCTGACAAGTCTCTGACTGAATATAGGGAGGAAATCCAGCGTATGTATGATCGAGGGCTAACAGTATCAAGCACGGGGCCTGCTGCGAGCAGCATGGTTGGCACAAGAAGTTGACCCGTGTTTGGATGTCACATCTATACCAATATACCATTTAATGACAGCTATTGTATATAGATATATTTGTACAGAACAACTATATGTTTCTACTATGAACTTACTAACTTGATTCAATTATGCGCTAAATGATTGATTTATGTAGTTGGTTTTGATAAATTAACTACAGCCCACCTCGCTTCAAAAGTCCTCAAGTTTTGTTTTGTAAGTCCTGAATATATCGAATAGCTTTGTGTTTGTGTTTCGTAAGTTATATATCTATATATATATATATCAAATAGTTGGCATCTCTTCCATTGTATTCTTTGGTTCCGTGCTTTCAAGGGAGCGTGTCAGCAGAGAGCACAAATCCATGAGATTTTCTGAAATGAGCGGGTTGAACTGCAATCGTGAAGTTGCTCCTACTCATGCAATAAACGAGTGGCCGAAAAGAGACGCAGGCCTTTCCTACTCTCTGCCCCGATTATTCGTGGGAAGGGTGGGTGGAGCAAAGTTTCGTGTGAAATTCCACATGGCATTGTCGTGAAGCATTAAAATCAGGATCAACTCTAGGGTATGTTTATGATCATATCTGTTGGTCTGAAATGGGGTGAATGGGAATATCCTCCACAGTTTGGAAACAAATAGAGTAGTGCGGGGAAGCATTCCCCTTCGATACACGTTTTGGGAACATAATGAACTGAATCCTTTATGCAGTTAAAAACTTCATATCTCGATAGAACTAACTCAGAATTGAATTAAATTTCAGAATTTACAAGACTCCAAACCCACTATAGATATAGCTTCGGTGAAGATCCTGTGCAGTGTGCACAAGGATTTTAAACGCAGCGCACATTCTGACCATTTCTAATGTCAGAGTTACCCTGCAAAATGAGCGTTGTAGAACAATTTCATTTCAATCTCAGACCTAGACAAAGAATAAACTAAACAAGCTAAAATTTAGAGATTTTGTTACTAATACATCAATTACATATGAGCTAGACTAAAGTAAGCCCTAGTGGATTTATTTTTAACTAGGGTTTAAATCCAGTTGCTCTTAAATGGGGGCTTAAAATCAATCTTTTAGGCGTTTGGGAAGGGGAAAGGACACTCTTTGAGGAGGATTCTGTTGCATATCTGTCTTCTCTTCCTGAGAGGGGTTGGGATTGGTAGCTTCTTCATCCTCTGTTTCTTCCATTGGTTCTGCAGGCCTTTTGTTTGGAATTGCAAGCTGGTAGTTGGGGCTGATTAATGTGTCCTCATCAGGTGGAAGAGGAACACCAGGCCCTGCTATAGTCTTTGGCAATGGTATCTTGTTGCGGTTTCGAACCAACTCCAGAAGAACCTGGCAGCTCAAGATTACATTCAACATGTTATCTTTCAGGATAAGATATTATTGCTTAAAAATATGAGCAGATAGCATAGGGTGACCAAAGAGACAGGGATCCTTTCAAGCACCCTTAATTAAATTTAGCACTAAATCAAACATTGCCGGATTGCAGCTCATGATATGGTAGCTTATAAAGCGTGTAAGTGTGTGTTTGATGGGCATTTACACCACCTAAACAGGCTTTTGTCAATTTTCTATCTAATTTATTTTGATGTTTGCACAATTTCTTAAGCGTGATTTTAGCCTCAAAAGTCCGTTTGGTCTAAAGTGACTAAACATAAATCACTTCACTCAAATCTACTTCCTCTTAAAATCAAGTTTATCCAAAATTAAGTTTGTAAAATCCAATCCAAACACACAAAATGGATCGCAGCAATTGGTTTCTACTTTCTATAAAATTGTGACTTTTAAGTGATAATCTTGTCCAACCAAATAATTACAAATTAATACAAGATTAATTTCTGCAAGCTTGTTACAAACTGTAATACGACAAACAATATAGAAGGGTGAGGACCTAGAAAGTTGGAGCCCAGAGGAAAGGAAAGAAGGCAACAAGAATAATTTACAAGCAATGTCTTTTTCAATCCAGTATAATAATTTGAAAAACAAACTAATTGTTTAAAACTATGGATAAGTGTCTTGTATATAATTTAAAAAATATGATACACATTAAAAATATAATTAAATACCTATAAATAGTAATACTAAGTTAAAAAGAATATGGTATATCTAACTTTTAAAAAGTAACTAAGTTTAACAAATTTGAGAGTTTTGGTGGGTTTTACAAAAATTGTAGTATACTTCAGATAAACAAGCCAACCTCTCATACTAGCTAGGCACTTGCAAACTAAAGCAAGTTGCTTCAAACTGTCAATACATTCAACTTAATCAATAATACATGTTTGGTTTTTAACCTTCAACAAATTGAGACTGGTTTTGAAAAAAGAAAACAATATAAGGAGCTCTTCCCACTTCTTCTTGATGTTCTTTTGTTTTGTAGGAGAAAGCAGGATTTACTGAAATAAGAAGCTCCGGGAAAAAGGAATGCTTGCATTTTATTTGAAAAAAATTACTACCAACCCAAACTCAAAAATGAAAATTCAACAATAAAAGAATATAATATACAAGTAGTTTGCTTTTTGACATGAAACAAAATTTAACCCTTCTGACAAGAATATTAATAAATGCAAAATTACCTCTCGAGGGGGTGGTTGCGAGAAGCTAAAATTAACCTTGGATTGAATAGCAAGCTTAACATCATCACAGTCTATTGCAGACTTGCCTGCATGCTCTGAATAGACCTGGGCATCTGTCAACACATCAGCGACATAGCGATACCATAACTCTAGAAACTTGTGCACAACACCAGGTTCGTATTCCTCCACGCCCATTGATTTCAACAGCGACTTCACAATCCTCGCATCCCTTGGCAGGTCTTCATCTTTATCTGCCATGGCCCTCGACTGCTCCGGAAATATGCAATTATCGTTGATTTGAAACAATTGGGTACCCGTATTTAACGTTGAAAATTCTCAATGGTGCAGAAAGTTTCAAGCTTTGATGCGGGGCGGTTATGAATCTGATGGGAACACTCGCAGAGGGTAGAAATTGAAAGGGAAGGAAATTGAAAGAGAAAGAGGAAGCCTTTATGGAGACCTAGGTCGACCAAACGACGTCCTTTAGCTGAAGAAAGAAGAGAGACAGAACCTCCTCTAATATGGGCCGGCCCAGTTAGCCCAGTTCTGTGATACGGGCCATAAGGCCGTGGCTTGGCCAGTGGTCCAGTAGGTTAAGCACAAGTAAAGTCATGCTTTTTTTTTTAAATCTCACCTAAAAAAATGATAAAATAAGCAAAAAAAAAGTATTCTTTATTAAAAATGCCATGAATATTTATTTTAAAAATGTGTAAAATATCTTCAAAAAAATTTTAATCTATAATAATGAAATAATTAATGCTAGTGTCACAACTATAAAGTCTCAAAGTCTGTTACAGCCTGCTAAATAGTTAATTTTTAATTATATTAATTATATCCTAGTCTTAGCAAAAAACTGAAAAAAAGATCAAAATAAATTTTTACTTTGTAGAGGAATGTTGTGACTTGTGACTATGCTTGTGTAGCCTTACTATTAACATAATAGATATTGAGAAAAAGATTGTCGAAATCTGGTTGATGTAGTAAAAATGACAAAGAGAAACTGGTTTTATACAGTGAGTCACTTTAGGTATCCCTTCTAAAAATAGGGGTGACAAATTTAGTGATGAATTTTTCATACTTTTCATTATAAAAACTCATCTTTACATTTTTCAATCTCTTTTTCAAGGGAATATCAAATTGACTCCATATAGTAGTTGTTTGGCGGCTTTTGCCTAAATTCTTTGTCCTAATACCATTGTTTTTATTATTTTTTTTTAAATGTGAAGATTTTAAGTTTGTCTCTTTCTGGAGATGAGAAATGCCATCAGGAATAAGATACCGGCCATACAAACTAAAAAAAAAAAAAAAGCTTAGAAAAAAAATGACGATGTACTTGATCAGTTTACAGTTAAGAGATTAGTTGTAAAGAGATCTTGAAAATTATTTCTGATAAAATCTAGAGTTCAAAGTAGTCCTAATTAAGCATATTGGGTGTGTGTGTTCAGCACCACTTAGTATACTTTTTCTTTTGAATATTGAGACTTTAGCTTTACATTCCACACTAGGTATAATTTTTTTTTGCCTTTTCATTAGCAAGTAATGAAGTAAAGGTACAGTGTGGTTTCTATTCTATAGTATGCATCTCAACATATATATAGAGCCTATAGGTTTTTCCAAAAAGTTTGGTACTTTAAAATCTTATCAAATATACAAACTCAAAAGATATTACTTCTTAGTTTCAGCTTTTTCACTAAATCAACTAAATCTTGGGAATGTAGGGTCCAAATGCCATCTGTTTATCTTCATACACAGAAAAGGCAACCAAGTAATGGACGTTTTAGCAAAAAGGAAGCAGGTGACACACCCAACTAACAGTTTTTTTTTTTTTTTTATATATATATATCCACCTTCCATAATCCTAGCTAGAGACTTTATAGGAATAAAGGAAGTTATGAACAATTGTGGTTGCTCCTAGAAGCTAAAGATGGATCAGTAGTAGCTATTTATGCCTTCAGATATGATGTATTGAAACTTTTCTTTTAAATGTTAACGAATCTAACTACCCAGCCAGAAAAAAAAAATGCTATGTGGAAATCAAAGTAGTTTCATTTTGCTGGATTCTCGTGTGTTATTGTCAGAACAGAGCTACAATTGGACTCTCGTTAACTGTCTTCTTCAACTCCGATTTTCTTGGTTATGGTTAGAAATAAAAACCATTCTTAGGAGTCAGGCCTGCCTACTAGTATCAGTTTAAGCTTTTGAGATATCAAAATGCCAAAATGAGAAGTTCAATGCTATGGATACCTCTCTGCTTCTCATATTATTCCATAAATATAATACAGCCAGGATGAAGTACTGGTACATGTAGACACCAGATTACTAGAAGTAAAAGAGAGGACAGAGTCATCTCTACTCTCTGGCGTTATCTCCAAAAGAACTCTTGAACTGACGCCTGCCAGTGAAGAACAAGCATAAGCATAACCAAAACCCCAGCTAATCCCCAAGAAGAGCTTCCAATTCTGAGCACCCACGAAGGCTCAGGAGATGGTAACAGTGAAGATCTTGGAGATGACACAGACGAGCTTGACGAAGAAGTTGTTCTGATGGCAATTATGAGTCCAGCAAGAACCACAGGCAGAACAAAACCAGAGCTCCATTTTGATTCATAATGCCTTGTGTCACTCCGTGAGTTGACATATAACGGAGATAACACCACCGCTGAGGCTAGAGCCAACACCATGGCCAGCGATCTGTGGGAGGAGCCCTGGACTGAGGAGGCATAGGTGGTGGCCATTGGTGGGCTTGGAGGTGAAGACAGAGTTGGTATTTTTCTTGCAGAAGAAACCAAACCTTGATGATCAAAATTTAAACTTGAGGCAAGAAACTTATAGTGGGGGAAAAGATGGGCAAAGGGTAATGGGCGAAGGAATCTAGCTGGAGTTGGATGGCAAAACTGATAGACAAACAGCCGTCCAAAAAGTAAAAAGGATCAAAGAATGGACAGAATTGATGAAAAGGTGGAAAGGACGGTAGAAAAAGGAGATTCAATGATATGGAAGCAAGGTGTATTTCCTTGCTTTTTTGGTGTGTTCATACTTATTATGTGATTGTGTTCGGGAACTTCAGCTGTAATCAATTTTTGGCTTGGAGAGAGTAGCTGCAACCAAACTGACCATTTTTAAAAGGCAGTAATTGGCATTACTTTTTGGACTTGGTGCAGCCAGAAAGACAAACAGCAATTGATTATCATTGCATCAAGCTTAATCACTCACCTTCTATAATCTATTCTTTTTATCTCAAAGAAAGAAAAAAGAAAACACCTTCCGTTGATTTATGAAAAGTTAAATGCGCATCACGAGATAATAAAGAGTGAGGTTATCATAAACTATTAACGTAATGAAAATAAATTATGTCTATAATTATAATTTAATTTTTATTTTATTAAGAATATATTTTATAAAAAAATATAGTATTATTATTATTAGTTCTTGTAAATTAAATTAATAAAATAATTTAAATAAATTAAATTATGTGAAAATACTCATAGTTAAAAAGAAAAAAGAAAAAAAGAGTGAGGTTAATTTGAAAAAACAATTCGTTGAACAAAGTTCCTGGACAACCTCTGTCCATTGCTTTTCCCTTGTTCAAGACTTCAAGCCTATGTAATTTTTTAAATGTCAATAAAATTCTTAGGTAAAATAATGAGACAATGTAGACAAAACCTTATTATTTATCAAATTAAATTTAGTAGTTACTTTAAATAAAGACAATTTATTTGAATTATTTTTTTTTTGTGTTATTTCAATTTTTACTGTAACTACTTCGACTTCGACCAGAATTTTGCTAATAAAATAATAGGAATCACATAAATAATCACAACTACAGAAAGTTTTCACAAACCCTTAAAACTTTCAACATATTTATATAACAATTTGTTTTAATTAATAGCATATTATCGTAAATCACATTAATTATTAGCTAGTTGGTCATAGTTGTCTCTACCAAAACAATTCGGATTGGGTTCCACGCTATGTTTACAATAAATGGCAAAGCTGATCTAACTTGGCTTGGTGTAATAAAAGATTTCAAGTTTAATTCAGTCAAGTCTAGTTAAACTTACGTTAAAATTAAAGGCATTATATAAAGGAACTATTTCATTTAAAAGCTTATTAGCAGTAAACTCAGACATAAAATATTTCTCTAAAAGGTTCCTTCGTGTGCTAAACTCATACGAAATTATACACTATATATTATACAAAATTTTGTGAACTCTATTTTAGATCACGCATTGAAAATGTGATATGTATTTTTTTTTTTTTTAAGTTAGGAGAGAAGATATGTAGCTTCAAAGAGGTTTAAGTATACATAGTAAATACATACAAAACTTTGCAACAACATTTGCAAATTTGAACTATATATACACCAACTCTTTTAGAGATCTGTTTGGATAAATGCGTCCCTACGCTAACGCACGACAACTATAAGAAGAGACATGGACATACAAGTCGTTCAGAAGTCACCACGTGCAAGAAGTGAAGAAGCATTAGCTACGTACCTCAGTTAAAAGACAAATAAATACATTAAGCAAAACAGTTAAATTGTTTATAAAGTAATCTTCTCTATATGCGTCTCTCAAGGGTTCTGTCCAAGCAAAGAAAAAAAAAAGACATAAAATTAAAACAAAATATAATTGGACCAAAAGTTTCCTCTATGCATATCAAGGGATTTAATCCTTTTCTTTTCGTAAAATTATTCTTAAATTTATGGGCATACATGTTTTTGAGATTAAATCAGGGCACAAGGAAATACAAATTCAAACTAAGGGAAGAAGTTGTGAACTCTTGCTGCTAATTCATGCAAAGAGCTATGGCGAGAATCGTGGTCTTCATTTTGTACATCTTTGTGGCATACGTCGTCGTACGAGCTCATAGTCCCACAGGCATGTTTCCTTCTTCTTTCTCGTCTAGACAAGCTGATTCCCATACAGCATCAAGGACGTTATATTGTGGTAGTTTTTGTAGCTATCAATGCCTGCAGTATCTGTACACCCTCTGAAGATTTCAAGGATGTTAAGTAGATTGTTGTAATCATTGTCTGCCTTCTATATTAAATTCCATTCACGTCGAGATACTGCCCTATTCATAAGAATATTTCACTGTTTTTAAGTTTATTTTTTACATATTAATACAAATCAATTCTAAAAAGAATACTTTTTGTGCCAAGAGTTGGGTCAACTGGTTATATCAAACTGTTTATTTTTAAAAGCCTTGAGTTTAATTTCTATTAGAATCGCTTATTGATAGGTGATCTGTCTGTGCCTAGGGCATTAGTTTTCTATGCCTCATTCCATCTTTAAGAAAACGTCTCTAGTTCAAAGGTTGTCCTTAACATAATTTAATCCCATGGACTCCAAAAGTATAGTTAACTAATTATGTAACCTTTGTAAACATTTCAATTCTGAAAGTGAAGAGATCCAGCAAAATGGAAGCAATCAACTTTCATTCGTAATTTAATAGTTTGTTTGGATTTTCTTTATGCGGGTTATTTTCATTTTGCTCTAGTTCTAAAAGATTGAAAGCTAGCTAGAATCTGTTTGATATGTTTGGTGATCTGATGTTATCTTATTTTAGTTTGAAACAATTGATGCGGTATTCAACTGAAACTCTGTAATTTTGAGAAAAGGACTCCACAGAGATCTACAAGTAGTTTGAGCAGCTTTCAAGCTGGCAATCGTTGTTGACAGTCATGAAGAAGATCAGGGTAAATGAATGGATAATAAATATTCAGAAGTTTAAATCTCCATGACAATGGTTTTCAATGGCCTAAGACTCATATTACCTATGTTGGAGATAGTGATATATACCTTGATATAAAACCACAAAAATCTGCTCCATGTGATTTTCGAGCCAGAAATTATAGTATGATGATAATATCTACTTCCCATCTGAGGCAACACTCTATACACATATTGTATGAATTTCCTAGTCTTTGTCAATCAAATTTCAGCCATCCGAATTTTTTGTCTAATTTGCCAACATTATTGAATTCTTGCCTAGTACTGAAGCGCACCACGTCAGTTTTACTTGACCTGAAGAAATGCGAATAAGGAAAATGCTATGCTAGTTTCACTTCTCTCCGTATATTATTAATTTTGTGCAGAAAGTTGGTTGTGCATGTCATATCATAACTCCAGTCTTATAGAGTAAAATTGAAGTTGTTTGGTGGGTCCTTAAGGGTTAAGTTGAGTTTGACAGAAGATTGCAAACTCAAGCTTTTTCTTAACTCTCCACTCCATCTCTGCCTATAAAATTAATTCGCTTTCATGTTACACACAGGTTCGTTAATTTTTACCTGTGTTAATTCTTTCTTCTCTTCATTTTTGGAAGCAAATATGTTCCCTGTAACCCTTTGGCAAGCCCTCACATCCTTTCTCTCCATCACACTACGGTCACTACCAATCCTAAAATGTTTGCTCTGTGTTATATCGAATCTAACATGGATTCTAATCTCAGCCTGTGACACAATCTTAGCACTAAACTTTAGATTATGCGACTTGTCCCCATGCAGTGTCTCACTAGACGACCAAACCATCGTGCACATCTGGGTTCCCAGAAACAGGCAACTCCACCGAGCCAATCTGGCCTTGATCCATGGTTATGGTGGAAACTCACGGTGGCAATTCTTCTGGCTAGTGAGGCCCCTATCTCGGAGATTCAACTTGTTCGTACCAGACCTGTTGTTCTTCGGCAAGTCCTACACAAACCGGGGTGATCGATCAGACACGTTTCAGGCCAAGTGTGTGAGGGAAGGGTTGAAGAGGTTGGGCGTGGCCAGGTTCAGTGTGGCTGGGATAAGCTATGGAGGGTACGTGGCGTTTAGGATGGCTGAAATTTTCCCAAAGGAGGTGGAGAAGGTTGTGGTTGTGAGCTGTGGGATATGCTACACGGAGGATCAGAAGTCTGAGGAGCTGAAGAGGATAGGAAGGAGTCCATTGGAGTTGCTTGTGCCAGAGAAACCACAAGACCTGAGGTCTTTGATGAACATGTGCATATACAAGTATGATCCACTTAAGTGGGTGCCAGATTTTTTCTTGAGGAACACCATAAAAGTAAAATATTCAACAAACCCCTTATTTAGTTTCATGGCTTCAATTCTTCCTTTGCAAATAATACTTGCCCTTTCAATTATGGGTTATAATTAGTATCAATCTCACATGTACGTGCATCTATAGGTGATGTATAAGAACAATAAGAGGGAGGTGATGGAGATTGCAGAGTATTTACTGACTAAAGAAGCAGATCCAAACCTTGTGATTTTAAGTCAGGTAAGTTTACCTCTTAAAATTATAGATAATGTTTTGACTTTGATGTTTTTAGAATAATGTCAATTCATTCAAACTAAATGCGGAAGGGCACTTACAAGATATCATATATTCATTCAGTGACTAAAATGTCGTTCCCATATAATGTCATTTTTGGTGGTTTCTAGCTTAAGCATTTTCTTTTAATGACATTATCTGATGCCTAAGAAGCTTCTTAGCTGCTTCCATTTTTTGAGTGAAGGAAACGTTGATAGTTTGGGGTGACAAGGACAATATGTTTCCAGTGAAATACGCCTATCAATTGCAGAGGTAATAATAATATTGTTTACATATTTTTAGTGAATTGTTTTATTTAATTTTGCTTTAATTAAACAATCCTTGAAATAATTAATATCTTCGTATCAAAGTTGTTTGTTGAAACAAATTATTTTGCTTACAGACACTTGGGATCAAAAGCCAAGGTGGAAATAATAAAGGACACAGGGCATGCTGTAAACATTGATTCGCCACTTGAGTTGAGTCATTTGATAATATCATTTGTGTTGGGTTAATTTGGATGTATAGTAGCATTAAGCAAATGATTATGTGTACGTACCTTGCTTAATGATTTCTATATAATTACCTAACATTGCATCACGTTATTGTGTTACCTATGTATTGTGTTCAATTGTAATTTATCCACCAAATTTAATTAAAAACTACGTCCAATTAATATAAGCGACATAATCCATTTCATTTAAAAATTGAGGGTTTTTGATAATTTAGAAATAACCACTAACCATTCATTTTTTTCCATTTAATAAATAATAATGATATAATATACCTATGAAATGCGCACCCCCATTTATCCTTAGTAAAGACATTAGACATTTATAACCAAAAAAAAAGTAAATTTAATTATTTCCACATAAAACTCGTTACACCGGTGGGAATTGATTTTTTGTATAGCACGCCGGCAGACATGCGAGTTTCCTGAACAAGAAAATTTTGATGTGCAAGAATCATTACTGAAAATAAAAGTGAATCGTAGTAAGGTGTTCATTTAATGGCTTATCTTTTAGGGTACTCCAATGTCGTATGTGAATTAATTCCTTATCTCTTAGGGTATTACAATATATATATATATATATACATGTGTGTGCGCGCGTTCATTTAATTGCTTATCTTTTACGGTATTACAATGTCAGTGCGTGAAATGTCCCAAAGTCTTATCCTCCCATTAGGAGTATGGGAGAAGTAAAATTTATACCATAGGGATATCTTACCTTATATTCTATAATTTATTTGTTTTCATAGATTATAGAATACCCGTACTGCTAAGGGGAGGATAAGACTTTGGGACATTTCACGTACGATATTGTAGTACACTAAAAGATAAACAATTAAATGAGTATATATATATATATATATATATATATATAACGAAAGGATTAAACATAAGATAAAATGTCATATTATATTACACATGAGCTTATAATCATCTTTTTAAAAATAAAAAGAATGATTTTTTTTAAGGATTGAGTATTTTTCATATAATTTTTTTTATTAAATAAAAAATAAGAATGATAATTTTTTTAATTAAATAAGATGAAAATATCTCATACTAATTTCTATTTTCATTTTATTTTTTCTTATTATACCAATGGTAAGGGCTGTGGTCGAGTATTCCAAAGCTTATCCTAAGCCCAATGGGGCCTATTATAAAAACAAATTATCATTTTATATTTAATAATGATAAGTTATACTATTTCTTTTTAGGCTTGCATATAATATATTTATTTTAATTCATACTCAATCAATCAATCATCTAAACTAAAGTTGGATTTACCTCAGACGATAAATACAAAGGTTAGAATAAAAGGATTAGAATTCTTGGAAAAAAAAATTAAAGATTGAGATGATTGTAGGTGGCAAAGAGCCATGCATCTGATCAAACCCTTAAGAACGAAAAAGTAACTAGAGTACATGGTAAGTAATTAAGTTGTTATACATATTTGTTTATTCATTAATTAAACCCACGTAATAAAAAAACAAAACAACCGATCGATCAGACAAAGGCTTTGCACCAAGGCACAGTTATTATCTTTAAAATTAAAAACTAGTGAACAATTGGAATGGAGTGCATTATTAATTTGGCCATCGGCCATGAACTCGCAACGCTTATCTGAAAACAAACGTGGGGAGACGGTAACTAGCTGGTAATCTTAGCAGTAGTTTCTTAGGAATATGTTTTGAAGGCGGATTTGAAGATAGAAATGAAGGGAGAGTGTAATTTATTATAAGCCTTCTATATATTTGAAATTTTATAAAATAAGATGAAAATAATAAAAATTTTTTAATAATCTTCTCAAATTCAAAGATTTTAGAAGATGGCTTAGTAATAGGCTATAGAGACTAACCTACAATGGTATTACCAAAAAAAAGGGTTAATTAGGTGCTTTATTAATAAAATTTGAAGTTCAAGAATGGGAAAATAAGTTTACAAGGGATCATGTTTCAAAAACTTATACCTTGATGATGAGATGATTGTAATTATGATGAAATGAATGAAAGAGATAACAAATGTCACTAATAACATTAACAAAAACCTTATCGAGAATATAAAAAAAATGTTTTTTTTTTTTTTTTATGAAGTTGATTCTGATTTTAGGCAAGAGCTAATTGATCTATGTATACGTCAGATGATTCAAAGTAACCAAATGGCTCTTTCATTTTCTAAAAGAAAAAATAAGAAGACATCAAATATCCCTTCGACACATAAAATCATTCGTCAACGAAAAAAGTATATTAGATCAACAATTATATTGCAGCCGGAAGGAGTAAATGGAAAATCATCTTACCATGTAACCACATATGAAGTGAATGTGGTGAGTAGATACTAAATATCATAGAATTATGTTGGAGTAACACGTGTCAAGAAAAAAAAAACGATTATCTTCTTCATTGGGGTGTTTATGACGCTAGTTAAAGGCAGTGAAAGTGGCCTGTATTCTTTCTCAACTTGGCACACACTCACCATGTCAAGCAGAGGCTCAAGGTTTGGATTCAAATTTTTTTTTTAATGTTTGATATTATGAAAAAAATAAAATAAAATAAAAATAATAGAAGTAAGAATGAAAATGGAGAATACTCATTTCTTCGAATCATGAGAATAAAGATTCCCCAATTTCCTAAAATGAAAGAGAATAAAAACTTTTAATATTCTATTTCTTTATTTTCAGCTTACTTGAAAAAATGTTTCTAGTAAAAAAAAAAAAAAGTTACTTGAAAAAATGTTACAGCCACTGTTATGAAAAGTGCCAGCGCAGTGCCTACAATTCCCTACTCCACACCTATTGCAGCTTGGTGGATCTTTCGCCGCTAAACTACGACGTCGAGCTCCATCTCTCATTCTCCTGCAATAGCAGACGGGGATGGTTGCACGGTGCTCGCGACCATGTCCTCTCCCGAGCAAGCCCTAGTGTCCCTTCTCTCCCAGCTAGCCCTTTCCTTCGACGGCGCCGTTTTGGGATTCGCCTTCGCCTACGCCGCCGTGCGGTCCGTCATCAAATTCGCTGCCGGCTCCGCCGCCCTCAGCAAGCTCCGCAAGGCTCCTTCCCTCTCTGTTTCCGACCTCCGATCACTCCTCGAGAGCTCCGACGCCGAGGGAAATTCCGACGACGGCAAACTCGTAATTGTCCGCGGCACTGTCGACGCCAAGTCCGCGGTGGACGGCAGTTGGAAAAGCTTGAAGCCTGGCGTCCTGGTTTCTCGTGAGTCTGGCGACAGAGCCGTGGTCATTCAAAGAACTGAAACGGTAACCTTTTTCTGCTCGGCTTTGTTTTTTTTTTTTTTGGGGGGGGGGGTTTGCTCATAATTTGTGCTTGAATTTTACTTGAGCGGTTCGATTGTTGCGAAAGTGTGAAAAATAGGAGGTTTGGGGTTAGTATCTTGGTGATTCTTGTAGAAAAGTTTTAAACTTCTTGGATATATAGAGATAAATGTTCGATTAAAATTTGGGAATTTTGTAAAAAAAAAGTTTTCCATTTTCCTCTACTTTTGATTTTCGATTCTGCCTGGTGTTGGGAAGTTAAGTAAGGTGGTATATGATTTGTTTCGAATTTTATGGGGTGGATGTGAAAGGTTATCTAATAAGTTTTAGGAATATTAGTCCTGACTCATGAGGACTGTTGATTTTTCGTCCTTTGTTGGGTAATTGGGTTATTGTGAGAAATGTATGTATGTAAGCAATTGATAATGAGGGTCTCAGCCTCGGATTGCTAGAAGTAGCAAATTGCTAGGTAGGTGGAAAGTGAAAACACGGCCAATTTGAAATGAATATCACTTTACACTTGATTGAAAACAAAATATGAGAAGGTAGCAAATAAAATGTGCTTATTTTCACTCTGGTCCTCTGTTTTCTAGCTTCTCACTTTTAACCTACTCAACCTTGTAGGCCCTTAATCTACAAAAGCCCCTTGCTAATTGGTTGAGTAGGCTTTTCACTGGGTACATTGTAATGAACCTTGCTGGTTGAATTGGTTTGTTTATAGATGCACTAATCTCCAGATTGTTATATTCAAGCTCTCTGTAGAATCACCCTTTTGTCTTATGGAATATGGATGGGTTTAGTTTACTATGATGTTTTGGCCATACGATGTAATTGGCATTCTGTGCTCTTATTCTTGAGTAGCTATGATGGCATGTAAAAAAATAGGTAGGTGAGATCAGTGATTCTTGAAATTTGAATAATTAAATTTTTTTATGATGATATTTGGACACCCATTTGGCATTAAAATAGATGGATTGATGTCATGAAACTTAGCAGTGAATCAGAAGACTAAATTTTTTTGTTGTTGTTCGTGTCATGAAGTGTATATATAATGAATGGAAGGGCTTCTTTGGATGGACTTCTGATCTTCGAGCCATATTTGCAAGATCTTGGAGACAACAAGAGTCTACATTCTTAAGAAAGGTAATGCATAATGTTGTTACATGTTGAGGTTCATAATGTATCAAAAAATTTCTGGCATAATTTTCTATCAAGTTATTTGAGTTTCATGTGATAAGATTTGAGATTGGTTTATATAATTACAACATTGGAGAAGCCTCTGTCCTATGAAGTGCATATGGGGATATTCATAGATCAGATATCCTGGTAGATAGTGGTTTTTAGATCCATAATTAATTGGTTATTGGTGGTTTTAATAACATGTAACTTGCAATCTCTTGTTTCACTAAAATTGTGCACCACATGTATACTTCAGTTCAGCATAACCCAGGTTAGTGGAAACTGCCAAACGTTTTGAATAGCGTCTGCTCAGAGTAGTGATGGCTAGAAGATAGGCGAATATTCTCAAGAGGGTTGTATAATGTATAGCCAGTTGAATTGTTCGAGAAGCCAAAAGGACTTGATGATGTAGTTCTTGTTAGATAGTTGGCTGTTTGAGCTTATGCGCTACCTTCGGTGAATTTTATTTGATCACTAAGATATGTCTTGTTTTGTTATGGTTATTTGAGAGGATTATGTAGTCTCTTTTATTTTTGTTTTTTTTTTTCTCATTTCATACAATAGCCAGGACTTATATCATATTTTTGTTTTAGGTGCCTTTTGTTCTCATTGATGTTGGACAGCGGCCACATGCTGAATATGTTGTTGTCAACTTGGATGGCTCTAGACATCCATTACCTTTAACAACAGTTTATCATAAATTGCAACCCATAAATGCTTCTCCTTATACATTCTTGCAGGCACTTTTTGGACATGAATATCCGGTGAGTTAATATTCTCAATGCTTTTCTGCGATGGATAGCAGAAAGTTGAGTTATGTTCAAGCTCAATACTTATGCTATCTCAGTCTTCGGTTAATCTATTTTGGAGCTTTGCTCTGTCTCTTGTGAGACTGTTGATCTTTGGTATATGATTTGCTGAATTTTAACATATGATGCTTCTCATTCTGAAGGTTGGACTACTAGATGAAGAGAAAATTCTTCCTTTGGGGAAGGATATCAGTGCTGTTGGCCTTTGCAGTTTAAGAAATGGAATTGCTGAAATTAAGTCATGCAAAGATCTACCGTATTTTCTGTAAGTTTCTTTTCCTTGAAATAAACTATTGTATTGTTGATCATGAAAAACTCCATACATTGTCATATGTTGGGTATTAGTGGGGATTGATTCATTTTAAGGTAGCTTAGTGCTGTTCCTTTTTTAATTTGATGGTGGTCTAGTAGGATAAATGCTATGGGAAAATGTCAGTTGACTCATGATTGGTCGAATGATTATGGTCATTTTGATTTTTCATTTGATGACCATGAAAGGTGAGTTGGGATCCAACAATGTATGATTTTGATTAAACTTGCATGTATTTTCTTGTCAACAAGTAGGTGCCATCTGTGAGTTATATATTGTTTTGAATACAGGACCCTTTGAAATGTCAATTTTTTTTTTAATATGATACATTAATAAGACTAACACTGAATAATTGATACTTGTTTTTTTTTCCTTGTAGGATATTTCACTACACATAGCTCAATGAATTATGACAAGTGAATAATTGATAAGACTAACACTGAATAATTGATACTTGTGCTGCTTGTGGCAAAACACTGTTAAGTATTTATGTCTTTTGTAGGTCTGACTTGACTAAAGATCAGATGATAGTAGATCTTTCCTTCAAAACAAAAATACTGTTTTGGGGTGGTTTTCTTCTTGGTTCAATGTCAGTTGGGATTCTTGGCTATTCAGCTGTGAGGTATACTGTTTTGCTTACTATTCCTTTTATGTTATTGTTTGCATGAAATTTTGGATTTCGTTAATTTTGGCAGGCTTTAGAATATGTTGAGAATAGCAGTAATGGAAGTGGATATTCTTGGTATGATAAACTTTGTTTGTCAAGATTATGTGTAATAGAGAAGTTTCATCCTTTCATTTAGTTGGCATGTAATGCCTTTTCTTTTGATAATAATCAGAATAGAAATGATTTAAAATAAAATTAATGATAATTTGGGTGGTTAGAGTTGATTTCAAGACAATTATATTATGCCATTGTTTTCAGGAACTGGAATAAGTGGAAACAGTGGAGGCAACAGAGGCAGCTCCAGCAACAAAGGCAAGCTGTCAGTGATGTTGATCCTCAGGTTGATGACGAGATGGAAGATGTTCCAGATGGACAATTATGTGTTATATGCCTGCTGAGGAGAAGGCGCTCTGTTTTCATTCCCTGTGGGCATCTTGTGTGTTGCCAACGGTGTGCCATATCAGTTGAAAGTGAATTGGCACCTAAGTGTCCTGTTTGTCGTCAGGAGATCCGGGATTCAGTGCGGATTTTTGAATCTTGAGTAGTCAGGCTGATTGTTGGGTTAACTGCAGCAGGAGGCTTGCATACCTGCTGAAACACAGCTATGTTGGTCTGATGAGCAGAATGATTGCTTTTTTATTTGGATAGATCTGGAGTTTAGAGAGACCCTGCCTTGCTCTTATTCCTGTGAAACTCGTGATTGTGTCCAGGGAGAATTTTTTTTTTTTTTTTTTAGATAACCAAGTATATTTTGATCTTATAGGAATTGCAATTTTCCAAGTTGCATTATATATACAGAATTCAATTTGACCTATCGGATGAACCCTGAAATATTTGTGTATATAACGACTGTATAAATTTTCCTTGCTACTTTTATTGTCCCAGCTTAAACGTGGTGATAATCTGGTATGCAGCCATCCTGTGGTTTGTTTGGTGAAACTCCTGTTCTTTTATTGGCTAATATTATAGTTTGGTGAAACTTTACTAAATACTAATTAAGAGAACATGATATTTAATTTGGTATTTTGTCTCTAAGTTAACATTTTGGATTAAGGTCTGAATGTTCAATTTAAAAGTCCAGAATAAGCAATGGACAGACGAGTATCATCTACTAATAGCTGGCTTATATGCTATGTAGATTGACAAATGGAAATAGTGGACATGGCCTTCCAGACTTCAGTGCAATATCTTGTTTACATTATGATCTAGATCTATATTTGTAACTGAAAAGCACCTAGTGCTCAACTTTCTAAATAGCTATCAAACATAACCAACTGCACAGCAGAAGAAACGATGTGCAGTACCGCTTTGTCATACAAGTAGTTTTATAATCGAGAATTACAGAGAGAAGTTGCACATCTTGATAGTAGGTTGCAGGGAAAGTATAAGAAAACTCTCAGTGCCTGTGATACCTTTTGCCTCTAAAGCTTTTTGACTGTGAACCAGGAATCCATAATCCCTCACTAGAGCTCGTTGGTTATAAACTTTGTACTGACTGCTAAGTATATTTCATCATGGTGTTGCATCTAACTTCTGTGCAGAAACTCCCACCCCAAGCTCTCTTACCTTGGACAATCTGCAGTCACCTAAAGCCGAGCAGTCAATGTTGAGCTTGATCTTCCCTCGTCGTTCCCAACCAAGTTCCACAAAGAACAGAAAGAAACAGGCTGCCCCTTCCACCACAGTCCCACACTCGTATTGTTCTCTTCTGCTTTCATCTCCCAATTACTATCATACTTCCTTAACAAAGCTCGAGCTCCATCGATGGCATCCTCTCCAAATATTTCCACTGCAAACCCTGCTTCTTTCATTCTTTCACACCATTTTTGTTTCCCTTCATTCATCTCACCCTGGTTTGTCAATGCTTTTGCAGCCTCACCTTCCATCACCCTCCTCTCCTCGCTCTCGCGACCCTTGAATGCCGAGCTGGTTGAATCCAAAAACCTCCATAAATACTCCACTCTTCGAGAGATCCCAGTGGCGAAATTCCCACAACCACTGCAGCAACATTCCATGTTGTTCTCACTCAATATCACTCCTTTGGGCTCCATGCTTCTCAACACCTTCAGAAACTCTCTTCTTTCGTTGGGAGTGCTATGATTCAAGTGGTGGAGCCTAAACTGTGCGCAGACAATAAAGGTTTCATCCGGGGAGGTGTCAATAATTTGAGCATTTAATGTCTGTAATGGATGATTATCGAGTCTGTTTATCTGTAAATTGACGTTAATGGACTGAGCAAAACCAAGGAGTCTAGAAGAGAAATTATCACCAGGTGGGCCTATTGAAAATGGGGTCTCCATATTTTGGTCATTCTCAGTGGAGGCAGTAACAACCGTGAGGCGAACCAGCGGAGGAGGTCCACCAGGTCGGCGACTCAAGGCCTCTAGAAACGTAGGCCATTGCACGCCATGAGAGACCCCAATGTCAAGAATGTGAAGGGTGCGTGAACTATTTGGCTCTTCAGCAAGAATTTGAAGGATGGAAGCATTTGCCATGTTGTTAGGAAAGGAAAACCACGGGCTAACCTCATAGAACTTCAGCAGTGATTTTTGGAAGAACCGTGGCTCTGTAGATGCAAAAGTTGTAGGACCTGCAACAGAGGCAGAGGAGGAAGAAGATGATAGATGGTGTGTCAGTGCTCGGAGACCATGGGCTGCAAGCCGGTGGTTGGCATCTCCGGTGGGTGAGGCGAGCTCGTGGAGAACATACAAGAGGTGCTGCACACGATTCAGATTTCCTCCAGCGATGGCTGCAGCACAAGGGTTGAGCAACTGCTCTGCCCACCTTCCTTCCTTGTTGTTTCCATTATTACAGTTATTCCCATTGGCCTTAGCTGCACCTTTCTTGTTCCCACCAGATTTTCTAACCGTTGTCCCTTCAACAACTGCATCCCCATTGTCATCTTCACTCACTGGACGGCTCTTCATTTTCTTGGGTTTGTGGTTTTGTGATGCTTTGAGACTTGAATCATCCGTGGCATTTCGTTTCTTGGACAAATCAGAAAGTGGTAGGTTGCTAGAACTGTAAGGCTCAGTGGGTGTTGTGCTAGTGGTACTAATAGCAGCAGCAATGGTGGCGGCATTGGGAGAACCTGTATCGGCGTCAGTTTGGTATTGGCCTATGTCTTGGCCCTGACCCCACAGCTGATACTCTTCGATGTCGCTGGAGTTATATGGATCATCCAAGAATGATGGAAAGAAAGAGACAGAATCTTCAAGCCAGTCCAGAATGTGATCTGGTGTTGGGTTTGGCTCCATGGTCATTGTGATGGAAGAAACTCTGAAGAGATTGAAGGAAGATTGAAGGGCTTGAAGGGCCTATGAGTGTTGGATCATACACCAAACAGGAGGAGGATAGAGCTAAGAGACTTTTAGTTCATCGGTTTTCTCAAAATGCTTATAAAATATAGCATGGGGTAATGAGGTTTTGTAGCAGTGACAAATGAGGGAATTTTCTAATTGTTGGTGTGCTGCTCCTTTGGAGGATGTGATGTTTTTTTATTAAGGATTTCAAGGTTTGCATGGGCAACTAAGGGACGATGATGTCTCATGTTTGTCTTGGGTGGTTAACTTTTTCCTTTGTATTATACTGGGGGTTGAGATCCACCGCTTAGGATTGGACAGAGGAATTTCCTATGTAGGTTTGGTTGAGGATTGTGATGGGTTCTTTTGAATATCTAGACAGACGGCAGACTCTACTTGACCAATTGAAGATTCTTGACAAGTTTGTGTCTTGTGCTGTACTTTGTTGATGAACCCAATGGGCTTCTTCTGCTTCTTCTTATTTTTTTTTTCCTGAATACGGAAATGAATATATGAAACTAATTAAAATTCCAATTTTTCCATGGTTTAGACATATTTTTTCCCTTGTTGATTCGATGAATATCGTCTGGATATAAGATGCAGTGAACTACTGGCCTCCCATTAATGGATAGTTGCAAAAGGCAGAGGTTTGTTTAGTTTTGTTAAACCCTACAGCATAATTATGTAAAAAATTGTGCTTTATTTTGCTTAAAAATACTTGAAATAGTTTCACACTTCTATATATAGGTTGTGTATATAGTTGATTAGTGTTAAAAAGAAATCTAAATGCTAGCCAAGCAATACAAATTGAAGGAAACTTTTTTTTTTTAAATAATAGTATTTACACAAATTGTCCAGCACAAAATCTATATAAAATGCTACATGACTCTATCTGAATTTAAGTTTACCTACTTAATTTTAAAATTCAATTTTTACTAAGTAAGTTATATTTGAATGGTTACAAAATAAATTATGTATGGTTTATGCAAAAAGTTTATATAATTAGGGTCAAATTAGTGTTTCCTTAAAAATATGACTAAAAACAAAATCAGAAATAAGATTCATATAACAAAAATTGCCTATTAGACGCACCCCTTCACCGTCAATCAACCTTACAGCCTCTGGTGTTACTGTAAGGATTTAAGATGTTCTAGATATGTTGTTAAAACTTAAAAGCTTTACTTTAATAAATTCGTTTAACTCTGTTGGATTGATACAACTTGAGACTGTGTAAGTATCGTTTTCTCTTGCATCTGCTGCCTTAATGAGTTGTTCGCTGTCTTGTTATTATCCCTACGCGTTTCATCCTGCTTTGTTTTACTATTTACTTGGAATTTGAACTGTTGGTTGAAATGTGAATTACAGATTGTTTTATATATTGATGAAAAATTATATGAGTTCCTCTTTATACTAGACATCATAAAATCGCAGCATAGTGCTAATTTATCTTAGACTATATTTGATATATTGTATAAAGAATAAATAATATAATATAATTAATATATTTTTATATAATGTTGAAATAAAATATTAAATAGTATAATATTTTAATTAAAATAATTTTATTTAATTTTTATTATAAAATAAATAAAGATTAAATTATTTTATTTTATATAATAAAATTAAATAAAATTACAATTTAATATAAATAAATAATATTAATTATATTATATTATTTTTTTATACCAAACAAAGTTTTTAATACAAGCACGTGTATGCCATGTTTGTTCCTTGTGACTGCAGGAACTTTATGCACAATTTCATGTAAAAAATGAGATGCGATGATTGTACCAATGTTCTGAAAACCGGACCGAACCGGCCAGTTCGACCGGTCGGACCGGGAACCGGTTCTCTCTCCGATTCGGGCTATGTCCCAGAACCTGGAGGGTCAAAAACCGGTGAACCGGTGTCAAACCGGATGAACCGGTCAAACCGGTACCGGTCCGTACGATTCCCAGTTCGCGCAGCAGCTTCCGTCCGCGCAGCAGCAGCAGCTTCCGCCCTCGTCCGCGTCCGCGCAGCAGCAGCTTCCGTCCGCGCACCAGCTTCCATCCTCGACGATCGAAAGTTCGAAACCCAGCTTCCGTCTCTCCGCAACCCAGCCGCAGCAGCAGCTTCCGTCCACGACGATCGAAAGTTCGAAACCCAGCTTCCGTCTCTCCGCAACCCAGCCGCAGCAGCTTCCGTCTCTCTGCGATCGAAACCCCTTCCTCCCTCCGCGATCGAAACCCCAGCCGCAGCAGATCTGTCTCTCTGCGATCGAAACCCCTTCCTCCCTCCGCGATCGAAACCCCAGCCGCAGCAGATCCATCTCTCCGCGATCGAAACCCTTTCCTCCCTCAGCGATCGAAACCCCAGCCGCAGCAGATCCGTCTCTTTGCGATCGAAACCCCTTCCTCCCTCTGCGATCGAAACCCCAGCCGCAGCAGCTTCCGTCTCGCACCGCAGCCTCCATTCTCGCGTCGTATACCGCAGCCAGCCAGCGCCGTCAGCTTTGTCTCCGCACGGACCGCACCGCAACTCCGGTGAAGCCCAGCCAGCAGCACCACCGCACCTGCTGTTTGGCTTGTTTCATGCCTCTGTTTTGCGTTTTTTTCCCATTTCAGCAGAGCTGTGAGCCATTGTGTTCTCGTTGTGCATCATTCCAGCCATCTACTGCTTATCTGGTTGTGCACCATTTCAGCAGCCATCCACTGCTTTTCTGATTTTTCATCATTCCAACCATCATTTTGCTGTGTTGTCTCTCCAGCATCTAGCAGCAGTGTTTGTGTTGTCTCTCCAGCCAGTTTATTATGCCCATCATATTTTTAATTTGTTTTCTTACTTGTTTGTAACAAGCCAAGAGCTTGTAACCTTTAGCTTGATGAGGAGTGATAGAAAGATTTGTATTGATTATATGAATGTAATATTTTTTTAATCTATGATATTATTTTTTTTGTGTTCAAATAAATTTATTATTGATTTATATTGTATTTTATAATTTTTATTTATTTTAATACTATATAAATAATTATATATATATTATATATATAATATAAATATATATTTAATTATACTCCGATTCGATCACGGTTTGACCACGGTTCGACCATTGAACCTTGAATCAGTACCTCGACCGGTTCAATGACCGGTTCGATTTTCAGAACCTTGGATTGTACACTTTTCTACTGTAAATTCTTTTTTTTTTTTTTCACCGTGGTCATTACTTCTTGGGCCATGTGTCCTTTGGTTTATTTATTTTTTTCAATCAATAGTGAGAAAAATGATTATTTTATTAAAAAATTTAATATAAATTATAATATATTAAAATTTATTATAATGATGTATAATATTATATTTTATATTTAAAATTTTTTTATTATTTTTTTAATAAAATATTTTTTTATTATTTTATTAACAGTACAAATCAGTAAAAAGTTAGGACAAGCACAAGCTAGGTTATACGGTAGGTAGGCTACTGAGCTAACCGTTGGTCTATAAAATTCTCAAATCTTTTTTATTTTCGCTGCTTGAAGGTATGCCAAATGAAATCTTGCTCACTTTTCTTTTTCCACCTGTTCAATGTAGTTATTTTACATATATATATATAGAGCACAGGAGTTAATTTAGTAGAAAGTTAAAATTTTAATAAGATAATTTTAATTATAATATTAAATATTTAAATTTTGTTGAAGAATATTTTATAAAAAAAATAATTTTAATATCCTAAATAAGATTATCCTTGATAAAAAAATTTTTGCATCACCGTGTATACTTATGCTTATAGGATGAGAATGTGAAAGATATGTTTTCTCTGGTTATGTAATTTGTGTTTAAAAGAAATTATAAATAAAATATTAAATTTGATTAACTTTTTTATATAAAAATTTAATCAAAATCAAACATTTGCTTCTTAGATGTGCCCACACGACCCGTTTATCATTTCAGTTACAAAAGTTGTAGCCCTCATGTGAAAATCATTTTCTAACTTCTGATATATAGTTTAATTGGATGCAATGCAATGGATTGATATGTTTGTTGAAGTAAAAATGGTCTGAATGATAGTACCAAAAAAAAAAATGTGATCTGAATAAGATTTGATTTTGAAATTAAATAGTTTTCAAAAAGACTTGGAACATTTAAGTTATAATTCTTGTATACATTTTTATAATATTGTAATTTTTTTATTAATTTTAAATAGATACTAATTAAAATAAGAAAAGAAATAAAATCAAGTTTCAATATTAAATATTCTATATTTCCTCATTTGACATTCATGAATTTAAACTTATTTCATTAATACTATAAAGAATTTTATATTATTAATAAATTATAATAATGTGTATTTTTAAAAATAATTAAAATTATAGGTAAAAAATTTCAATTACTTTAATAATTTAATTTAATATAAATTATATTAATAATAAATTAAAATTAAATTCCTTAATTATACATATATATAATTAAAAAAGAAAAGTATAATTTGTATTTAGAGAATTTGACTTTTTCTTTTTTCTTAGAGTAAAATGGTAAAGTACTATAACCAAACGGAGTTTCTCTGACGAATGATCGCAAGACATGAGAAGAGCGGAGTCTGCGACGATCAACAACGACGGTCTTGAACTCTAGTCAGTACGAGGTGGTCGAGAGCTGAGCTGGCACTGGCATCAACAACACCCTCCTCCATCGGATTCGTACCCTTTGCTCTTTCTTCATCTTCAGTGATTTCCTTTGCAGAAGCAAACGCTGTCTCTATCCGTTTCGTTGACAACAAAAAAGATGGGTCAAACTCAAAGCGCCGAAGCTGCTGCGAACGACGGAACCGCCAAGTCCAATCCCACTTCCCTGGAATCTGCCCTTGCAGGTTCTTTATTTCTTTCTTTCTTTCTTTCTTTTTTTCAACTTTTTTTAACTGTATGTTATCATGTTAATTTGTTAAACTTACGGGCTTCACTTGTTTGTAAAAATGTCTAGCTGGAGTTATGGTTCACAGCATATGGTTTTTTTTTTAAAAAAGAAAATTTCACAACCTCCTTACCCACTATTGCATTAATAATGTAAACTTCCTATTTTATCCATCCCTTTTAATGTTTGTTTTATTTAATTATAATTAAATATATGTTAATCTTAACAAATAATAATAAAATAAAATAAAAAATAATAAAAAATAATAATAATTAAATTTAATAATTAAATATAAAGAAGATTTAATCGGGAGAAGTGATAAAAATAAGATAAAAAAGAGAATGAAAAGAATTTAATTTGAATTGAGATAAAAAATCATATAATATCTTTTAAAATAACCTCTACCTAGATAAAGGAGATCTATATAAAAAGAAAGAAAAATATGAGGAGGAGTATAGAAAAAAGTTAGCACTTAGATACAATTAGAGCAAACACACAATTGATAAGAGAGAGGGGAGTATTTATACTAATTAAAGAACAAGGAGTACGTGGAGAATATGAGGTCACGACCCACGAAACATTACAGCTTAGGTCCTCTATGTGTTTTCAATAAGGAGGTATGTCACTTTTCCTTTGTTATATCATCATAATTCATAATCAGAAGAGTAAAAGTCATTCAATTGGAAAACCATGATTTTTGTCTACTTTTTTTTTTGGAACTTGAAATAATATCATCTTCTTGTTTTTCTTTTTAAGCTTTAAAATATTATAAATTATGTGTCCTTTATGCCGTTATTGTCTTTCATGATTAATTGTTCATGAATGTTTGTTTTGTAGTTAAATATATCAATATTCCTTTGTTTGATACATAGCTATGGATTTAGACTTATGAACCATTCTATGTTAATGCTAATAAATTGAGAGATTTTTATTTCTATTATCAAATATAACTCTCCATGTATGATATACATTTATCATCTAGTTGGACTGGTTCTGTTAATGTTATTGGATAATTTGAATTGATCCGAAGAAGCGATTGATCTTGTGTTTGAATGCATTTGTGTTATCTACATAAGCCCAACAAAGTTGGAACTGAATATATATAATCTTTCTTGCTCCCAAACATAATATCATGTTTGAAAATAATCTCTCCTAACCATGGGCTTAAAATTATCGTGACGGCTCTCTGATAATTTTTTTTAAATTAACTAATTATTTTATTAAAATCTATTAACCCACAATCATTTTCTAGATGAACTACATGGGCTTTGATTCCTCACTTTGGGGATACGTAGGTACTTTTGATAAGTTTTAACCTAAATAAATTCTTTTTTTGGTTTATCAAGACTTTAAAAATATATTTTAATCAAATTAGTAAATAATTTATTCTTTTTTTCGATTTGTAAATGAATATTTATTTCTTTCATTTCAAATTTATAAACATTTTAATTTATTATTTAATTTTCTTTAATTTTTAGGAATAAATTAAATGTGGCTATCTTTCTCTGGAACAACCTTTTTGGGGTTTTCGGGGAACACCGGGTGTGTCCCCGTCTAATCTAGAGCAGCAGTTTCTGTTGGTTCTTTTTGAAGGTTTTGGTTAAACAAGGAGGCTGAAATTTTATGGAAGTGTGCAATTTATTTATTCTGTCCATTGGTGTGTGTGGTTGGAGAAGAATGCTTGCATCTTTTACAGTGTTTCTTTGCTCCCAAACTTGATATGAGATAGAGCCATTTTTGGCTTCATGTTGGTGTTCTGCACATGGCTGCTATATGAAGAGAGATTGGGCAGCTTTTACTGCATTTACATAATTAATTTAAGGTAAACCATCTTAGGATGGATATATTAGGGATACAGTAGGATTAAGTTTCTGTCCCCGAATTCAATCTAGTTTTAAGACTAGTTTTCTTTTAAAGGATTTTTTTAATTATTTTTCTTAATAAATAAAAATTGGCAGCGATTCCATTTTTCTATCATTTTCTCTCGACATTTCTGTTGCGGCACCCTCCGAAGACGGTCCTGACAAATAATGCTTCATGTTTGCACCAATTGAAAATTTCATTCTCATTATTTCTTGCTATTACTGTCTAAACTTGGCTGGTTATATCACCATTTCTGTTGTAGCTATTGACAGTTTTTTCCTGCTATCATCATTAGCCGTTGGATTTTGCACCATTGTTATTTATCCAAATCCTGAACCTGCTGTTGCTGCAACAACTGTCCCTCACCGTTATTACATCTTGTAGAATAACATCCATATTGAAGCACATGTTGAATTTATTATTAGGGCATGTTTTATCTTTTATACAAAAAAATTTCTCTGAAATCCGAACAAACTAGCACATTACACTTAGCTTGACCCCCGGGTTGTATTCATTTATTACAGAAGCTGCAGCTTATGGAAATAAAGAGAATGAGGTTTGTTCATTTCTAATCTCATGAACTCGCTTTCAACTTGCAAATGAGTAAATGAAATTGAAATTATGCAAATTTCAGTCTATAGAGGCAAAGGCACAGAAAGCTCTGGAATGCCCTTGCATTGCTGACTTGCGAAGTGGTCCATGTGGATTTCAGTTTTCAGAGGCATTCCTGTGTTTTCTCAAGAGTACTGCTGAAGAGAAGGTAACTAAATATCTGTGATATATCAATAGCAACCTGGAGCCTGGGCATGCCCAGCATTTAACGATGTTCTTACTTCATAGATTGTTCATAGTTCTCCATTAGATTAGATCTAAGAAATAGCTATATTAATTCAATTTTGATTCATGAAACAAGAGATAGGGAGAAGTCTGATATGAACTGTTTTCACTGTTAGTGGGAGAGAACTCCAGGCTATATCTACCTAGATCAGGTTCTAGTATTCTACACATAACCAATGTGGAGTTAATGCACTGTAATACAGTGGGCACATGCATTTTCAGTGTATTTCAACTGCTAGTTACACTTGCTTGCAGTTTCTTTCTACTGTTTCATTCAGCTTCTCGGAGAGAACTAGAAATCTAAACTGACATCTCTTTAAAATATTTTTTTTGTTTCCTTTCTTTCTCCCTATCCTCTATGAACGAAATGGCTCAGTAACAGCTCTAACAGGTACAGCTTGCTGTTTTGATTATGTTTTTCTGCATGCCTTTATTTGGCTCTTCTACTGATTGACTAGGATGTTATACTGTTTCAACATTGGTATGATTCGTAGAGTTCTGCGGTAATATGCAAGTCCATATCACTAAATCATCATCTGTACTCTGTAAAAACTAGCAACCAATATTGAGTGACATTCAAATATTTAATTTTCTAAGTTTGGATTTCTTTATTTTCGTCAAGGGTTGAAATATGCAATTTGTTCCTATTTTGTAGGGCTCAGACTGTGTACATCCATTTGTCGCTCTGCAGAGCTGCATCAAGGCCAATCCAAATGCATTCTCTAAAGATGTTATAGGCGAAGCCGAAGACGAAGGCAAGGAGTCAGAGCCAATCCAAGACTACAAAATAATCCCTCCCACATGGTCTAAGGAATCTCAAAGTCCAAAGTCCAGGCTTTAAGGGAAGAGTTTAATTCTCTCTTTTGGGCATCTACTCAGATAGCAGTATGCCAAATTCATTTTGAATTTGCATTAGGTTTACCTAATTGAAAATGTGATAGGATAGAAAACCTCCAAAAAGTGCTTCATGTTGTACACCTGCTTTTACTCATAAAAAATCAAATTGCTTTTCTACACAGTTTTGGCAAGGAACTTGAATGCTTAGACCTTTCTTGCTAATAAATTGACATCTTTGTTCTGTTCTAGATGAATATTGAAAATGAAGATCTGCATGGACGCGAATAAAATGAAAACTGCCACTCAAGGTTGTATCAGATTATTGTTTAGTCGATGAAATGAAAACGAGTTGAAATGTAGCTTAAATTCATCTCAGCAGTGAGCAACATAAAAATTTATTGGAAGAAAAGGATGTAGATTGATGACAAGGGCTGATGGTGGAATGATATATCATAGTTATCTATGAAATTTTATGGATGCTCATAAATTGTGATCCCAAAATAGGGAAGCTTGCAAATCTGTAAACTTAGAAGTAATTTACATTAATCTTCTTTAGATATGATACTATAATAGGAATCTCTTCATTTTATTTTTCAAAATTATTTAAAATTTTTAGCATAATAGAAAGTCCCTTTTTGTATCTGAAGTATACACTAATGTCCCTTATTTTAAATTTCGGCATGACATAAATCTTCCCCTTAGGTTCAAATAAGAAAAAAGATGCCTATGTAATTAATATGCATAGTAAAGCTCTTGTAATTACTGTAGCATGGCCTTTTTGTCTTTCACATTCCAGATTCTACCCGATTTTTCTTTTCCCTGTTTTCTCCTTCACCCTCTCTCTCTCTCTCTCTCTCTCTCTCTCTCTCTCTCTCTCTCTCTCTTCGATTCAAATTAAACTCTTAATCTCTTACTCTTTGATGTTCTATACCTAATTGATGATATTGAAGCTCCACCAGATCTTAGGAAAGGCAGAAGAGCAAACAAGGAGATGGAAGATGAGCTTTCTGCACATATAGTATATAGCTAAAGCAGATACCTTGGTTAACTTGATCTTAGATGAGCTTTCTGCACATATAGTATATAGCTAAAGCAGATACCTTGGTTAACTTGATCTTAGCCAAAAGGCCGAGAAAGGTATGTCTTGTTTAACCATGACAATGAAGTTATCATAGAAGGGGAAGACGTAACAGTTCCTAGCTTTGTAGAGTTGATAGGCATAGCAGAATAGTGTTTTGCTTTCTCAGTAAGAGACACGCTTGGCTTATATAGATAACGAGATGGGTAACTCCCCCTCCATTCCTCTGCTTAAAAGCCTCCAAACATACCACCAAGTTTTGAGTTGCTGCAAATAATCCTCTGTACTTTTCATCAATTCACTAGAAAACAATGCAATCCATGATTCTTCTCCGTTTCTTTAGTAATTTCCTCAACAAGAAAAGTAACACAAGAAAAGATGCAATACTCTATTTTTTCTCTGTTCCGTGAACGATTTACAATGAAGTACCCATGTAAATTAACGCTGTTCCAAAATAACAATGCAATTATTCAAGAACGCAGAAATCATAGTGCGACAGTCTGAGAAGTTCATGGAAAGCCTTTGTAACTAAAAGAGCCTGCATTTACTCTTCGAGTT
Organism: Castanospermum australe; assembly: GCA_019955255.1. Lineage (NCBI taxonomy): Eukaryota > Viridiplantae > Streptophyta > Magnoliopsida > Fabales > Fabaceae > Castanospermum > Castanospermum australe. The sequence continues at coordinate 1,347,107 of NSJW01000334.1, read as the reverse complement.
AGGAAAGCTTGGAAATGACATGGAGCCACATGGAAAACTGAAAATGTTAATTTACCAACATTATCGATGTTAATTTACCAACATCATCGATGTTAATTTAACAACATCATCGACATCTTTCTTCTGCTTTATTCTGATGCTCATCCAAATAAAAATGAGAAGAAGCCTGTGACAAGTTGCAGTGAAAAGAAGTATCACTATGAAAGATAGGGGCTTCAAAGTGGGGGTGGGGAAGCATACCTGTTTGATATTTAAGGCTGAGGTCCAGAGTGAAGAGTGAATGTCCATTAATCATTAATAATCTCGACATCACGACATCACCCCAAAATGTCCTCATACTTTTGATTTCTCAACAACATAGCTTTTGTAGATTTGAAGAAAAAAAAAAAACACAATATAGCCTTTGTGTTTTCAGGTTCAAAAACCGCCCTCCACGAGGGTGGTTTGTAAACTTTTAACCAAAAAGCAAAAAAAAAAAAAAAAAAAAGATTGGAAGCTGTCTTCAATTGGAGCTAGAATTGTGAAAGTAAATCATGATTTACGAGTCAGTTCAACTCAGTCTACTAAAATAGTAAATTGGGTTACAAAATATGTAACTTATGTGAAAAGTAAGTCAACGACTTATTTTTTTTCTAATGACTCACTTTAAAAATTAAATTAATTAAAAATTTAATTTTATAAATTTTTAATCTTATTTTAATGATATTTTATGATAATAAAATTAATTTAATTAAAAATTTTAATTTTAAGAATTTTTAATTATGTTTTGATGACATTTATAACCATTAATAATTAAATTTAATAATTATTAATTAAAATTATATAATTTTGTATTTATTTTTATTTTATAATAAATTAATCTGTTTAACTTACGATATCATCTAAAATAAATTAAATTAATATTTTTTAATTAGTATTAAAAGTGAACCAACCCGACCTACCAAGTTGGCTCACATTGAATGCTTTAGTTGGGGTGACTTCCTACGCAGAATTGTATTCCAACAAAGGAATAAATGAATTATTTGGTGTTGGCTTCTTTTTTTATTTAATTTTTTAAATTTTTTTAAGAGGACAGTTTTGAAACTACAAAATAATTTTTTTATATCATAATCAAAAACTGCTCACTTAAAGCAATCTTCAAACTACATATTAAAAAAATATATATCATTCTTTTGTTGAGAAATGCCTCAACAGAGGATGTATTTTCATCTTATCCAAAAATCTACGCATTTTTACAAATAGTTCTCTAAAAAAGTAAATTTAAAAATAAAAAAAAGCAATTACCGCGAAAAAAAAAAAGCGCATTCGGTTAGAATCCCCCTTATTATTATTTTTTTAATAGTAGAAAACGGGTCAGTGAATTACCGTCTAGTGCCAAGAGACTGAACACGTGACCCTCTTTCGTCCACAAAAAGCTCCAAACTTTATCTGTTGCACTGACTGTTGTGTTGACTCTTGTTTCTTTTTCTTTTTCCTTTTAAAAATTCTATTTTTTTTTAAAAGAAATTCTATTTTTAAACTTGCATAAAGGCTGCAGTTTCTAGTTTCAACACTGCTAAGTGCTGCCTTGGATCTTTCAGAAGGGAGACAGCAGCTATGTTAGTTTCAAGTAAGATAATCAATTCACCTTGGATCTTTCACGTCCTAACAATCTTTCCTTTTCAGTTTAGTATTCCAGGGAGCATAAATTCATGCATGCATAATGTGACAACTAAATTGAGCAACCTTTAAATTCTTTAAGATCAATTTTGTCACCTGCCCTTAACTCTGCAATTTTCAGTGTTCAGCGGCTTGATGATCACGAAGAAGAGGAAACTGGTTGAGGTTTTCCCAAAAAGCTGGAGGAATCTGTGGGATTTATGGGAAATCCGCGTTACGGTTCTCCTTAGCCTCATTTTGCAGGGCATCCTATTCCTTCTTGGCAACAAGAGGAAGATTTCCACCAGCAACAAGCTGAGGATCATACTATGGCCAGCCTACACGGCTGCAGAATCTGTTGCAACAGTGGCTCTCAGCATACTCTCTACCAATTCAGGAGACTATGTTTATGGTTCTGCAGCAGACTCAACCTTCATGCTAAGAGCTTCTTGGGCCCCATTCCTTCTACTGCACCTTGGAGGACCAGACACGATTTCAGCATACTCCCTGGAAGACAACCAGTTATGGCTTAGGCATCTACTTCAGCTGGTTGTTCAGGTACTAGTGGCTGCTTATGTCTTTGTTAGTGCCTGGAGGTTTACTACATTTAATTACATCTCAATCACAATGTTTATCGCTGGAATCATCAAATCTGGGGAAAGGACTTGGACTCTTCGGCAGGGGAGTAGCAATCGCTTCCAGGACTCGCTGCTTCGTGACTCTGATCCTGGACCCAATTATGCTAGATACATGGAGGAGTACAAGTCAAAGAAAGACGAGGGCTTTGATGTTTCCTTGGGAAAACTGATTGAAACTCATCACTTAGAAGTTCCCGTTGCAGTAAATGATTCTGATATTGGTGATGCAGGAGGAAGCAACGATGAGGTTGACCTTTTAGACCATGCTTATCGTTTCTTTAACAATTTCAAGCAGCTATTTGCAGATCTCATCCTCAGCTTTGAAGATGTCCAGGAAAGCAGGGAATTGTTTGAAAAGGATAGTTTCACTCATGATGAAGCTTTCAAAGTGATAGAGATTGAGCTTGGATTCACTTATGATTTGTTCTACACAAAGACAGTTTTGCGTCATTCTATACCTGGTTTCGTTCTCCGTTCCATCTCTTCATCTTGCACAGTTTCTGTTTTACTGGCTTTTTGGGTCATCAAGTTGGAAGGATACCCAGAAATGGATGTGATCATCACTTACGTGTTACTGTTTGGAGCTATCATCCTAGAGATATTTGCTGTATTTGTTCAACTTTCCTCTGACTGGACGATGCTATGGCTAGGTGATGATGCACTATTTTCCCAGAAATAAATTTTTTTTATTAATTAAAGAAATGAAAACAAAAGATTAATGGCCAAGATATGTAATAAAGGATATTTAATGGCATTGATTGCACACTGGCCTGAAGGTCATGATGGTTCATATATATTTAATGGCTAAATCAAGTTTATTATCATGCCTTATCCATCGTCATCTTCATATGATGATACTTTATATTTGTTCTTTTAATCTCTTGCAGCAGGAAGAGTAGCTAAGCACTACAATAATCTGAATCCAGCGATTTCATCAATTTTAAAATCAAGAAAGAGGTGGTCTAATACCATGGGTCAACACAATCTTTTCACACTATGTCTCAACAGCAAGCCAGCCAAATGCAGTATCATCCAAAAGAAACTATCCGTTTATACATTCTTAGAGAAGTATCGGTACAAAGAAACAGCGATTGTTGAAGGTATGCTGAAAAAGATTATCTTTGAGGATCTGAAACAGAAAGTGAAAAATGCTTCAGATTTAAAGCAATTCTGTGCTTGTAGAGGTGGCTGGGTGCTTGGAAATGAAGGTTGCCGTGACGAGATAATTGATTGGAGTATTAAGGTTGAATTTGATCAAAGCATTATTCTTTGGCACATTGCAACTGATATTTGCTACTATGCAGATTTCAACAAGAATCCCAACACCGTGAATCGTTCTTCTAATTGTCGAGTAAGCAGAATGTTATCCGAATACATGTTATATCTGCTAGTAATGTACCCCTTCATGTTGCCCAATGGGATTGGACAAATAAGATTGAGGGACACTCGTGATGAGGCAACCGAGTTCTTCAAAGAAGCTAGCCTTAAATTAAATGATACCGGACGTTGCACAAAGTTGTTCAAAGAAACTAGCTTTCAATTTGATGAAAAAGATGCCTGCACAATGTTGTCTCAAGTGTGCACCGACGTTGCTCCATCGCAAGTGAAAGGTGACAGATGCAAATCAGTTCTATTTGATGGGTGTCGACTAGCTAAATCATTGGAGCCTCTGGAAACTGAAAAGAAATGGAGTTTGATAAGCCATGTGTGGGTAGAAATGCTGTCATATGCAGCTTGTCAATGCCAGTGGAGCGATCATGCTCAGCAACTCAGGCGAGGCGGAGAGCTGCTCACTCATGTCTGGCTTCTCATGGCACATTTTGGCATAAATGAACAGCTTCGCATTTCTCAAGGGCATGCTAGGGCCAAGTTGATACTTCAGTGATGCAGCTGAATGTTACAAATGTTCTTATTTCGAAACTTGCTACTATGATCGTGTCAAATGAATAATTTGGATTGTAGACAATTATTTATCTTTTCCCTTTCGAAAATCTATTGTAAACAATCACACACTCTTGTTTCTAGCATCTTTGAGATATGGCCAAATGACATGAACTTGCTTTTCTAGTTTTGAATGTTACGTTTGGCTTATTTATTGCTTCATATGCCACACTTTTCATGAGGATTTTCATGCGACTTTGACAAAAAGTTAGGAGTTGTAGGTTATGTTATTTTTGTCTACATTTGTGTAAAAATATTCTTTTATATAATGATATTACAAAGCAAGAAATTATAATTATTGATAAAAAAAATTAAGAAGTATATTTTAATTAACAATTTCATAATTTATTATATATACATATATTTTATTGTAATTTTAATAATATGTTTGGTTTAGTCATTAAGATCCCAAAACATGGTTTGGCTAAAGTTTCAAAAAATAAGTGTTTAGTCAAATCATAATTTGTAAATTTTTAAAAATCAAATTAAATACATAATTTAGTTATTAATTTTTTATTAATAATTATAATTATTTATTTTTTTAACTCACTTATTTTAAACGACTCAAATCCTTACCGTTACTCTTCTTCTAGTCACTTGTCCGTGTAAAAACATGAATATTAAACTCTGTAAATTTTCATCTAAACATGGAAGTGATTTTTTTTATTTTTGACAATTTTCGAGAATAAAAAAATCCCACATGTAAGTAAATGCTGAAAAGTTAAGCACACTATTCAATACTAGTATTTAATAGAATATGAATAATATTATTTATGCATTATATTTTATCATATCATTCTTATATTACGTTTTTTTAATAATAAAACAAGATAATAAAACAAAACAAATATATATTCTCACACACCCTCGCTGAAATCCTACAACATCTAGGCAACATAACCACTCTCACAGAAAATGAAAAATACACGTCTTTGCGAACAGAAGCTACATTACAGATTCATCCATTTATTTGCGCGGATACATGCAGGTCCAAGCCAAAGCAACAAATGCCTGTCGATCCAATATAACATCAATTCTTTCAGGATATATGGGTGGGTGAAGTTAGTTAAGATGGAAACATCGGAAAAGCAAATTAACAGTACCTGATATGTGCCACTGCCAAAGCTGAACTTTGTTCTGTTGGGTTGTCAGGTCAGCTATAGGTAATAATGGCAGGCATATTGGAAATGCTGTCCCATACTGGAGGCTCTTCGTTAAGAATGAGTCTTTTTGTGAATTCCTCTGGCATATATCTCAACTTAAGTTCACGGAGACTCTTCAAATGCTTTAACCCATTGGGGACCTCCAATTTCTGACACGACCTGATTTCCAGTTCCTTAAGACTCTTCATTGCATTTTCCTGTATATTCCATGCTTTTAGGCCACCCAGCTTCCACAATTTCAACACCACTAGCCGAGGAAAACTTTCTGCAGAGGACCCCATGCTTTCCCCCGTAAAAGAATTGGACATTAAACAGAGTGATCTTAGATTAGTGAGTCGCTTTAAAAGTTGCATGGGATCAACTTGTAATTCAGAGGCTGATAAGGTAAGATCAGAAAGACACTGCACAGGTAAACATCCCAGTTTATTGACTGTATCGTTCAGCTTGCCAAACAAATACAAGTTGGAGAGATACTGAAGCGCAGACAAATCCACCAAGCAAAGATCCTGAGTTATACCGCTAACATCAGTGGAACTCGTCCTCCAAATGGAACTCAACCTCAAAGTGTGAAGATTTTTCAGGCTCGCAACTTTCTCTAATAATTTCTTCTGCTTATCCGTTTTCAACTGAAAGGCCAATTCTAATTTTCTGAGGCCCTTCAGGTCTTCAAGCGAGTCTTTGAGAGGATTTTCTTCATGCACGAATAAACCCCACAATATCTGCAGATTCTGCAAGTATTTTCCTTTCGTTTGACGCACAAACTTGCCCCAATAGGCGTGGTTCAAATATAGGTGCCGAAGATGCTCGAGGGACCATATTGTACTAGGAAGAGTGCGGATATATGTATGCTTCAGATCCAGAGTTTGCAGTCTCTGCAGTTTGCCTATGGTTTTTGGGATTTCTTCTAAGTAAGTCCACCTTAAACCCAGATACCTCAGCTCGGTCAAGTCCCCTATGGATTCAGGCAAGTGGGGTCCGAATACACGCTCAAGATCAAGTACCTTCAACTTTCTAAAGCGCTTCTTCCCATTTAATCTTCTCCAAAGAACATGTTCTATGTCTTTTGCAGGCTCATGTCCGTCTCGAGTATCAAAGGAGATAAAGGTAACAAGTTCTTTGTCACTTAAAAGTGTGTCTGCATCACGAATGGTGCCTAAAATTGTCATCATGATCCGCAGGTCGCTGGTTCGAACGGACATGAAGCTTTGTTGTATATGTATCGTAACCAACATCTTCTTTTCGGTGGGTATTGGAACCACAATCAGCAAGTCGCCGGTTCGAACGGACACGAAGCTTTATTGTATATGTATCGTAACCAACACCTTGTTTTCTGTGGGGATTGGAACCATAATCAGCAAGTCGCTGATACAAACCAATAGGCAACCGACAAGCCTTCAGTTTCCCGTTTCCATTCTTCTTGACTGGTTGAATTAAGTCCAATCGTATCAACTCCCCTAAGTATTCCTCCGCAGTCTGTTCAACTTCTTTCACGTCTCTCTTTTGCACTAGTTCTTCTGCAACCCACAAGGCAATCAATCTCCTCACGGGGATTTCAAATCCCGGCGGAAAAATAGTGAAGTAAGTAACAAGATTCCTCAGATGTTGTTGACCACGCAAGCTCCCTTGAATATTTTCCCAGTGTTTTGACCAGCGTTTTTCATGCTTATCCATAAGTTCTCCAACCTCCCCTGACATTAACGACTCTTGACCATTTAGATTGCTCCTAGACATCAGAGAAGCAAGGCATGATATTGTATTTGGTAATCCCTCGCATCTTGCTACTTTTTCTTCTGCTCCTCTTTTCGTAGCCACTTCTGACAAAACTTTACGTGACAATGGTGACAAATGCATCTTCTCCTTAAACAACTCCCAGCTTTCTTCCTTACTTCGTAATTGTAGTTCTAGTATCTGGCAATCTGAAGCCACAGTTTTGTCACGCGTGGTGAGCAAAATTCTACCGTTGCACCTTTCTGGGGATGGCCGGAATGCTTCTTTTAGTGTTTTCCAGACCGTTGTGGTTGAGATATTGTCCAAAACAACAAGGTACTTCTTGTCCTTCAAGAGATTGCGTATATTCTGGACCCAATCGTCTGGTGGTTCATTATTTCTTTTTAGTTGTGTGCTGACACCTTCCAGCAGTGCAACAGCGTCGTTGGAACCTTTAGGCACAGGTACCCATATGCGGAGAGGAAACTTGTTCGATATGTCCCCATGATGAAAAACCTTCTTTGCCAGAGTTGTCTTACCGATGCCCTGCATCCCCACAATGGAATACACGGAGCCCCTGCCTTCGTTCAATAACCATTCGACTGCTTTTTTTGTATCTTCTTCCAAGCCAATGATCGAAGTTGAACTTGATTTTCGCCTCACTTTGTTATAGGCATTCACACTTCCCTTGATATCCTTGATGGCATTCTTAATTGGGATAGTTTTCAGGCTCGCCCGATATGGAGCACTGTCTTTCTGAGCTTTAATGTATTCATCGAAGTTTTTCTCTGCCTCGTCTTTGATTTTATTCAATTGTGCCAAACAAGCAGATTTGAACTTACTCGCACCTTCAAATTCAATCGCTTTCATCCCTTCTAGAAGTATACTCATATCTTCCAACAGGTCATCGAGTTCCCTGATTTTAAGAGATTTAATCTTGGTTTTAAGAGATTTAATATCCTTTAGGAGATCTTCGAGATCTTTGGGATAAGGGTGACTCTGCGCTTGGCTCCTGCTGAATTGAAACCCGTAATTCTTGGTTGCCTCGAGAAGTCCTGCCAAGCCACTAGCCCATGTCTTCATCTCTCGTGAAAACAAAGGCTTTGCCAACAAGCAATCAAACCTGAAACGGCGCTTCTTCCTTTGATCAAAGGTCTCGATGGCACGGTGTAAATCGTCCATAAGGGCTTTCACCTCGTCGATCCAAGCCTTTTCTATTGCACTTTCCAATTCAACATCTTCTAGATCTTTGAGAAAACCCTCAAGTAGTATCATCTTCAACTCCAATTCTTGCATGTTTTGGGACTCTTTACGGGCTTTTTGTAGAACGGAGGAAACGAGTTTTCTTACCGGTCCAACTGCTTGCGGTTCAGTTCTGGCACTGGCAGATTCCACAGAAATCTCTTGTTCTTGTAGGCTCCGAAACCTGGACCCTGACTTATCTTGCGGTACATAGAAGCCTTTGACATCCTCAAAATCTTCCTTCTTTGGTAAGTTCCAACAGATTGAATACACTTGCTTGATCTGGAGAAATTGAAAGTACCTGCAGAAGAAGTTTCCTTCGCGAGCTTCGAAGGCTGAAGTGAAGCACTGCAATTTCTCAATCATTTCCTCTCTTGTTTTCACCCATTCATCTGCCCGCTGCAACCATAGTTCCTGTAGTTTCTGGTTGTGACCAGGACCTGAAACATGACGATCTTTGGAAGCTTGAAATTTTGATACATCATCACGAACGGCACTCAGTAACTTGCCTTCTCTTCTAATGCTAATGAAATCACGCTTCGTCATGCTATTGAGCATATATGGCAATAAGCAAGAGATTATGATACAGGGCACATACTGTTCCCACGAGATCCAAGGAACAGCATCGAACATATGAAGAAAGATGGTCGCAAGAGAAAGGAGGAAGAGGAAAGCGTAAAGAATGGAATCCATGCATGGATAGTTCGAGCTACCTCACTCCTCGCAGTAGGGAAAAGGAGGAGAAGGATTGGATTATTGAGGTTTACACTAGGCTCTTAGCAAGGAGAAATTATTGTATGGATGTGGAACGTCACGTAAGATATTTCAGTATTTAATAATTACCAAAGGTGCTTTTTCTGGTGCCCTCGAAATTGGATTAAGAGGGTTTTAAAGTAGACTAATCATACGAGGACATGTCATTAATTTTGATTGATGCTGTAAGCTGAACGGTAAAATTTATTATTGCCTCAAATATTTTTTTATTTTACATATTCACCCCACTCCAGAATCAATTTGCCCAAAATGTTTTCTTTCACAAAACCACCCCATCCTAAAGCTTGGACGGAGGATGGCGGTAAAAGGATAATTGCTGGAGCAGCAGCACCACAGTCGGCATGACCCATTCTCTTGTGCCCATAAGAAGTGTTGCCATGCTAGCTTCCGCTACAAAGCACCAACCATCTTCTTCCTTATTAAAGCATAAGCTTCTCTCTTGTTGTGTAACTCTCTCCTTCTCCCTCATTCAATGCTCTTCACACCCGCCCCAAATGTTAAGAAAGTTGGCAGATAATTGACATTGAAGAAAGGCTCAAAGTCTGTCAACTTTCTATTGTCATCAGTGTAAGTAGGAATCCAAATCTTGCTCTGCCTCTTGTAAGCATCCAACGTGAGTTGAAAGCCAAGCATAAATGGTAGAAATGTTCTCTCCCATCTCCATCATTCTCCAATTCCTCTCTGTCTCTTTTTTAGTTTCTACTACTTCAAATATACTAAGATTTTCTCATGGGTCTCTCGTTCTGATGTTTAATTTCCATTTTTATCAACGCCAACCATTATTAGAGAGGTCATTCTTGGCTGCTATACCCTTCTCCTTAAATATTGGGTTAGTATTAAATGTAGTTTCAGATTTAGCGAAAACGAAAGTGGAAAAGAAATAATACATAAATGCCCTCATTCAATTTTGGCATCCCTACGGTTTTGCTGTCATCGTCCTCTCTTCTTTCAAGTTGATTTTGGATTGGGATGGTTTTATAAAACAAAACAACATTTGAGGCAAGGATGAATTTTACAGCTCAGCCTACTGCATTTGCTAAAATTAACATGTCCTTTTCTTATTTGTCTACCTCAAGTGAGTTTTAAAACCCTTCCAATTTTAAAGGTACCGCGGTCTCTGCCATTACAAAACAAGATATTTTTAGTATTTAATAATTATCAAATATTTTTTTAAAATAACATTAATTATTTTATTTTAATAAATGTATTTCTTTAAAAATATATTCTTTAATTATTAAATATTAAAATATATATTTTTTTATAAATTAAAAATATTTTTCTATAATTTAATTTATTTAAATTATTTTTAATTTTTTTAATTAATAATAATAATAATAATGATATGTCATTCTTGTACGATAGGTTTATAAGAATCAAATTACATTATTTATATATAAAGAGATGTATATCATTTTTACTGTACCAACAGATCGTGGTACGATAACATTTTTCGAGACCAAGCAGTTATTTCTCCGTTAAAAGTGTTAGGTATTCGGTATTGACTATCCGCTCCTATTTTTATCAGAACAATAGCAGATCAGAATTGTCGAGTTCCCCGAATTAATATTGTGCTGTTGATTGATGCAGATTGATTTGCCTTTTCCCTTCACTCGTGTTTCACATGCTGTCCCACTAATGTCATCAGTCATCATCCCAATAAATGGCCGTGTACGACAGTGGGGACCGCTGCGTCCTGTACAAAGTTATCCGAATAAAATAATATTGGTTTAATATTATTTTATTTTTGATTCATAAATTATTCCTATATCTTTTAAAATTGTAAAAACATAAATAATTTATATATTAAATACGAAAATTTTTTATCATAACATCTTTTAAAACGAAAAAATCTCAAATTTTAATTATAATAAAAATTTAAATTCATATTTTATTGTGTATAAAAAAAAATTAATTTTTTTACAAAAAAATTTATATTTCACTAATAAATATATTATTAGTATTTTTTTGACATATTATCAGATTGATTCTATTAGTAATTTAAATTTAAATGTTATTAGTATTCTTTTTATGTGTTATCTTATTAATTTTTTTGTATTTATATTTATTATTATTTTTTTACATATCATTACCTAATTAATTGTCAATTAAACATTAATAAATTAATATTTTTTATTAAAATTATCTTGAAATAAGTTAATAAATATTTTTAAGAATTTTAACTTTTAAATATTATAATATTATAAATAAGTATTATAAATTATTATTAATTAATAATATTTTTATTTATTTTTCATAACCATGCATCACACAAGTACGAATCTAATTTATAAAATTATTCAATATAAAATAATAACGTCAAGTATTTATAATTACACAATTTATATTAACTAAATCTAAACCACAATTTTACATCTGTTGTTGCTGCAACTGTAGCGAAGGCAGAAACCAGAAAAGGCTGCAATTTAGAGACATCGCTGAGCTTAGAGCGTAAATGTGGAAAAAAAAAAAAAAAAGACAGCGTCAACTTTTACATTTTTAATTTTTCTACCCATCCCATGTTTCCATTACCTTTGCATTGTTTTAGTTTTTAGCAGTTTCATGGTAAGAAAGGACAAGAAGCTGGTCCAGGTTCTCCCCAAAAGCTGGAGGAAGCTTTGGAACTTATGGGAAATCCGTGTTACAGAGCCTCTTGATCATACTTGGCAATGGGAGGAAGTTTTCTACTAGCAACAAGTTGAGAATCATTCTGTGAGTATTTTTTCTAGCAATTCAGGATACTATATCAGTATAGCTTCAAAATGACAGCATTTTGGGCTCTATTATTCCTTCTAGTTAGTGCACCTAGTAGGGCAATACACAATAGAGCAGTACTATTTCTTACTAAAACAGTTTCCACGAATTATCATGAAAGACATGGCATTTAAACTCAATCAAACCGTTTGCCTTTGTTAAGTACAGAAATCACGGAACTTAAGAAATCAGACAAACACAAATTATTCGTTATGCCTTTCGTGAAGAGTACTTCGTGCTATTTATCATTTTCGTACACAATAACAGCACATATATATTATGTACTCCCCTAGAAGGCTAGAAAAGGCAATTAACTCTCGCTCAGGCATCTGATTCAGCTGTGTGTCTAGGTTATAGTGGCTACTTACGTGTTTATTATTGCCCATTAACTCTTGAAATTGTTCGATCTAAAGTTCTCTCCAAGATGTCAAGCCCATTAGCGGCCATTTGTTGCCCACCACTCGAAACAGCAAATTTTCTCATATAAGCAAAATGGTTTACTAGTGTTCCTCCATGCTATCTCTAGGGCGGTCGGATCGGCAACCCTTAGTTAGGTCGGTTGAAGTCATAGCCATTGTTAAGTAGTAACAAGTGGCTTGTTGATGTAGGAGAGGTACCTGTAAAGATACTCCAACATTTAAATCAGTAAAAGAATAATATGAGAGAGGAGATAGTAAAAAATGAACATATCTAAAAGTGGTCTCTGAAGTATATTTATACAGCAGGTGGGGTATTAATGTTTCGCTTGATCCTCGATGATATTATGCTTGATCTTCAAGTGTGGATGGTGCTGATTTGAAAATATTCAGGGCATGAGGGGTAGGATCTAGGAATATTTCTACTATGTGTTTCTTATGGGCATGATAGGCCTAATTCATGAGCTTTTAAGGTTAGTACAGAGTCTGTATATATAGTGTTAGATTTTTATTTTACTTAACGTGATCTTAACATTTTCTAGTCACTCCTACCAAGTTAAAGCATTCAGTAATTGAGGATAATGACCTAAGTAATTTAGTATGAATACCCTATCCATCTACTCCTTAAATAACTCCCAACTTTCTTCTTTACTTCATAAATGGTAGTTCTAGGCTGGTTGGCTACTTATGCCTTTATTAGTGCCCATGGTTTCTGTTAGATCGAGCACTTACTGCTAGGGTAAAAGTTATAATTATTAGTCAATGTATAACTTTTTCTTCTTAAACCCATCATTAAGTGTAATAGATCGATATGATTCCAATCCTACCTAGACCTTACTAAGGCACGATGCTGGGCCACTCAACCAATAATTTTCCTCCCAGCACCTATCACTTGCAGTTTCTGTGTATTTCTGGGAATCAAACATGTGACTTTGTCTCTGATGCCACTTGCTTTCACAAAGAAATTCTTATATAACTTTTCTGTTTTACATTGATTAAATCCAATTCCAACTTTATCAAAAGAGCATTTTTTATTACTGAAGAGAATGTCTAAATTTTCTTTTCCTTTTACAAAATTTGCAAGATCATTAGTGAGCTCATTAATTTTTTTCTTTCAATAAGTCATTTCAAAAATTAATTTTTACTCATTTTCATTTGAAAACTTCCTAATTTCAAGCACTCAATTTCTGTTCTCAGTTTTTCAAGCTCAACTAAAGCACTATCATATCTTGATTTTAGATCAAAGTATTTTGAAGTCAATTTTTGAGAATCTTCAAGAACTTGTTCAAGCATTTCATTCAATTCATCATAAGTATATGTAGGGTCTTGATCATTTACCTTATTATGGCTTCTTGTCGTGAAACACATGTTTGCAATTTCTCCTTCATCTTCTAGTTCATTTTTCGATGAGGAATCACCACTATCACTCCATGTAGAATTTGCCACCATTGCCTTTTTCTTGCTAAACTACTTTAGAAATTTCTTCTTGATGTGAGGGGACTCGAATTTGTAGTGATCGGCTTTCTTGCATCAGAAGTAAACTTGGTCCTTCTTGAATTCGTCATTTGAAGGTTCCTTTTTGAATTGTTGCTTTCTTTTTGTTTCAAACTTGTTCTTATGAAGAGTGTATAATCTCTTAGTGATGAAGGCTATTTCTTCATATTCATTCATTTGATTTCCTTCATCCTCGTCCTCCTTATGGTGTGCACTCGAAGTGGCCCTCAAAGCAATTCCTTTTCTTTTTCTTGCTCTTATCCTGCGTTCTATTAAGAAAAGTAGATTAATTAGTTATTAGATTACCTCTTAAATCATCATATAATTCAAATCAGCAAATTCAAATATTTGAAATTAATCTCATCAAAATAGCTATAACTTTTGGCTTAGTAATAAGCGCCACAATTTAATCGGATTCCAACCCTACTTAAATTTTGCTAAAGAAGGATGCTAACCCACTCCACCAACAATTTCTTCCAATTGTTCCATCCAAGTTATCTCTCCTCAATTGCACTCCATTACAACCCATTTGTAACCCATCACTTTGAAGAGCCAAATGAGTTACGGTATAGAAGTAAAAAGATCGCACTTTAAATCAACTACATATGAAAATGATAACTCAAGCTCATTCCATATGATACAAAACATATATGTCACATTATAATATAATGGTGCGATAAAAATTCAATAACTTTTTTAAACTTCAATGCCTATGTGCTTTCTTTCACTATCGAACGGTGCAGAACGTTTAAACACATGCACGTGTGGCCTAGCTTTGGATAGAATTGTAATCCGAAACTATATGTAGTCCTCAGGCTTCTTAAATCTAAAAGAAAGAAACATACAATACAACTTAAAACAAAAAAAATAAAATACTTTTTAAAGTCCTTAAAAAAATATCCCATTATCAATTTAGTCGTTCGGTATTAATTTTATCAAATTTAATTTATAAAGTTTTAAGTCAATAACAAGTCTCAGCTTTTCATTTTTTTAATTTAAAGTATAGAAAGATAAAATTTATTAGTAATTTGACAATTAAAAGATTAAATTGACAAAATTAATCTTAGAATAATTAAATTGATAAATGATATATTTCAAGTATTAAAATTAAAATGATTATATTCTAAAAATAAAAATCTTTCAATGGAGAAAATTCAGTGTTCTGAAAACCGGACCGGACCGGCCAGTTCAACCGATCGGACCGAGAACCGGTCCCCTCCCCGGTTCGGGTGGTTTTCCAGAACCGGGGAGGTCAAAAACCGGTACCAAACCGGGTGAACCGGTCAAACCGGTACCAGTCCGTACGGTTACCGGTTCTGATTTTACAAAAAAAAAAATACAAAACGGCTTCGGTGCCGCGCTGCATCGCTTGCGGGAAGCCGGGAACAACTGTGTGCGAGTTCCTACCGGCGAATCAGCCCCCTCCCCGTCAACCATCGCCATCGATAACTCTGATTTCGACGACTCCACTGCTTTCGTGGTCCGAGCTTGCAACTGGATCGGCCTCCTTCAGGTCATCACCAAGGTTTTCAATATCCTCGGCCTCAGCATCGACAAGGCCACCGTTAAATTTGAGGGCGACTTCTTTATCAAGAAGTTCTTCGTCACCGATTCCAAAAAGAACAAGATCGAGGACTCAGAGAGCTTGGAGAGGATCAAGCGAGCTTTGGCGGAGGCGATTAGCGGCGATGATGGGTCGGTTTCAGCGGCGACTGGCGAGGCCTGCGGCGAGCAGAGGAGTTGTAGTGTTTCTTGTAGAAAATTTTCTTGTTCTGTCCTTCGAGGCGACGACAACGACGGTGAAAACTGAAAAGTCAAAGATGGATGGGTGAGATGTAAACCAAAATGGAGAGGGAAAAGCCGAAAAGGGGAGGGATAGAGAAAGGAAGCGTGTAAAGTTTGCCAAGATCGTTTCCCAACATCTCACTGTGCCACTTTTGACTTCAATCCAAAAGCTAGCCAAGATTGTGGACCACCATCTCGGTTTGTTTTTGAGGCCTTGTCCTTTTAGGCTTTTAGCCTTTTACACTGGTGACTGATGAGGAGGTCTGAATTTGTGAAGAAGGACAAAAGTAGAGAAAATATATAATTTAATGGATAGATTTTTGAAATGAATATATATGAAAAATTATATTTATATTTATATTTATATATAAATATAAATATAAATATATATTTAATTATATTCCGGTCCGACCACGATTCGACCATTAAACCTTAAATCAGTATCTCGACCGGTTCAATGACCGGTTCGATTTTCAGAACCTTGGGAGAAATAGAATGGATGACTACAGGATTTTTTTTTCCTAATATTATATGTTAACGTAAGAAACATATAACTTAAGCAAAAATTATTACTCATGCTTCCCAAAGAAAGAAACATATAACTTAAACAAAGAAAAAATCTCCAATGAAGAAATAGAATGGGTGATTACGAGATTTTTTTTTTCCCTTAGAATTATATGCTAATTATAAATAAAGATCGTGTCGTACCACTTGCAAATTTGCTGTAGCTAAAAAAAATAGCACTTATGAAATTTGTGGGGACTATTCTAATAAATACATGACAACAAAAGGACAATATCCTGCTTTTGAGAAAATCAGCACACCGCTGCATAAGTTTAATTTTGATATATTTTTAGTGTAATTTTTTTATTTATCATTCAATTACGTGTTATGGTAATTGAAAAGAGTTTAACTTAGAAGCCAATATGAATGGTGCATCAAACTTAAGATTGATGGGAGAAGATTTAATCTTAGTTGAAGTGCAAACTAGTGCGAGAGTATTTCTTATTGTACAAACTAAAATAAAATTAAACTATTATTTTAATTTTTTTAAATATTTACTTAGCATTAATTTAATTTTTAAAAAATATATGACATTAATTTGATCCTTTAAAGATGTATGACATCAAATTAGTCCTTTAAATATTTAAAGTGACTTAAAGATAGTCGTTTCGAAAAATTATTTTGGATGACTATTTTAATGTCATTTTAAATTTTTAAAGGACTAATTTGATATCATATATCTTTAAAGGATTATTTTAATATTACTTTAATTTTTTTAAGTAATTTACTTTAAATTTTTAGACACTAATTTGATGTCACATATATTTGAATGATCAAATTGATGTCAAGTGAATATTTAGAGGATTAAAATGATAATTTAGTCTTTAATTAAAAATTTAACTTTTCATTTTATCATACTCAAATTATTTTAGTTATGTCAAAAATGTTACACTGTCAATAAAAGAAAAATTAAATCTCCGTTGTATTCATATGCATAGTTGGTAAATCTCATAGGGATTAAATAAAAATCATATACATGATCCTCTAGCATTGATAATTTATTGCGAAACGTTTAAGCCATAGCCATATTGAAATCTTAACATTTAGGATTGGAGCAGATAAACGGAAAAAGGAAACACACACAAATTTATTACTGACAATGCATGATTTGTGGAATTGGATGAACTTGAGACCAACACCAAACCTATTTATTCGGACAAATTCACCCTATAGGAATGGCTTGGATAAAGTAACATTTCAGAAGCAATCCTAGGCAGTGCCACCAAAAGCAGCCTTGAGCTTCTTCACTTGGGCAAGATCAAGGAAGGTAGTCTTCCCCACTATTTCTGAAGATAAGTTATTGCCAAACAACACAAGATCAAGGAGCTGAGCGCCAGGGTTTGCGCTGCTGAAAATGAGAAAAGCAGTGGCTTGTCCCGCACCAGAGTTTACTTGAAAATGCAACAATCCTTGTGGGAAAACCATAATGTCTCCCTTCTCCAGTTTCTTCACATAAGCTGAAGTGGTTGATGCAAATCCAGCGGTGATACTCCCTTCCACCACTATCAGCAGTTCAGAGGCACCCGGGTGAGTGTGCATTGGGATTGCACCCCCTGGAGCTATGTCTAACCGTGCTGCAGAGATGCCAAGACCATTAACACCTGGGAAGTCATCAACAAATGCAGAAGTTAATGCAGCTTTCAGAAAGTTGGAGGTGTTTCCAGCTTTTGCGAAGCCAGAAAACACAAAGTCGTCCGCTGTTACTGAAGCAGGCGACTTGCAGGCATAGCCTGAAGGGCTGTCTGAAGCCTTTAGATCTGCAACGCAGAAATCTTGGACAGAAGCATGGGAAGACATGGACGAGAGAAGAGCGAGGAGGAAGAGAAAGTAAAGCATCTTGGATGAATATAATTAATATTATGAATTTGGTATGAAGGGAACGAGGGATTGGCTAGCTATATTACTTTTTGGTGGAAAGCTAACAGTATATAACGAGGGAGCCGAAACATATGGCCATGCAGTAGCTGTAAATGCAAGACCTCCAATGCAACGTTACCTTGATTCGAATTACTTGATCTTAGGAGAAATACGAGAAATATTATTATGGCCTAGACGTTATTTTTTATATATTTTTGTTATTCTTACACTTAATTTTTATACTAATTTATTAAAAAAAATAAAAAAAAAGTATTAAAAAATATATTTAAATATTAAAAAATATATTTTTTTCAATGAAAAAATGTAAGAATTTAATATAAAGATTAGATGTAAGAATATCTTTCCCAAATTAAATGACACGAGATTATAACATAAAAGGAAATGAGGATGTTGGTACTTTACTTAAACTAAGCCTGAAGAGTCAGGTTTAAATTCTTTTTTTTTTATTTAATAAAGTCTAAAGGAAAAGGTAAGTAAATGTTGGTATTTATGTATGAACATGACTCTGTAATAATTGGGAGATGCATTTGCTTTTTTCTCTCAAACGGACGCAATCATGCAATCCCGTGATATCAAGTTAGAACACTATTTTAATTATTATGGGAATGAGAAAATATACATTTTAATTACTGAATTACAGATGCATCACAAGTAAGAAAACTGAAAACAAAATTTAAGTTGACACAAACTAAATTATTAAAAACAAATTAAAAAGCAAAGGAAAAGCACAAAATCCATCTTACAAAGGGAGTGTTAAGGATTCTGTGAGTGCACAGATCGTACAAATATTAAATAAAGATCGTTCTTACAAAAATTAGGATTGAATATTGAGTTAAAGGAATTTTAATTATCTAGACTTTGAATTTGATAAAGAATCTAAAAGAAACTATTGAAACTAAACTAATAATTATAAAGTAATCAAATAACAAAATTCACAAATATCAATAACAAAAGAATCTAAGATAAAGGTTTTACTTATTCAATTGCAATGGAAGATCAAGACTCTCTTTATCATCAAGTTCTTGAAAGTGAATTATCCTGATTTATCCTTTTCCCTCTCTCAAGACCTAAAGGAGTATTTTAATTAAATTAATTTTATTCTCATGACCATTAATTCAATTAAAACTCATTAAGTTTTTTAATAATTCATTACTCTTCGTAAGATTAATTCTATCTGTGGGTATTAATTCTTAAGTTTAATTAATAGAATTTTGACATTCAGTTTAATCTTTCGATCTTCATTCAAATATCTTAGATCATGTATACATGAGTACCAACATGTAGCAATCATTAAGAATATTATTAATAAATCAAGAAATATTAATTTACCATTGATAAAGAAAAGAATCAAATCAATCCACCATAACAAAAGGAAACTTTACTTCCCTATCCTGGAAGGGAGAACTCTAGCCACTCAAAATCAATCATGTTCTTAATCAAAGAAATAAGGAAAAACATAGAATATAATCTAAAACAAAAAGAAGAAGATAGAGAATCCAGATCAACTCTTGTGAAGAAAAGTTTCTTAGCCTCCCTCTTGAATCTTCAATCTAGTCCTCAAGCTTTTGCATTTAAATCATCGTGTTTCTTGTGTTTAACAGCTTTTCTTTATGTTTCTAAGCCTAAACTTTTTATACTTATTTTAAAATAGGTCTTTTGAGCCTTTGAAGACTTTCTGTTCCTTAAGAATTTTGATTTAAAACATATTTTGTGCATAAGAAAAATCAGCGTTACACGGCCATGTTTGCATGGTCTCAAGTCATGTAGTTCTCTGTTTCAATATTTCGCGAGCAGCAACATTACACAGCCATGTAAATTACATGGGCATAGGCTGTGTACTTCTTTGACTTAAGAAATTTGAATTTGTAAGCATTGCAATTTAATATAGTCGTGTGGATTACACGGGTAAAGATTGTATAATGCTCTTTTGCTATTTTCTTTAATTTATTACATACGCAATCCATGTGATGTATTAAAAACTCTAAATAATCAATTTAAATTCTTGAAATTACATCAAAACATAAAGAAAACCCATAAAACGTAAGAGGAAGATTAATTATAAAAAATCTAATAAAATTACATTGATAAAATAAAAAAAGTAAACTAAAAATCTATTAAAACAAGTCTAAGCATGCCACGGAGTTATTATCATATTTTAATTTTTTTCAGAATATCAATTAATAGCATCCTTAATTTTTATAATAAATATTTAAAATTTATAAAATATAATAAATTATTAATAAAATATATCACAATTCATCACGATAAATATATTGATAAATAAAAACATAGATATCCAAATAATCTCTTTCACAACAGAAGCACAAAATCTGACAAGGCTCTAACTCAAAGAAATCCCAACTCATTTCGGACGCAGCCAGATACCCCATGACCCAGCAATCTCATCAGTCCTCTCTCTGCTGCAACACGACGCTGCTACCACCCTATCTTCTCTATCTCTGCAACTTCATCTTCACAGCCTGGCACCGCTACACGACTCTACTAAAATCCTGCACCAACCACATCATTGCCCTCTTTCTATCACTACTGCACCGTCACTACAACATGCACTAATAAAAATAATGCTTTATTAAAGATTATAATAAGAAAATTTTTCTCAATTATAAGTTTGGTGTTGATATAGACATTCATTGATTGGTTTCTGTTTCCCTGACTCGTGCTTCACATGCTGTGAAGGCACGTTAAACCTGTTAAAAGAGACTGAAGTTATCGTGCTGAATCGTTTAATGTTAAAAAAAATACGAATCGAATTTTTATAATTATAATTTATATAAATATATATTTAAATTAATTTATTTTATATTTAAAATTATTTATAATTAAAATTTTATTTAAAGAATTTTTTTAAAAAAGTGATTATTTATTAAAAAATAATCTTTTTAAAACATGTTATAAATATGAAGATTTTATATTGGCCATGGACGGGTTTATTTACCCTCAGGCTCACTTATTTTTTTAGTAAATTTTTTAAATATATAGTTATATTCATAAAACATATCGTATAACCTATTTTCTTAAATTTTCAAGATTTTAATATTGGTATAACAATGCATTAGTATTCTATTATTATATTTGTCAATTTAGTTTAAATTATTGATAATATTTAAATCATATGATATATTTATAAATTTAATTTTGACTTTGAATAATATTTAAATTATGTTATATATTTATAAATATGATTTAAATAATATTTAAATTATATATATATAAATTTTATTAAAAAAAATTATGCCAACTGACCCATTTTAGCCAACAAATCCATGCGAAGCAAGTCAAGCTATTTCTTTTTCTGCCCATTTGATAGCCTTAAGCCACGTTATGCTTGAGGTGTGTGTCCAGAAGATTTGAAGAATTCACTCCAACCTTGCAAATCTCTTTCAATTTTAGAATTGACTGTTAATTTAAAATTTTCTCTTATATATGATCTTACAAAAATATCATATTTTAGAATAAAAAATAAATTTTATGATTATTTTAAATTGTAAATTATAAAGTTTTGAATTGTTACTACTAAAATAATAATATTTGAATAATTTATGTAATTATTTTATTTTTATCACCGATGTATTAAATAATTTTAATTATTACTTATTCAATGATAAGGAGAAATGTTCTTCTTTCCTCATGAAGGAAATGCATTTTTTTTTGTTAGGACAAATATTGTCATTGTTTTAATATTAACAGGATCCACGCAATCAATGGAATCATATAAATTATGTGATGGTGAGATGAAAGGAAGAAACAAAAAAACTGCTTACACTCTCAATGTAAGGAAGAATGTCTCCTATTAATAATATAAATGACACAATAAAAAACATTACCCCAAGATTTTATAGGTTCGGAAACCACCAAATCAATCTCCTATTATTTTAAAAACACTTTTTTTATGTATCATTTTATCATTACAGATTATATAAAGTATGTATAAGTGTTTAAAAAAATCACAAAAGGTGTGTGATAGATCTTTTTCATAAAATATATAATTCAATTATAAAAGTACATTTTCTTTGACGAAATTTGCCTCAACAAAATTTTTCAAATTAAAATATAATTCAAAATATCGTCAAAAAATATTTCCTTTAAAAAAGAATTAAAAAATAAAATTTTGTAAATAATTTTAAGAGTAAATGATCATTTTAATCCTTTAAATATATATATTATATCACATTGATCTTCTATTTATAATAAATACATTAAGTTGATCTTTTAATTTTAATTTATACTATCAAATTAATTCTTAAAGTGATATAAAAATTATCTTAAAAAATCTGATAATATCAATTATCACTTAATGATAAATCTGAAGTCACATGTAAATGGAAGATTAATACAATACTGCATATATTTTTAAGAGACCAAAGTTAACATTTATTTTATTTTAAATTTCAGACTGGATCAGTCTAACTCAGTGATAAAACTGGTTAAGTTTTTTAATTTAATTTTAAAATTTAAACGAATTTAGAATATATTTCTTAAAGTAAAAACCTTCAACCACCTTTTGTTTTGGCCATCAAAAGACCTTCAACCACCTAAATAGCGAATTGTATTAGTCGGTGCATGGCCCAAAACCATATAGCGGGCTCTACTCCATAAACAAACAATGAACTCTGGCTGGCATCTGCTGGTCGTGCATCCAGATAATAATGTGTGCTCTTGTGTTTATTACTGCCCATGGAGTAGACTCTTGAACTGTGCAATCCAAGTTCCATCCACAATATCAAGCCCATTACGAGCCATTTGTAGCCCACCACTTCAAAGACCACAAATCTCATTTTCTCGTATACAAAACAAATGGTTTACTCAGCAAATTTGAAAATCAATTGACATTTGTTTTAATTTTTAAAAAAAATTTAATTTTAATTTATTATCAATATAATTTTTTTTAATATTATCATCTAATTACATATTATTAAATAATTAACTTTTTAAATAATTATTATTTTAGTCAAATTTTTTTAATAATTTATAATTAGATAATATATAATGTAAAAAATTTTATGTTAACAATAAATTAAAATTAATTTTTTTAAAAAATTGAGGTGCAATGACATCAAAAATTTGATCTTTTATGAAATTATCTATTATTCTTGCTTGCTTTTTGCACTTCTTATATAAAAAAGTCAAAGTAGCCTCAAATAAAAAAAGAAAGAATTAGTAGCCACTTGAAGTTGAAGGCATGGATTGACGCAAAAAGAAAAGAGAACTGCTATACATTCGTAAGTAAATTTCTTTCGTGATGTTTATCATTTCTCAAAGAAGAAATGATTTAGCTCTAACGATCCTTCTGACTAATGCTCCGCACTACGTAGTTGAGCTCTCACTCACTATTTTCTTTTATTTTTTTTAATTATGAAGGAAGTTTAAAATTTAGTGTGAGAAAAAATGATAGGTTAAAATTGAGATGAAACTGTTTAGGTGATATTTGATTTTAAGATCAAATTCTTAAAAAATATTTAATGACACCTGGGTTACGATTTTTAAATTCTCATCCACGCAAGTGTCTTGATTTAGATAATTATATACACTCACGTTATACATTCTATACTATTAAAACATATTATTGTTATTCATGAAATATTAGTATAATAAAAGTGAGTTACATTCTTAGGCATGAAAACTATGATTTGATTCCTGAGAATTGTATCTTGTAAGAAAAGTCATATTATTATTACTTTAGAAAAGCACGAGAAGATTAGGCTTGTAGTTAGATTCAAATAGATCAAATCCTTTTTCTTGATTCACACCAAAAAATAAATAAATTATTGTTAGAAACAAAATTTATTGAAAAAAAATTTGTGATACAAAACATATCAGGTTATACTGGGGCGATGGAAGTTTTTATTGAACTTATTTAAGCTTCAAGGCAATTTGTACCTTCTTTCACTGTCAAACAGTGCAGAACACAAAAAAAAAACAGCCCTTATGAAATTTGTGAGGCTATTCTCGTAAAAACATGACAACAAGGGTACCATGTTAATATAAATTTTTTTTATTATGTGTTATTGCAAGATATTAACTTTTAAATGGTATAAGAAGTGTGCTCTAAAGATTATTAGAGAAAAGATTTAGCCTATGCTATGTTGGTTCAAAAATATCCCTTCTCAAACAACTTTTTTTTTAAAAAAAAAAATAAGTTTAACTTTTCATATCATAATCAAATTATTTTAATGATGTAAAATGTTTTACACCAAAAATAAATTAAAATTAAATCTCCGTTATATTCACCAGTAAAAACCATAAAGATTGGATAAGAATCATATGATCCTCTAGCATTATTAATATTTGCGAAACCATCAAACAATAGCCATATATATTGAAATCTTAAACATTTGGGATTGGAACAGAAAAATGGAAAAAGGAAACACACATACACAAATTTATTACTGTGACTGTGATTGGTGGAATTCGATGACTACGAGACCAATACCAAGCCTATTGATTCAGACAGAGACACTAGGAATGGATTGGATCATAAAATCACAGTTCATTAGCAATTCTAGCCAGAGCCACCAAAAGCAGCCTTAAGCTTCTTCACTTGGTCAAGATCAAGGAAAGTCGACTTTCCCACCAAGTCAGAAGATAAGCGGTTCCCAAACAATGCAAGATCAAGGAGTTGCGCGCCAGGGTTTGGACTACTGAATGTGAGAAAAGCAGTGGCTTTTTCCCGACCAGCGTTGAGCTGAAAATGCAACAATCCTTGTGGGAAAACCATGACATCTCCCTTTGCCAGCGTTTTCACATAAACTGAATTATCTGACGATATAAATCCAGCAGTGATGTGACCCTGCACCATTATCAGGAGTTCAGAGGCACCAGGATGAGAGTGCATTGGGATTACACCCCCTGCGTCTACGTCTAACCGTGCTGCAGAGATGCCAAGCCCATTAACACCTGGGAACTGATCGACGAACGCAGGCGTCAATGCAGCTCTGAAAATGTTTGAGGTGTTTCCAGCTCTGAAGTCAGAAAACACAAAGTCGTTTACTGTTACTGCTGAAGGCGTCTTGCAGGCATAGCCCGCAGGGTTTTCCGGACCCTTCAGGTCTGCTACGCAGAAGTCTACGACAGAAGCATGGGAAGAAGTGGATAAGAGAAGAGCGAAGAGGAGAAGAAAGCGAAGCATCTTGGGTGCACAAATTTGGTATGAATGGAGGATGGATATTGGGATATTGGCTAGCTATTATATATAATGCTATATATAAGAGTTATTCTTACGAGTCAGAGCCTGACCTGAAGATATGCATGGTCCTGCTCTCGTGCGGTACGTAGCTGTAAATTGAAGTCCTTCAACTTCAAGGCAACGTTACCTTAGTCAAACTTGATCATATGAGAAACACGTGGAACATGACTCACTCTGGCGTTATATAACAAGTTGGTATTCAATGAACATGACTCTTTCACAAGTGGAGGATCATGCTTTCTTTTTGTCTGCTAGAAACGAGTTCAAAGGAGGGGAGCGATAGGATAAATTGCA
The DNA here is from genome assembly GCA_019955255.1 of Castanospermum australe. NCBI lineage: Eukaryota > Viridiplantae > Streptophyta > Magnoliopsida > Fabales > Fabaceae > Castanospermum > Castanospermum australe. The sequence goes on along the minus strand of NSJW01000334.1, from coordinate 1,321,618 downwards.
AGTAAACTAGCTTGAATAGAATTTAATTTTAAAATTAAATAGTTCTTGAAAAGAGTTTATATCACTTCAGTTACGATTTTTGAGTGACAACGTCGCATGATTAACAGAATAAGGATACAGATACCTATAGTGGTACATGATTACTGGTACATAGTCAATGCATGTACTAGATGCGGCAAAATTTTTTAAAACTATAGTGCGAGTACGAGAGGTGACATGTTAATAAAAAGTAATTATGTAATTAAGCCAGACGATAAATATTAATTTTAGAACATTCTAATTCTATAGTGGTTAAGGATACTAACTTGTACTTAAGTTGTATTAATTCATTAAGATGTGTAATTAAGTTGAACCCAAACATACCCAATAACAAAATTTAAAAATTGAAGTATATCTAATATGATTTAATTTTGATCCAGTGTAAAAATTTTTTATACTATCATCTAATTACAAGTTATTAAATAATTAACTTTTTAAATAATTGTAATAGAGTTAGAGTCAGATTAGTTAGTTTACAGTTAGAGTTTGTTATAGTTTGCTAGTTTGTTATCTCTATATCTACACTATATATAAACATTGATAACTTAAAGAGAATCTCACTTTTTCCTCCCGTGTTCATTTGTAATGAATTGTTATCTTAATTAAATTTTTTAATAATTTATCAGCTTATAATTAAATGAAAGTATAAAATTTACTAATAAATCAAAATTAAACTCTATCCAATATATATATGCATACATGTGTCAGGGACTTAATATCTCATATATAGAGAAAAGTTGTGTGTAATTTGAATAAATACAAAGAATGTAAAAATTATTTAATCTAGTATTTATTCATGTTATGTTATAAGTATTTTTCTTAATTGGCTCAATATTAATACTTATTCACGTTATTTTTAAGGGTTTTTTTATACGTATAAGTATTAAATTTATTTATTTTATATAGGCATTAATTTATGTTTTTTAAATATATTATCATTCAGTTTACAATTTAAAGAGATTGCAACAATCACATGAATTTTATATTGTAAATTAATTTACACATTAAAAATTTATTTTGAAAATTTTCAAAATTTGTGTTCAAGTCCCATCCCTAGTGATCCTTGAATTATATGACTATATATGAGGGTATAGAAGATCGAGAGAATTAAGAAAGATTTAGAATTGAAATGTAACTTTAAGTTTTAAGTCATTGTATAACTTATTATTTGGCTAACCTTTGCAATTAAGAAATATTTCTACGTATTTTTTTTTACCCAATTTTTACATCAATCCAAATAAATTTCTCCCAAACAATTTTACAGACACACCAGACAGCCTAGTCGATGCATTTTTACGTAATTTTGGTATCGTGTGAACAACAGCTTTGGGCCTTCAGTGCAATTTCAAATAGTTAGGTGGACAAAACTATTAATTGCCATTCATTACTAACTTCCGTCAGCTCCGATATATGTAACCGTCTAAATTTTTTCAAGTAAGCATATGTTTGATACGTAGATTTGGTAATTTTAACCAGCTATGTGAGTACCTAACTTATTTCGTCCCGCAGGTTAAGATTGTTTATCCTTACGAGACAGGTTAGGGGTGGATTTAAGATCAACTCTCGCCTTGTCTTATACTATTTATTTTTATTAAGTTTATATTTAAAATATATTTTTATTTAGATATTATTTATTAATTTATTTATTTAAATTATGAATAGAAATAACAAAAAGTATACTTATTTAAACATTACTTATAATTTATATGAGATTATAATTAATTTTTAACATTATAATTGATTATAATATAAATTTATCTAAAATATTTATAAGTACGAAACTCGATAGGTAAGGTGTGAATTTTTAAGGACAAATTTAAAGTTTAATTCTCAAAACCTACTGGGTAATTTATGTGTTATTTTGAGAAATGTGAGGTAAAGTTGAGTTACACAAAAATTTATTTTTATCCGTCTCATTGTTATGCCTATTAATATAAAAGAAAAAATTTTATAAAAAATTTATTTTTATTTTTTATTTTTATTTTTATTTTTATATCAAATACACACTAAATTGAACCGTTTACCCAATACTCAAAAATTTTGGGTGAACATTCCGGTCCTTGATCCAAGCGTTATATGGATCCCACGTGTAAATTTCACTGTTATTCGCTCTATGTAACTGAAAAAATTTATAAGAAAAATATTATATGTTCCATTAGGAAAAAAAATTTTACAAGGTATTTTTAAAGTTTTTTAGATGTGAAACTAATTTTTATTCAAGATATTAAAGCTACCTCTCCTACAAAATATTTAATAGGATTTAAAACTCAATTTACTTACTACTTAATTATATTCTTGTAGGTATTATTAAAGGATATTATATGTACTTGTTTTTAATAAAACACATATTTAAAAAAATTAAATAGAATTTTTAAAAAATGATACACAAAATTATGCAAAAATTTATGTTAAATAATTATAATGTAAAAATCATTTTAAAATCATAAGAAAATTATTTATTATATAAATAACATATTGATCGTTTTTTAACACATCCCTTAACAAATGCCTTCTATATGTGTAAAACCATTTCAATTTTATATATAAAATTATATGCTAGATCCGAAGCAGCCTAAAAAGTGGCATAAAGAGAGGAAGAAAATGTAGACATAGGAATTAATGGAGTGGGATTTAGCTAAGGTGGATGAAGCACTTTAGAGATTAAAGTATAATATTTATAATAGTAAGGAAGAGAATCAACTATGGTGTATTGAGTGAATGAATAGAATTGAGTACAATCTAAGTGTTCCTCTCTATATATATATATGAATGACTAATGAACTGATACACTAATAGAACTAACAGTAATAGCTAACTATAACAGAATCAATTAAATACACTAGGTGCTCTGTTTCTATTCTCCACAATAATCGTTGATTAAAAATTAATAATTTTAAATTTTATAAAATATAAACATATAAATAATGATATATGAATTTATTAGAAGTCTCTCTTTTAATTTTTTTCACTAATAATTATTCATTTTTACTTTCTTCTCTAAAGTACACTATGCAATTTAAAGGATCTTATTTCAGAAGATTGCATCAAGAAAATACAAAACTAATTACAAATTTGTTACTTTATTTTAATTTTGTATATTTTTAATGAGTCATTAAAACTTTATTAATTATAACTTTTCACAAAAAATTATTAAAATTTATAAATTATAATTAACATATAGATAATAATAATGTCAGGAGTGTTATTATGGTACTTAAGATTTTTTTTAAGTTGCTAGTATTTTAAATCATTTGTCAAACATTTAGTAATTATGATGTTTTTATTATAAATGATTTGACATAAACTAAAATTAATAATAAATATTTAACAAATCAAATAAAATATCAATATCATAAAAAAAATTATAAGTACTAAAATAATATTATGCTACACATTGAGTATAATTAGAGAATTAATGTGATACATAAGATATGAGGCATTTTCACTCATTAAGCTAATCTTTTGAGATGAACTCGTTATAAATTTGAGTCGTAACAATTGGTGTCATCGAAGTAGAATGTGTTAACTCAGCTCGAGACTAGTCAAAAGAGACTAACATGCAGCCAGTTTGTGATTTGAAAGAATATGTAATTTTATATCTCACATTAAGTGATAAAAGACTTAATGCGATACTTTAGTTATAAAATATTTTTATCTATTAAACTAGTCTTTTAACATGAGTTTAGACCTCTCGCAAGCTTGAATTGTAACAAATAATGTCCGTATGTAATTATGTTAGCAACAATTAGTGGTCAATAGCGTTAGAATGAACATTATTGATTTCAATAGCAAGATACGACTTTACCAAGAAAAAAAATATATATACTAGCTAGCAAGACGGAGTTGACTCAAATCTTCCGTTTCTCGAAACATCAACCAAAAAAAAAAAGGATTACGTAAGTATGTAGCAATCAGTGGTCATTATGCATAGTTCATTTTAATAATAACTAATGTTTATTTTATTAATAATTTATATAATTTTCTTTGGTTCCGTATAGGCCTATAGGGACCTAAGCTCAATCTAAAAGGAAAGAAAAAAAAGAGATACATCGGAAACAAAATAGAATAATTAAAGACGATCAGTCCCAATCACATCAATTTATCAAATCCGTCACACTATTTAATGTAAGTTTAATTTTGATTAATTTTTTATAAAATATTTTTATAAAATATTTTTTTAAAAAATTTATTTATAAATTATTTTAAATATAAAATAAATTAATCTAAATATATCTTTATATAATTTTTTAAATATTATTAAAAGGACACTTGAGCACATCCTTAATTTCAAATAATCCTTATCTATTTAGAGAAGAGATTCAAATTATTAAATATTATCTATAGTTACAACCTAAATTCATAAAAAATCTATTTCAAAACACAAAATTATTAGATGAGAGTGTTTTATAATTTAAATATTATATTAAATTTTTTATCTTATTTAATATAAGACATAATATTTATTTTCTTTTCATAAAGTATAAATGAAAACAAATAGAAAGATATAGAATATAGAAACTAAAACTTTAAACAAATTTATACTATTAGAAAACGTAAAAATGGTGGGATAATAAAAATACATATATAGAAGAGTGAGTAGTTTCTTATAAGGAAAAAAAATCTTCTAAAATTTGCCTTATATTTTGTATAGTATAATATAGAGTTAATTACTAAATATAAAGAAAATTAATAATTTTATTTTGTATACTAAAAAAGAAATCAAATACACCACGTTAAAGATAATTAATGATAGTTCATTTTAATATTCTGATTTGACACATTCAAAAATTTTATAATTACTCTTCAAATATTATCACAGATTGTCTTGTGAGTATATGTTATTTTATACGAACTTTTTTTGTTTAATTAGGAGTGAACAATAATTTTTAAAAGTCTATTACGAATTAATAAGCATAAATGATTAAAACAATAGTAATATATAAAAAGTTTAACTATCATATTGCGGAGAACAATTATTTTATATAAAAAATTATTTTTTTATAATATGATAATCATATTATTTATCATACTTATTTTTATTATTGTTTATTTATATTAATGTAAATGTTGCCTCCATTTTTCCATAAAAATTTCTGATCCCCGAGATATTGCGCTGAACTATTTAATTTTGCTCAGTCCCGGAGATAATCTTGACTCAGGAAACCAGAGACTTTTGAATTGTATAGTTCCCTACTTGCCCATTATGCAACCCAAACTTTCTCCTGAATTTTAAGACCATTTTCATCCCACTCCAAAAGGCCCATTTTGTTCGAATAATATGTTTTTTGGAAACAAAAAAAAGAAATACTTATTTTTAAGATAAAATAAAAAATCTTTTAAGGTGTAATATCCTTGGAGTAGTGAAGCTACCCCCTAAAAATAACTGTCACCTTCATTACGTATTTATTTTTTTTTGAAGAAGGATTATCTAATATCTGAAATAATAAAAATTCATATATATTTATCCAACATGTAATTTTTTTAAAAAATATAAGAAAAAAGTTTAGGCCTCGTTTGGAACACTATTAAACGATTGATAGTATAATATAATTAAGACTAAATTACCATTTTAGTCTTCTAAAGATTCGCTTGACATCAATTTGGTCTTTTAAAGATATGTAATATCAAATTAGTCATTTAAAAATTTAAAGTGACATCAAAATAGTTCTTTAAAGATATAAACATCAAATTAGTTCTCAAAAAATTTAAAATGATATCAAAGTAAGGACTATTTTGGAGGACTATTTTGATATTACTTTAAATTTTTGGAAGACTCACTTAATGTCATGTATCTTTAAAGAATCAAATTGATGTCAAGTGAATCTTTAGAGGACCAAAATTGTAGTTTAGTATATAATTAATATTTTTCATCTCTATATAATATTTGAGTAAGATATTTAATAACATAATATTCAGTTAAAATAATTTTATTTAACTTTTATTATTTTTTAAAAAAAGCAAATTGGAGAATTGCTTTGTATAACCTTATGAATTAACGTGTAATTCAAAGTTTTCACTTCAGTTTATAAATCTAAATTGTTCCTTTTTTTTTTGGTAATTTAAATTATTCCTTTTTACCATGTACAAAAGACGAATACTTGGCTCTCCGATAGTTGTAACTTTTTTTTTTTAGTTTCTCAAGATATTCTCGTATTTTTTGAATGTGTGATTAATTTTTTGAACACCGAATAATATGTTGGCTCAAACCTTAATTTCTCTTAAGAGGACAATTTACTTATCATTATACCCAACCAAGTACAGCCTTAAGCTTCTTCACTTGGGCATGGTCAAGGAAAGTGGTCTTTTCCACCAAAGCAGAGGAAAAGTTGCTGGCAAACAATGCAAAATCGAGGATTTGAAGGCCAGGGTTTGGGCTACTGAAGGAAACGAAAGCAACAGCTTTACTCCTACCAGCAGCTACTTGAAAATGCAGCAATCCTTGTGGGAAAACCATAATCTCTCCCTTTTTCAGTGTCTTCACATAAACTGAGTTCGCTGATGATATAAATCCAGCCGTGATGTGACCTTGCACCACAAATAGTAGTTCAGAGGCACCCGGATGAGTGTGCAGTGGGATTACACCACCTGGTTCTAGGTCCAACCGTGCTGCAGAGAGACCTAGCCCATTAACACCTGGGAATTGAGCAACAAATGCAGCGGTTACAGCAGCACTGATTATGTTTGAGGTGTTTCCAGCTTCAGCTAAGCCAGAAAACACAAAGTCATTCGCTGTTACCTTAGCAGGGGGCTTGCAGGCAAAGCCTGCTGGGCCTTCTGAGCCCTTGGGGTCTGCTACACAGAAGTCTTGGACAAGAGCATGGGAAGTGGATAAGAGAAGAGAGAGGAGGAGAAGAATGTGAAGCATCTTGGTGCTATGAATTTGGTATGAATGGGGAATGTGGGATTGGCTAGCTGCATAACGCTATATATATATAGGAGCCTGTCGTGCAAGTTGGAGCCGAAAGACATGGCCATGCGATAAATAATGACAAATGCAAAAAAGAGTGAGAGCCACACCAACAATTTATGCGATTGTAAAGGACATTATTGCGGATAAGGTCCCCCTGTTAACATCAGACAGAGAAATAGAAAGGCACTTCCCATAATTAAGCCAGAAAAGCCCTTTTCGTAATTAAACCGTTTGGTGAGTAAAAAGAAGGCACTGATGATTGGCATTTTGGATCTCAGACAGAGAGGCGCGCCGATCAAATAGGAATAATATTTTGGTTTGCATGAAGTGCTAATCGAAGTTACTGAAAACAATTGGCATTCAATAAAATATATTGACACTGCTCGGAAGTCATTGCTAGTTAGTGATTATAAACATATCAATAAATCGACATGTTGTGGAGGTAACAACCAGAAAAGTGTTATGTCAAGCACGTAATAATCAAAATGTACGCAGAAGAAGCAATTATTTTCTTTAGTTTTGGAGAACCCGGAGATATTTTCAGAGTACTAAAGCTAAACTGCGACAGAATGGCCAGAATATGAAAGTAACTAGGACGTGGTCCAATGTCACGTGGAAAGGAAAGGAAGCACATAAACAGACATTTTGACAGCTAAAAGCCTTGCTGTTCTTCCAATGGGAACCGTGTGGAAATGTGTGGATCAGAGGAAAGCCCTTCCTGCTAAGATATCTTAGCAGTGGCATCCCATATAGACGAACTATTAGAGATTGTATTACGGAAGGATACAAAGGAAGATGGAAAAAATGAGCATGAATATGATGCAGAATGTCAGTTATCACCCACTTTTCTGTTTATGGTGTTACATTCCAATTAGTTTTTAAAGAAGCAATTGGGAATAATATTGAGAGAATAAGTGATCTCAGATATGGTTGAGGTTTTATAGGTTGAAGGATTCGCTAGTATCATATCACCAAACTAGTCTGTGTCAAAGTTTCAACTGTTGATTGAAGGCCCGAAAATTGTCCTTGATATATATATATCTTCAACATTTTCTATGCAAAGTTCCTTGAAGAGAAGGTGGAAGTTAACAAACTACTGCAAAATTAAGATCTCCTTCCGATAGTTTGTACTAGTACAAGGAAGCAAGCATTGCTCAGATGTTTACTGAAGTTTCTTGTTTACTGTTCACTCAACTCTGCCCCATGAACAAGCTTTTTCCTTGGATTCCTTTGTATTTTCCGTTTTAAATTTTATTGGATAAGACTATCCAAAATGTCTATGATGCAAAATGAATGATGATTCTGCCTCATACTCGTGCCCATTTTAGCTGTCTTCCTCTATATTCTGCAGTTATACTGTTTCTAACAGTGTCAAATGTGTCAATTTCCATGCCGTCCCTCAAATTCTTTTCAAAAGATAAATGAAAGGGAAAAAAAAAATAAAAGTAGTGGTATTTCACTGGAACGCTAATATGGACAACGAAGTACAAATGCTCTTATGAGAATTGGAAGACGGTGAAGCCGCAAAAGAAAAAAAAAATCATGATATATCCTACTTAATTTATATGGACAAAAGTTGACTTCCTATGGAGACCATAACTACATGGACAGAAATTCACTACTAAGTGACCACCTGTTGATGAAGTCTTTTTGTCAGTATAGGCTTAACTAGATAAGCAAGAAGCGACCATCATGTTTCAGAAGCAAAAATAGAATCCTTCCACATTAGGAGGATTTGAGTTAGGAAGGTCATCCAAACGAAGGTGGCCTATAGGAAGGTCCCCATTTCATGAATGTAAGTAAGCATTAAGACTTAGCTTCCTTCCAATTTCCATCGATTTTTGAGCAAAAGTAAATTGTATGCATAAATTACAGAACCCACCAAAAAATTTAAAATATCAAGTAGTACATCACGATGGGAAAAAGACCAACATAATCATTTCAATTTGCTGTTAATTAGTGGGGGGATTTCAGCTTTTACCTACAACGGACAAATGTGATATTTATCTAGGCCAAGCTGGTAATTCTTGTTTCTTCCTCGCAGCAATAGATACAAATACAATCAGCTGCAGAAGTCCCGTGCGGAATAGTAGTATTTTGACTACTTTCCAAGTTGAACAACAGCAGGTACAATTATGATAGAAATAGCAAATAATAATAAGGTGATGGTTATCAAATGTAAACATTGTTAGAATAGCTTCTGTCAATACTAACATTATAATGTCCTAGGTACTCCACTGAGCTTAGGGAAAAGTCAGAGCACTCCATTTGTATATAACACATCTCAAAACTCTATACTTGTTGAATAATGACTATGTAAAAGTAGCGTTAAGGGGTGTAAATAATTTGAACTATAAAAAAAGTGAGATTCAGATGATATTTAGTTACTTGTTAAAAAAGAATGTGAGAAGTATGTGAATCAAGAGTGCGAATTACAAAGTCTAATATAACGCATCCCAACAATAATGAATGAAGTTTACCTATACGTGTTATTGACCTACAAAAGACTGTTTCCAAGCTTATGCAGCAAATTATTTCTCTCCCCTTTATTTGCCAAAATAATAAATTCTTCTTGCATTTTACTATTTTCTAATTTTTCTTAACTTTCTCTGAATATCCTGTAACAATAATTTTTTTAAATCTATTTTAAAATTTTGGGCTTCAAAAGAGAAAATCAGCATGGCAGTAAGGAGATCGGCAAGGAAAGTGTGTTGCCTGTTGGGAAAAGGAGAAGGTTTTCCCAAACCCAATTCATAACACATCATGCTAAACAAATTATACATGTCAGCAACTCTGCAACTGCACAGTGCATAGAGTCTGATCCCAGTCAAAAAAAAACTCCCAGGTAATCTTTAAACCTACTGTGAACCATCACCCAGTCAGCCAACAAATGCTTCACAAATATGGAAAGAGATGAGCTGAAAGGAAATGTGATTCATTAAATTTTTGGGTTAATGAATGAAAGGCTCAGTTAGGTGTGACACCATGAGGAGAGCATGTGTTATGGGGCAGAGCAACGGAGTGCGAACAGTTTTAACCTCAGAGTGCACTTTCCTGACACCTCCTGCCAACTTGCTAGAGAGAAAGACAAGTGCTTTCAATTGCAAACAAACAAGTCCGAACCTCCCTTTACCCGATAGTCTTTTACTTGCACTGTCCCAACCAGCATCACTTGCTGCCACTTCTTCATATATATTTGTTAAAGATTGGAAAATGTTGTCACATATCTCATACTTTCATGATTAGTTACCACAACGCTGGGAGTTTTTTTTTTAAACAAATGAATTTACTTAATCATCATTTGATTTTTCTTTTTTAGATGTTAATCATCATTTGATTAGTTGCTAGCTAAATCAGTGGCCAAAAATGTTTGATGTATAATCTTCGGGTTAAACGAATCATTAAATGAACAAAAATGTACAAGGTTATCATGATGGTACCAAAAGGGACCGAGAGGCCAAATTGACCGCAACCCAATTGCTACTTAAGACGATTAAAGTGAGGAACTTAGGGGAGAAAATGTAAAAGGGGAAAGCATCAATCCGTACCAAAAAAAAAAAAGCAGGATTCACCTCTGTCTATGGCCTCCATATCTATCAATGAGATCATGCCACACATGCTAAGCCAAAAAGATTAAAAATGACACGTACGAGACTTTCTATTATTTAGAAGTTACAATACCCTCGGATTGCAAAAGAGATTGCTATAGCCACTATTGCTCAGCAGCTTACCATTCACATAATCAGATATTCAGATGGCACTCTTTTCCAGGACTGTGATGTGGAGACAGCAAAACCAAAGGTGCATGGACTAACATGCATTTGAATTTAATTTTTTCTTCTTTCCTTTGTACATTTGTTTATGGATTTCTGTAAAGATGTCAGAGACAAGAGCAGCAACAAAGGCAGCTGCAGAGCAAAAACAGAGGTGCAGTCATTATAAGAGCAGACTCACTCACTCACCCATCCTGCTCATAGAGAAATAGAGAGGAGGTGGCAGAAAGCCAGAAGAATCATCAGAGCCATTAGTATTAGCCATGCACAGAAGTAGATTCTGCAACCAATGACCCTCAAAACATGCCCTTCAAATCAGCCCAACTAGAGCAAACCATCTTTCTTTGTCTTTGAAATCTTTTATGTTGTTCTTCATCAGTATATAGGAAAGACACATATTCTTCCCTTTTGCTCAAAAATGATGAGTGCAAGTGCAAGAAATAGGTCTCCTTTCACACCGACTCAGTGGCAAGAACTAGAACAACAAGCTCTTATTTTCAAATACATGGTTACAGGAACGCCCATCCCACCAGATCTCATCTATTCTATTAAAAGAAGTCTAGACTCTTCAATATCTTCAAGACTCTTCCCACATCATCCCAGTAAGTGCGAAGCTAGCATATTTCTATTTTTTAAGCTCATGGTTAATTTTTTATATATATGTTCTCGGTTATTATATATCTACTTTTGTTGAGAAACAAATAAAAATTAGAGTCTGGTTTGCCATAACTCTGGCTGCAGTTGGGTGGGGATGTTTTGAAATGGGTTTTGGCAGAAAAGTAGACCCAGAGCCAGGAAGGTGCAGAAGAACAGATGGCAAGAAATGGAGATGCTCTAAGGAAGCATATCCAGACTCAAAGTACTGTGAAAGACACATGCACAGAGGCAGAAACCGTTCAAGAAAGCCTGTGGAAGTTTCTTCAACAACAAGCACCGCCACAAACACCTCCCAAGCAATCCCATCATATAACAGAAACCTTTCCATGAGCTACCCCAACACTCCTTCAACCTCTTATTTCCCTTTCTCTCCATTAACCTCATCAATGGCCTCTGAGTCCCAGCCCTTTTCCCATTCTTACCAAAATTCTTCTCTAAATCCCTTCTTTTACACCCAATCAACCACTTCTAGAACCCCTGATTCTGATTTTCCACCTCAAGATGCCACTACCCATCAGCTGTTTTTGGACTCTGGATCTTATTCTCAGGATGAAAAGGATTATAGGTACGTATAAAACAAAATATGACTACTTTTTCTCGTTTTTATTCTTTCTCCTAGTTGATAACCTCTACTTGATTCTTGCCAGCAGGCATATTCATGGAATGAGAGAGGGTTTGGATGAGCAAGCTTTCTTCCCAGAAGCTTCAGGGTCTGCTAGGAGCTATCCTGACTCATATCAACAATTATCAATGAGCTCCTACAAATCCTATTCAAACTCCCACTTCCAAAACATCAACGACAAGCAAGAGCAACATTGCTTTGTTTTGGGCACTGACTTCAAATCAACGAGACCAACCAAAAGTCAGAAGGAAACCGAGACAACCCAGAGACCCCTTCACCACTTCTTTGGGGAGTGGCCACCAAAGAACACAGATTCCTGGCTTGATCTTGCTTCCAACTCCAGCATCCCCACCGGTGATATGATCTTGCTTCCTGCTCATTATTTTAGCACTTTAAATATTTTCACTTCTTACTTACCTACAAATTATTTATACTTAGTCTCCTTTATCCTTGGCAGATGAATGACACTTTTGATTATGTGCTAGTGGATACGGCGAAGAAAGACTTGTGATAAAGATCAAGGTTTTGTGGCTGGGGTGGCTTTCTTTTACAAAAGGTGTGGTCTACTGGTCTTATTGTGTTATGTAGGGGGCCACAGTAGGATTTGTGTCTTTACTTTTCTTGATATTTCTATATGCTTCTTTCTTTCCCTTGAAGAAAGCATGTCTCGGATTTGCACACTTTGTTGTTTGACTGAAAAGCATATTAAGTTGCTCTGCAGTCTGCTTTTTAATGGGTGGTAGCAAGGACAATTCAAATTGGCTCTGATGCTTCTGCTTATTCTGAACTTGTGCATGGACCCAGCAGGCAGCAGAGAACATGTGCAATGAATATTTGCATATTTTACCACAACTAGGACTAGGAGGGAAGGACACTTTCCAACCAAAAACAAAAATGTCTCTGTAACTCATCCAATGGACTAGACTAGAGTAGAGAATTGAGATTTACCAGCAAGGTTTCAAACTTTACAATCAGCTGCTTATTGTTCATTTTCATTGAATATCTAGATTCTGCTTTGTTTCATTGCCCTGAGTTCCCCTGTAGATCCTTCATAACCTCAGCGAAGTGTATTTATGCTAAGATCACCTTCAATACAACCTAGGAGTGAAAGTGTATGCAATCTTGGAGTTTTTTTATAGTAATTTAACAAAGAAAAAGGTCACAAAAACAGAGTGGCACTATGCGCCAATTGCACTATTCTCTCCTACCCCACCTTTTATAAATGAATAATAATAGTACCAATCTATCATTTTGGATATATTTCAAATGTAATATCATCATGAATCTCCTATACTATCAACATCGGTCAGCCTGCATGCACAATTTAAAGTTTTGCAACTACAATAGACGAAAAAGTAATGTTGCTCCTTCTTTTCATTTTGTAGCCAGTATGTTACTCTTTCAAACATAATGAACAAGCATCACAATAAATTGGTCTTAATTATTTAAGTCATAAATAGGTGCTTACAAGAATCTCACATGTTATAATTGGAATCCCAACTTCCTGTGTTACTACTTTGAGACTAGAAGAAAGTTTGATCTATGTTTTCTCTCTATTAGAAAAATTAAATCACCTCGTATGACATAACTAACAAATTTTATTTCCTACAAGCCTGTAGTGTTAGATATTGTTTGGAGTTCAAAAAAAAAAGAGAAGAAATTAAGAAAATATATAGAATAGGTACACAAATACAAAAATGATGAGTAGTTTACGACCAATGAGCTGGATGGAAATTGTTAATTGAAGTGATGAGAACATAGTTAATGAAGGCAAAGGAAAGTTGAGAAAGTACCCATGAAAAGGGAAAACGATGAAGTAAAGTTGAGAGATGAACTTAAAGTAAGAAAGGACACAAATGGAGAGAAACATAAAATCATAAATGAAGAAGTGGATAAGGGAGGAAGGATATAAAGAGGGAGAAAGGGAGAGGGGTCAGCAAGAGCAACGACACTTAGCCCCTCTAGCTCTAGGGCACTTACCCAGCTCCACCTCTTAACTAAGGTAGTATGAGCAGTGCAGGAATTAAGAGGACAGATCTCAATGTGTGCCATATTGACGTAAAGTCCCCTAAAAGGGAGTCTTTCGTCTTTTATTTTAAAGCTTTAAGAGAAAGTGCTTTGAAATGTGAGGGCTATATCACTTGTGTAGATAATATGTTAATGTGAGGGCTCTATCACTTGTGTAGATAATATGTTATCATGCTTTCTTTATAAAAAAAAGTTAAAAGTAATGGCAAACTACTTCATTCTGAAGTTATGTTGGGTCACATGTCTCAACGACAGTAATACATAACAAAGATTGAATTTAAGCCTTATGAATAAATTGTTTTCATCCTTATTACCAAAAAAAAAATGTTTTCATGCTTACAATTCAAACCATCCCTGTTGGCATATGTTATCATTTTAAGAGATTATCATGAGCATGAGCAGAATAAAAAGTTTTATCTTACAAAATAAGGACTATTTTTTAGAGCATCAAATATAGAATTATTATAAAATTAAACCGTTGTTGTATTTCTACGCCCCAATATTTGTGTGGACTTAAATGTATCCTTGCTGAAGACAAAGGATTGTAAGGCTTATGGGTTTATTTTATTTCTTCACATAGGCATACTGGGCTCTTTTACTTGTCTTTAATAACTATAATTTTTTTTTTATAAAATATAATTTATATCTTTAAAATTTATTTTGATATTAAATTATTTTTAAAAAAAAATTTATTTTATTAAACTCTATTAAATTTTAGTTCAATTTAAAAATATTAATTTTTTTATTAAATTAAACAAAAATTAACATACAATTTTAAATTACACTAATTTTTAAGAAGATTTAGTGAAATAAAAAAATTTTATAAGAATAATTTGACATAAAAATAAATTTAAATAATATAAATTATATTTTATTTTATAAAATTTTTTAATTAAATTATCGTATAAATTGTATTTGGGTCACATAATATATAAGTAGAGATGATTTTTATTTTATTTAGTTGTAAAATTATTTTTATATTTCTTAGGTAAGAGTGAAATTGCCCCAATAGTGTGTCTTAATTTCGGAGGAAATTATTATTGTTTATGATTGATGGGATATGACTGGGAATTGTTGGGAGATATTTTGCCTTGCAATCATAGTATGGTGGACTTAAATTGCATTATTGACAAGACAGTGCGTTGAATGTTTCATGGTTGCTTTCTTGTACGGTCGAGTTATTATCTAACAATGCCAAAGCTACTTTCAAAAGCTAACAGAGGTCGAATCTACTTATCTCCTTGTCTTGAAAGTGTGCATTATGTTTGATAGTTATCATTTAACAATCTAGAGGTGAAAACTTTATCCATAATTTTTTATATAAATTTCAGCTCTAAATTTTTCATCTTCATATTTATATTTTATAATTTTTCATTTCTAAAAAAAATAGAGTACGTTAAAGTAAAACAAAACAGTCCCAATTGAATTTGATTTTGAGATCAAGTAATCTAAAAAATAAAAATCGTATCACTTGAACTAAGGCTCTTGGTGTCACTTGATGCACTTGGTACATATGAATGGCTTAAAAATAAGCATTTTGATTGTTGAGAGTTGTATTTTATGATAAAAGTTATATCATATCACTCTGAGCTTAAGAAAATTAAGTTTATAGAACAGTTTAAATATATCAAACAGTATAAAAAATACTCTTAATTTATATATCAAACTTAAAATATTTAAAAATATATAATTTGATCTTATCAGTTGAATCAACTTTTATTGATGATACACCCTTATTTTTAAAGATACAGCAAACTCACTTTAAAAGATGAAAAATAAATAAAATAATACAAGTAAAAGAGGATTTTATATTTATTTCTTAGTAGAGTGGATGAAAAAATAAAATCAAACACATCTTAATCCACTATTGTGCATTAAGCCATAATTATACAGAGTGTGACGCATGGTAATATAATTAAATATAAATTATTAATTTAATTTAAAAATAAGTTGAACAGTTAAGAGTATATAGGAATTTCTTTTCCTATATAGGAGGCAGAAGTGAACTCAACTCACTTGATGGAACTTATAGAACTTATCAATAAATAGCTCTGCAAGTCAAGCTCCGAATAGACTAGAGGATCATATCATGCTAAAAAGTAATAATAAATAGATTTGTAAACAAGATTATATACGATTTGTATTGAACCTTGAAATAAAAAACAAATTATTTCGGTTTACTTTTCAACGAATTTCCTATATAAACCTTTACTCACGCAGCATCCCCACAAAACCAGCCAGAACAAATCCAATATGAAATTTATTGCCTTTGCAGTTCCAGGACATCAAACGGGGGAAAGGAAACTACTTTACCTGTTGTTCAAAGAGTAGATTGCGACATCACATTTGAGTATGCTTCTATTGCCTATACTGTAATTTTAAAACCACGTTAGGTAAAATATACTTTACAAAATGCCTATATAACTCAATCTCTTGATCCCAACCACCAAAATGTATTTATACCAACTATTGTTCACAGCTTTCAACTTTGAATTTTTGTCCATGCATTTACTCCATAAAGAAATATGGTCGGCAAGTTGGGAAAGAAAGGTATTAAATGAGGAATACCAAACCAGACTTCCCTGCAATATTTCCAGCAAATAACCTACTCAATTTAAGTCCCATGAATAACAAACTCAACAAACTCACCAATATATCCCCCAGGACAACACACAACTTGAATTAGCTTTCTTTGTTCATAATCCTGAGTCCTAACCTAAGAAAACTAGGAAACATCCCTATCGGAATTTCAGGCAATTTCACAAAATCTTCAACATCACTTCCCTTGTAGCATTTGCTGCTTCATCATCACAGACTATGATTCTTTACCAGAACAAGAATCAGTAATTCTAACCAAAGTGATACCATAAAATCAGCTATAAATGATCATCAAAAGAGCCCAAAAAAAAAAGGAAAAAGGCAGCTCTAATAAAGGAAATATTGTATGTGCAATAATAAAGATTAAATGCGTTCTCCACAAAGTTCAACAAATATGGACATCCTAATAGCTTGCATTAGATATCAAATTTGCTGGCTCTAATCAAACTAATATATGGAGACAGGATAGGGGGGATAGAGAGATAGCAACAGCGAGGTTTCTAATCAACAAACTAAATAGAATTAGCAACTTATCAGGGATGAACATTGATGACCCAACACAGCCCATAAATTGACTCTCCAATTACAAGCCATACATTTATCCACGGGCACCCAAAAAAAAAAAAATCCAATTGATAAAGCGCCAAAATCAGAAGAGAAAAGTAATCTTTATGCAAAAAGTCATCACACAGAGACAGGCACTGTAATTGTGCATCTTCACCACCAACCGTAAGCAACTTATAAATAACAGCTTAAACAAAACACTCTCGTCAATAACTTGGGAAGTGTCAATTTACAGAGACAATATACAGAATATTGCTATCAAATTACATATAGTAAGCAAGTTATAATACATGAGATTAATCATAACAGCTTCAAAATCCACGATATTTCCATGAATGACTTTGATTTCTTAAGATCTAAAGGAAATAGGAGATAAATCAATAAACAGAATAATGCCAAATTTCTACTGCTTCTAAGAAAATATAAGAACTAAAAGGTGATAATACACCTCTGAATCATTGTTCAGCTTTTTTTTTTTTTTTTTTGGTTTTACGGTAAAAGTATCTTCAAGCCAGCTTTTGCATCAATGAGAGATTAATAGTGTGTTTGATTTGGCTTTTGGAACCCCAAAACCTTGGGCAAAAGCTACAAGAGACATGCTTTTGCCCAAACCATGGTTTGGGGTTTTTCAAAAGCCAAACCAAACACACTATAAGTTTCCTCTCAAGCAACTTGAAGAGCGCACCCCTGCATCGACTTGATGCAAGTAATGGCCCAAGATTCGAACTCAAAAAATCAAGGCTCAAAGCACACCACCTTAACCAATAAACTAACCCTTGACTTGTTCAATAGTTAACTTTAAACATATAAAAGGGATAAAAAAAATCCTCAAAAACACCTATCCACAAAGACAATCCTATAGATCGCAGTCATCAAAGGTAAAAACAAGCCCAATTCAAAATGCAAATTGTGAATAACCTCGAGACATACATAATACTCCGTGTGGAGGTTTCCACTACATTAAGATTGAATATAGTACCCTTTGCAGCCGGTCAGATGGTTCACTCTTTTTAGATAGCAAAGCAGAACAACATATCAATCTATTACCTTAAAAAGAAGAAACAGTTATTGTTTTAGAATGAGCTAAACATTAGCAAACAGATTCCATTTGTAGCAACAACAGAATAATTAATCACAACAATTCTGCTAAAAAGTAAAAACAGATAATCAAAACACTAGGCACAACATAAGCTGAGATTGAACAACAGAATAATATCAGATTTTCTCATTGTTAATCCTTCAAAGATTCATAACATCATTGTACATTGAACATGTTAGAGCAAAATTACAAAGAAAGAACCAAAGAAGAATAAGGGGCTTCTTTTAATTATAAGCCGTATAATGGAACTAACGGGGAAGAAGTGACATGAAACACGAACAAAACGTCAACTAACTATACCAATATACAGAATAACGCCGAGGGCCGAAATGAGGGCAGCAATGCACAATTTGTGTTCCACTCATTGCTCAATCAACTCCGGAGAATCTCGGCCAACATTCCCCTTCCCAACTATTACGTTTTCAGCAAAGAAGTTCAACCCTCCAAGTTAAAAAGAATGGATGAGAAAACTCGCATAGAAAAATCTTCAAGAACAAGTCTCGTATCTATCCGTCGTCCTCAAAAGTTGCCTTCTCTTGAATAACAAGAACCCAACCATACCAATCTGCATGGTTGCGGCAATGCCCACAAACAATAGCCCAACCTTCTTCCCTGCATTCATCTGGTGCGCCGGCCGCGCCGGGATATGCCCCGGGCGGTGATGATTAGGCGGTGTCGGTGATCTTTTCATCTTCGGGGTATGCTTGCTCAGCTGGTGGGGGGGAGCACGATGCGGTGATGGTGCACGTGGTGGCGGTGGAGATCCACGCGGGGGAGAGGAGTCACGGGACGGAGGTGGGGATGGTGGTGGTAGAGGGGGCGGCGGCGGAGGAAGAGTTGGTGGTGATGGAGATGGTACCATAAATGCATTTGACAATTCATCGCCCCTCCCGTCTTCCATCTGGGACTGGACAACAAGAGCATAAAAGGTAATGGAAAAACCAAAAATTACAAAACCCAAGGTCGAGAATGTTGAATCCATGAAACAACAATAAAAGGGTTTCTATTTTCAAGAACAATCACTATCTCGATTAGGGCTTCCAGGGGGTTCTTCAACATCTACCCCCTTGTTTCTTTCTTCCTTATTCAGCTCCGAGTCCAAAAATCCTTGCCTCCCCAAAGAACCGTTAGCTATCAATGTAAATTCCCCGCAAACGATCGCTTCGAACCTGGAACTATCCAGCTTTGTCCTCCCAAAGAAACTCAAAGAAATCAACCCAATTGGGTCTGGCACAAAATCTTTGCTTTCTTGTTCTTCAGCTGCAAACGAACAAACCCGAAATCCTCGATCTCTAGGGTTTTGCGCGTCTGCCCGAGGAAAATAAAAATGTGGGTCCTTTCTGAGAAGAAACAAGGAAATGGGTGGGGAATGGGTTGGGTATCTGAATGAATGTGAAGAGAGGAATGGAAGCCAATCAGCAACGACAGCGTTCGTGGTTCTGGGTCTTGCAGTTACTGACCCACCATGACGATGATGAATGATGAGGAGGGGAAGGAAGAGATGAAGGTGGTGGTTGAGTCAGCCATGGATTTGGACCCCTAGAGGTGCATTGAATTTCTCTGGGGTCTCTCTCTCCCCTAGACGGGAAGGAAGGAGATTGCACAGAGAGAGAGAGAGAGAGAGAGGAGTTGTGACGTGTCAACATGGTGGGCCCTCATGTATAGTGGCACTGTTGATTGTGTGGGGCCCATTGGTAAAAGGGTCTTGGGTGGTGGGTCCGGGTGTGATGTTGAGACTGAGAGGGTCTTCATGGGTTGGGTCCATATCCTATCATATGATACAACCCAGAAAATTAGTGGGACCACGAAACTCGATTCCACTGGGATTGGCTTCATTATTGGAATTGGAATTTGGAAAAAATGGGAGTGGAAACCAAATCAATAACAAATTTGAGTTTGTCAAATAAAAATGTTTGTGTTAGTCTTAGTAGTGCCCCATCTTTCTTTTTCTATTTTTATGTTTAAATTTATCCCTGCCTGTCCAATGCTTGCTACAGCTAAACAAGTTTTGCAGTCAATCTTTTTCTATTTTTAAATATTACAGCACGTCAAAAAATATTAGAGAATGATAATGACGTTGAAGATTCAACTCTTCATTGTACACATATTCCACTTCCTTATAAAATTACTTACACTTTTAATATATATAAAAAAAGATTGATTTAATTGTGTGTAAATTTTTTTATACTTTATATTTAATTACATATTATCTCATGTTTGATTTTTTAAATAAATTTTTGAAATAATTTAATAACTTATGATTAAATGATATTGTAAGATTTTTTATACTAATAATGCATTAAAAATAAATTCAAAAAAAATTTTATATATATATATATATATATATATATATATATATATATATATATATATATATATATATATTAAGATTATCAAACTTTTAAATGATTGCATTTTACTATTCTCGTCCCTTATTTTTACTTTTTTTTTATTTCAATTAATCGATTGTACTATCTGCAATTTCTAAACTTTCGTTTTTCATGAAACATTATACACCTTTATTGGTGGATTAAAAAAAAAAAACAGAAAGAACAGGTGAAGCCTTTTAGGCTTTAGCCATGGAGGATGACAGTTGCTGATTTACTTTTTCTCCCAGTTTTCTTTTTCTTATTTTTGGTGTAGGGTGCTCTCTATTTCGTTTTTTAGTAATTTTCTCATTGAACCAGCTTAAACACATCAAATGAATTTATGAAAATTTAATTTTACACTTACATTTAAGCAATTTTTAATTTACTTTTGTTTTTGCAAATGTAACTTTTCTCTTCTTATTATTTGATTTTTGGATTCGGTAACTGTCACTCTTTGGTAGTTCTATTGAGGAGGTTGCTATATAACCTCTAATATGTTATGCCTATGGTGTTTATCTTCATTATAGTCCATAAAAAAATGTACATATATATAAATGTTATATGCATGAGGCGTATATATATATATATATACCATAAAATTTTTGGATTCGAAACTCTCTCGGACTGCCCCATATATACCAAACTTGAAAGCAGTTTGCAACGGATTCTTGTAGATGGGTTTTGCTGTTAAACTGGACTGGGCCATGAGGCCCACCCAAGAATTTCACCAGAACATGTCGCCTAGTTGACCCTAATGGAGTTTGGGCTGAAACCATCGTAATAGCGCTGATAGGGTTTAGAACTTTGGATCTCAATTTTTTCAATTTTATTTGAAAAACAATTTAGTTTAAAAATTAAGAGTATACACTCATTTTAATTTATCAAAGATACACATAACATTAATTTAATTTTTTAAAAAAATTAATATTAATTTAATTTCTCAACCATAAAAAGTGACATTAAAATAATATTTATATTATGAATTATAGGAGCATTTTTAATGAAATTTTTGATTGAAAGACCAAATTAATATAACTTTTTATGATTGAGAAACTAAATTGATATTATTTTTTATGATTAAGACACTCAATCGATGTAAATTTATTTTGAAAAATCAAATCTATGTCAATTTTATTGGAGGACCAAATGAATATTTATTCAAAATTTAATAAAATTTGTATCAAATGAAATCCGAATCACCAAAAAACTGCAACTTAAGCGGTCGCATAGCGTGCATTCCAAATATATACAAATAATACAGTCTGTATTTAATTTTTGGATTTATTTTTGTTTGTTTACACTATATACTCACCAAAATATTAAATATTAGTGATAACAAATTTTGACCAAGTTGTATGAGATGTTAAATATAAAAAAATTATATTAAGTACATGGATTAAAAAAAGGAAACTGTTAGTGTAGTTATGTACAATTATCGTTAATTTTATTATTTTCATTTTTGTTTTATTTCTCTTTTCTAATATAATCATTCTGCAATATTGAATTTGATCCCTTTTTCAATCTAAAGTTTCATGCTATATATGACGGATAAAAAATTGAAAATTATTACTTATTAACGGAATGCCGTATAGCATTTAGTATAGTGGTACAGACTTACGTCTAATATTTATTTTTTAAAAAATTAATGTACTTTTTTTGTCGTATAAATTGTTTTAAACATTGTCACCAAGTACTTCTCTATAGCATTTATATTCATACCATGTCCATATCAATGTTTGTACTTTTAAGTAGCTAGTCTCAGCTTCCAAGAAAAAGTTGAGTAAAGTGTCTATAAAGAACTTATTAACCACGCTCAATTTGATTTGCTGATAGAAATTATGATTGATCTGATTATTCGAATAACTAAACCAATCAAGCTAGAAGAAAGAAACACTGAAAAACACGAGATTAATGATAAATCAACCAAAGCCCTTTATAATACGACATGTCACCTCCATTTGATTTTTTTTTTTTTAGTAAGACACCTCCATTTGATATGGTCCCAATTATATGTACTCAATTTAAAGTTTGAAACTGGCTATTAGAATAAGGAAAAATTCTTAAATATTCTTATAATATTTACACTTAACAATTTAAGATGTCATTTAAATTTTATTATATAATATTATAAATTTTTAATTAGATACCTTATATTATTATGTAATGATAAATGTTATATTTTTATTGGTATAATATAATATTATGAGAATTAAGAAGAATTTCTCTAAAATAAGAGATCCTTGTGATGGAGGTGGACTTTCTCTAAAATAAGAATTGAGCAGATTTTTTTAAAATTAATTATATGTTTTTATGGTGAAATTTAAATTTAAATTGAAAAAAAGATTTATCATAGTTCAATGTCAAAACTACATTTTTTTAAATAAAAAAAAATTGACTCATAATAATAGTATAGTTGAAATGGCCAATTTAACCACGGGTAGGAGACAAGCTTTCGCGGCTTTATACATGGTTTTTTGTCTGGTGCAAAGGCGTAAAGGAGAGGGGGATAGAAAGTGCAGTGCAGCAAATAAAGAGCAAGAAGCATGTTGGCCGGATCCAGGTCCCAAGCCGCAGCAATGCAGTGTCTTTTTACAGCATCGTCCCAAAAGTGTCAGCACCAATTGTCCTATTGCCCGTTGTTTCAATGCCCTATGCATGCCTATGCCTCTATGCAAGGTCGAGGATCCCTACCTTCTTCCATGGCAATGTAGTAATTTCGAGACTGAGGCAGGGACAGAAGGTGGTATGTTGGAATTGTTGAGACAGAGCAGGGCTGTGAATGAATGAGGGGAAAAGATAGTCGGTGAATGAATGCATGGGCCAAAAGAAAAAGCGACCTTCGTCCCACTGTGGGAAAAAGGAGCTCCATTGTTTATTGCACCCTGGTCCCATATATATATTGTTTTTTTTTGGATGCTTTGCTTCGTTATCATTAATTTTGTTTTGTTAAAGGAGAAAAGATCATGAAATTAAACGGGAAGGTTTTGAGTTTGAGGACACTGAAGTGAAGAATCCGCATTACGTGCCAAAGCCTTGGAAATTGAGGCTACATTGCTTACAGTGGTTAAACTTCAGCTGCTTGCTACAGAGCACCCCAGGTGGCCATTTGGAGGAATGGGGGTGTCCCTATATCTATATCGCTCCATAGTCCACACCATTCAGTAATTGAGTATCTGTACTGTGACTAGGAATATGATTAATCTCTTAAAATAGGTACTTAATTATAATTATAACAAATAATTTAACTTAATTCTTTTTAGAAGTGGGATTCCACATGCAAACTATCTCCATAAATTCATTTTAAACACACAATTTTAAAGACCAAAATAGAGAAAAAAGAAACACACACACTTACATTCTTTTAGATATAGGCACTATACGTCAAACATAATTGAGCCCGATATAAATGGGATAACTTATTTTTATTAATTTGAAAACTTTAAATTATTATACTATTTGATTATCCTGCTTTTTGGATATTATTTTGTTTGCCTTTTTGTATTATTTTTATCCTTGCACTAAAAAAATTTAATTCCTTTACAAATGACTCACATATGTTAAAGAAGAAAGCATATCGAAATAATACGTTTTATTATAATAAATAATAATTAATAAATATTTGATAAATTATTGAAAACAACGGTAATTAAAAAAAAACTAGGGTAACTAATAAAAGTCACTAAAATATTAGATTAGATTCTAAATTCCAGGTTGATTCTGAGCCTCACGGCAATTCCACAACCCTTTGATTGGATTTGACATGAATTAGGGTTTAGATGAACTCAAATGCAAGAGTGCAATCCAGAACTAGAAGTCAAAGCAATAGAAAGCTGGTGGGAATGCAATTGCAGGACGAATGCATATAGGCTGTTGTTGGTAGAGTAGTAGAGCCATGACCTGTCTACGTCCAAACCATTATCAAATCACAGCCATCAAATTAAAGGCGCACAGAAGAAATACCCATAGATGGAAAAAAAGAAGCTTGGGTGGCTACAAACTGTCACGCCAGCATCCAAGCCCATGCAATCTCTCTCTGAGCTCAGCTCCAATCCTACTCCTACCTACACAAAACCCTAAAAAAACCAGTTGAGGCCATGCATCATGTAGCAGCAGTACCAGCTGCTTGCTAGGCAGCGAAGTAGCATAAAGAACTTGCTGTAGAAAGCTGAAGTGCAGTAGCAGAAAAGAAGGCAGGGGCTATTGATCTATTGGATTTGCCGATTGCATCATGCATAGTCACAGTGCGTAGACGTGAACAGGTTGGAGAGATAGGGTGGTAATGATGGAGAAATGTCGCTGCATGTTTAAGCACCTTGTTCGGTACGTGTTTTGTCTTTTTCTTTGGCTCTTGCGCCTCATGGCTCTCTCTGCCACCGTATATTTCCCCCCTTCTGCGCAGAATCTCTCTCTAAATTTTCTCCCTGCAACTAGTCCTCCCAAGGGCCCCTCCATCCGCACAGCTTGTTGCATTAATATTTCTTTCTTCTTTGGAAGCAGCTATGTACTTCAAAAATATCAGCTAACTTGCATCATAGGATTTAATTAAATAAATGAGTTAACCCATTTTTTAGTTTGTAAAGATTCAACTATCATCACTAATCTGTTAAAATAATTAATATTAATTTAATACTTTAATAATATAAAATTATCATCAATTCAGTCTCTTTTATAATACACAATTAATATTAATTAATCTGTCAATAATAAAATTTTATCAATTTATTTCTTATTTTTATATAAAAAAACAATTTTATTATCATTTTTAATAATTTAGATACTTAATTAATAATAAAATTATTTAAATAATTAAAATAATAATATTTATATTTTTAGATAATTAAAAAATATTTATTCTAAATAAATTAAAGAAAAAATAAAATTTGAATAGAAAATTATAAATTTAATTATGATTGATACTTTTTAATGTATCAAATACTTCTTTCGTTTATTGTTATTTAAAATAATTATATAAAAATTAATAAAATTATTAAATAATTTTAATTATAAAAAATATAATTTAATATAAATATATTATTTTTTTTATTTTATTAATATATTTTTTTAATTTTACTTATTTTGTTATTTTTTATTAAAAATAAGAGTAAAAAAATTAATTAATATTCTTTTAATAATTTTAAATAATAGATATTTTAAAATAAAAATTATACAATAAATAAAACTGAAGGAAAGAAGAAAATGGCAGTGTGATTGTAATTAAAATTTGTTGAAAGGGAGCAAGAATCTCTGATTTAAAAAAGAAGCAAACGTAAGGGGCTTCGAATAAAAGGCAGAAAAAGAGTGCAATAAAGTGCGAGAGGGCACGCAATTTAAGGCACCGTCCCATTCATTCATTCATTCTCTTTCTCACCGGTCAAAGGTGTCTTTGCTTTGACTTTTCTCGTCAGTGCGCCCCACACCCGCTGGTCCATTTTAGCGGCTAATTCCCTGTCGAAGGGAACGCTGGAGGCTTGGCTTGCTGATGGAATTAAAGTCACCATTGAGCCAAGACTCGACTCATTTTCATTTTAGAGTGAAATAATCGATGCAAGTACGATAAAAATAAAGGAAAATTTTAATATACGAGATTTGTATATAAAATTAATTTAAATTTGATTTATTATTAATATAAATTTTTTTATATTATTAATTAATTATATATGAAGATTATTAATATAATCTTATTATTTTTTATATGAGTAGATATTAACAAGTTTCATCTTTTTATTTGGATAATAATCTTATTTTTTTATTTTTAAAAATAAAAATTTAAGGATATTTAAAATATTTTTTTAATTTCTTTCTTCATCTTTTTTATCAATCATTATATTCTTTTTTTTCTCTTTTCTTAATTATGATTTTTATTTTTTCTCAATTCATTCTTTTTCTTTCTTTAATAAGTTGAGACAAAAGAGAAAGAGAGAGATAATGATAGAAAAAAAAGAGAATGAGAGAGATTAATAAAATATTTAAATTATTCTTAAATTTTTTATTTCTAAAAATAAAAAATTAGATATTATTTTTTAAATAAAAAGGTGGAGTTTACTAATATCCATCAATGTAAAAAATATAATAAGAGGATGTTAGCAATTTTCATTATCTATTAGTAATAGTTAGACTTTTAAATTAGTTATTAATATCAATACATAATTAGATGGTAGTATTAAAAAAAAAATTATACTGACAATTGATGAAAATTAAACCTTAAATATATTTAAAAAATGTAGGCATAGCATTTGAGACATGTTTGAAGGACAAACGTAATTCGAACCTCTCTAAACGGTGCCCCAAGCACACGCTGAAATTGTTAGGTAAGTGGGACTCAGCATTCACCACATTCATGAAGCTTTTTTTGGGTTCAAGTAGGTCCTTCCTTGTTAATTTGATTCACATTTCTGAGCTCATGAATCACATTTGAGGCCACATGATTGAATTGAAGTGTGTTTTGGAGGAATCGATTCGAAAACGATTTAAGAAATTTTTTATTTTAAAAATGAATAAAATTAATTTTGAATAAGACCCAATATTTTTTACATAAAAATTTCACAAATAATACTATAAAAAAATTTAACCAGTAAGACTTAATAATTTTTAAAAAATAATTACACTTTCAAAGTAATTGTCCTTTATAATATCTAAACAAATTCAAAATAATAAAATTAATCATTGTAATATCATTTTTTTTAAAATTTATTTTACATTTTGTTATAATCTAACCAAACGGACCCTAGGCTGGAAGGGTGAAGACTACAAGCTGGTAGCATGTTGGGTGACCACTCAACCCTATAAGTGTCTTGCTCAAGTGATGTTAGTGTAAATACTTTAATGACTCTAGATTCCTGTTTAGTTCTTTGCATAATAGACATTTTTTTTTCTATATTTTAAGAGTAATACAATAATCCAATTAAAACATAATAGGTAATATAAAAAATTAAAAATTAAATCTCCATTGTCAAGCAAGCAGCATAGGCTATAATAAGATAAGCTAGGAATAACCAAATGATTAAAATTCAAAAATTGAAGACCAAACTAAACAAATTGACTACCTTGTGATTAATTTTCGTAAAAGTAGGACAATTATGCAACTCCCCCTAAGAAGCCTACTTATATGGCATGAAATTAGTTTGGTACTTTGGCTGCTGTGAGATATCAGATAAAGGGTTTATTTTCTCTGTGGCTGTTTTCGACTTTCAAGATGTGCTAAAAGAAGTTCTTGAAAGTAACGTGATGATGCTAAGTGGCGAAATGCCTTGTTTTTTTTGTTTGTCTTGATGACAAAAGACATAGATGTCTCTGTTTTCTGTCCCCATCTCCTTCCATTAATTTATTTTCTTTTTTGATTTGCATGACAAATTGAATCAATTCTCTATGAAGATTCAGGCAAGAAAATATCCTTATAAGGAATTAAGGAAAAAAAACTTGGCATCATCCGATGGGTAGTCAAATGAAAAGTACCCACACTAACTCGCAGAGCGATGATTTTAGATGGAATATTAAGTTACTGGCCAAAGAGGACATATAATTTGCTGTGTTTCACGATGTTGTACGAACCTCATGATTGATTTTTATGCAGTTTTCCTGTTTCACCAAAGTAGATAATCTTTGGCTAGTTATATGCATAATCATATTTACCATTTTGGCCAGTTAGCATACGTACCCTAGCAACTATAAAGATAGAAGGAATCACCGAATCAGCACTTCTGACATTCTTTTCTTCAACATAAAACAAGTTAACATAACTACAATAATCATTCAATAATTCTGCCATCTAATCTTAGTTTCGGAGTTTCCCTATGCTATTTTTTTTTAATCTCAAAACTCTTTCCTCTCACTCATTCCACAATGCAAACATAGGAACTTGATGAACCAACCCCAAATTTCCAAGCCGGTTGGTGTTCATGTGGTCATTTTCACTGTTTCCATCATCATATTTTGGTCCCTGCAGGGTGAAGTACCCATGTCCATAATCTGCTCCACTGACTCCAAACTCATTGGGCAGTCCCACGGAGCACTTGGGGCTTTGCGGGTTCAACTCATTCTTGCTCGCTGCAACCTGCTGTGACGATTCAGTGACATTGTTCTCATTCTGTGGTTGCTCATCATTGTTGGCATTCCACACCATGTTGGACAGTTCATCAGAGTGTTCACCACTAGCTATGGCCAATGGAGGTGCTTGAGGTGTAGATGAAGCACACGAATTGATGTCCTCTGCGGTGGCAGCAGCCGAGTCTTTAGGAGAACGTTTTGCAAGGTCTCCTGCAATGAGAGTGGAGCTTGAGCAAATTCTCTTCACGTCATACCTGCTTATGTCAAAGTTGGTCACAGCACTTGTTCCTCTGAACTTTATTGCTGCTATATCATATGCTTCTGCAGCTTCTTCTTGTGTGCCTACATCATTGTTAGGAGCAGTAAATCACCAACCGGGAAAAATACTAAAAAAAATCAAGAAACTCACATGAAAACTTGACACATGACACATCAAATGGTTTACAACTAATGATATTGTACTAGGCATATACATCAGTATCATACATCAGTAAAGGAGGTGATAGTCAATAAAATAGGGGAAAAAGAAGCCTAAAACAGAGGCAATAGAGAGGGAGGGTTCGAAACTTACTAAATGTACCAAGATACAAGTCCTTGTTTCCTGCAACCCTTCCGATCCGAGCTTGCCACCTTCCATGTTGATGGTGTCTGAAATGATAAAAGGGAAGACAGATAAATCTTTGCCAATAATTGCCCACGTTAATTGAAAAGCTGAAAATGCAGTAAATAATTTATGGAAGACTTTATTAATATTAATGATGAAGCACACCACTTTTTGCCATACCTTGTCACGCCTCTATACACAGATGCCCCTCTTGAAAATCCACTGCTCTTCCTGCTCAAGGGTACAAAAAAGGACGATTACTTCCATGTGGAATACAATGGGGGAAAGGAAAGGGAAAAAAAAAAAGAGAATTTACTGAGATCACTTGGGAAATATTAAATGGGTACCTCCTTAAATTGGCGACAAATTCTTGCCTGGTCATGTGCTTCATCTCTTCAAGTTCCTTCTCATAAGTGCTTAACTGAGCATTAAAGAAGCCGTTGATATGGACTATGAAATGGGTTCAAGCTAAATTAACTAAATATAGAAAGACTTGACTTTTCTATATGATTTCTTCCCTCTTAATCTTCTTTTTGTACTCTTCTAAGAGCAAAGGCATGGACTTTTTCCAATGGAGAAAAAACAGTACAAGTCTCAGAAACCTTACAGGGAAATTTATGTGAGTTGTTGGACCCCAATACTTGAGTGCAGCTAAGTCATAAGCCCTTGCTGCTTTTTCTTCCTTATCATAACCACCTAATAATAATAGATATTATTTGCCAAAAAGAATCAATTATTTTCAAAACCAAGCACACCTTTCAATGCTCATATTCGAGTAACATATCTAACCAGCGATCGTTGTTATGGTAAACAGAAAGAATCATAAAGATGGTAAAAAAGTAAAGGGAGAGACACCAATGCATGTGGGAGTGTCACTTACCAAGGTAAACTGTGCAGATTTGAAGAAGCCGTGAAAGGTGAAGAATCCAACCAGTGCATGAAGCGGACCGTTAGTATATTCTCTTTCAAAACAAGAGAGGAAAGAAAAAAGGGATTTAGGGCTTGTTTGGCTCTTGAAAATGCTCCCAACCTCCCTTCCTTCCTTCCTAATAAATGACAAAAAACCAAAAACCAAAAATAATAAAAAAAGAAAGCATGTTTCTCTCACCTTGCCTTCCTTTCCTTGTTTGCCCTTCCTTTCTGCAACTATTATCCCACAAATGGGCCTCATACCTCCCAGTCCATCTATGCCTACCAAAATCGATCAACCCCGAAATGGAAAAGAGAAAACTTCAGCAAGATGCAAGTTGACTGTTTCTCAGAAATGAAAACTCAAAAGATCGAGCTACACAACAAACAAGAGAATCCATTGATCCTACCTTGTAACACCACGGTATTGAGATGTTCTCTGCCCAAAAGTATCAATAGATTTGCGAGGCACGGCTTCTCTGGCATGAGATTTTGCCATCGACCGTTTACGAGTATCATTATCCACTTGAACTGGGGAAATTGCACCCACCCCATTCTGGACACTGGGGCTCATAGTCAGAGACAGAGATTGGAAATTACACCCATTTGCCTCAGTTGAAGGTTTTCCATCAGAAAACTGAGTTTGGGCCAGCCAGGACTTGTACATGCCATTGCTGGGAATTAGGGCATGTGGGTTATCATTATATGCATGGAAAGACTGGAGCATGGAAGATGGATTTGTGAGATTCTCCCCAGTTTCCATCTCTGTATTGGTGCTAAAGCTTGGGGCCACATTAACATTGATTTTGGAAATATTGTTCTGGTTTTGATTTTGGCCATGTTGGGTGCCTTGGCAAAAGACTTTGGTTTCAGCAAGGGGCGAGTTTGAGTAGCAACCCAAGAAGTCTTCAAGCTTTGGACCTTCTTCATTTGAATTTCCTCCACCTATTGCATTATCATATCTCCATTCTACAGAGCAGCCACCAATGGAATGTGAAAACCAAAACCAGTTAAAATTTTGATTGCTAATGTCGAACAAATCCAGTAAAAGTGCTGATTTCATAGCAAAATAGTAAACTTTAGAAAAGAATCAAACGAAATGGCACAAAAGAAACTGTTTTGGATAACATGCAAACGGATGTAACTTGTAAGCAAAATACAGAACACTCTGAAACGAATCAGAGGCCCAATAACAAACACGTATCCAGCTGAGAAAGACAAATTCATGAAAATGCAAATACAAGGAAAAAGAAGAACAAGAAGATATTCAAATATGATAGTGTTGTCGAATCGAAACAAGTAAGGACAGAACTCTAAGATGGCATGCAATACCTTCAGCTCCAGCAGAGTGCCTAAAGGGATCAGCAACACACAGTGAGCCATCAGAGCGCAAGGGCATGACAGACAAGTGTGGAGGAGGAGGAGGATAGCCTCCTCCACGATCTTGGTTTTCTCTCCCAAATCCTTCATCAATCCTCAAGTGTGGAGTCAGAGAGAAACCCAACCAATTGCTCATATTAACCACGCAAACCCACACCACTAGCTTTTCTCAAGAAAACAATCGCCACAGAATTACACCCCCCGCAACTCTTTCTCTCTCTGTCTCTCTCTCTCTCTCTCTCTCTCTCTCTCTCTCTCTATTCCTGTCTCTCTCCAAAAATCTAAAAACCTTGTGTTTTCTCTATGCAACTTGGGAATGTTGGACTTCGAGCTCAAACTTCAAAGCTGGTAATGGTGGGGATGGAGTTAAAAATTTTCGATTTTTTTTCCTCTTTCGAGGATATCACCATATGAGCTTGATTTCTTGTGGCTTTCATAGGATATTGAACTCTTAAATTTTCTTTTTGATTTTGTTGAGGTGCAAGTGATGAGTGAAAATTTTGGACAACCTTCCCCCGTCTTATATTCTCAGCTCTGTCTCTGTTTTCTGATGAAAGTCTTGGGTTCTGTGCCGCCCTTTCATTTCTTTCTCAGATTTCTGCAGAGGTGGCCATGGCATGTAATAGCATTGAGGAGAAAATATTAAAGAAGGAGCAGACATGCCAAAATCTTCCTAACTATGATCAAGTAGAGGCTGGTGCACAGTTGCACTCCACCTTGTACCACGGCATGATCTGGATTAGAGGTTGTAATCTGATCACATTGCTACCAACGGTCAAGATGGGAGGAAGTGGTAAGATACTGTGGTGTGCAGAGCAGGAGATTGTGGAGGTGGGGGGGATCGGAGCATGTAGGGGAGCAAATGCAAGTTGTACTCTTCAGTGTACATTTCAGTAATTTACTGGCGGTGCTGAGGATAAACACTGACAACTACTGAGAAAGTGAGGGCATTCTGGTAATTTCGATGGCAACCCATGAAAACTCCGCATCAGCGGTGCACAGGTCAAACCAACGTTTCTACGTTATTATTCATTCTGCGTTCAAGCTCATGCAGACACTGGTCAAATATGCAGATTCTGTTTGAACATCAATCAACTATTTGTGAGTTACTTGAATATGGTTGAAGCATTAGTAAGTTACTCGAACACGGTTGAATTGAAGCATGCTTGTGTTGGTGAGCTTGATTCAAGGAGGGGAGAAACGTTCATCTCGAATTTAATTAAGATATATCCAACTAAGGTACTCGATTGCAGTTTGAATGATTCTTCGTTGGTAACGTTGATTCAACAAAGTAGAATACTTGTCTTCAATAGGTAAATAAGAGTACTAATGCTGTCATATTAGTGGACAAATAAAAAATTATTTCTCTCTTGGCTTTAATTTTTGGATATTACCATTATTTCAAAAATAATTAATGGAGTTAGAGAAAACAATGCTTTTTTTTTTGCATAAAAATTTAGGATGAGAAGACTCTTCTTATTTTAAATTCAGAACAAACCATTAAATTTAACAAAAATTTACAATAAAATTACAAATTACCTAATATAATTGTCATAAGTAAAAGATCTATTAACAGAATCAACCCCTATTGGCAAAAAAAAATATGTTTTTTATACAAAGGAAAAATAAGTTTGATTGCAAGGCTAGTAAATATTATGATTAAGCATAGTAAAGTTTTAGTAGTATATATAATAATTAAGTTTTACATATTTTCTTTTATTATTTGTATTTTAATATGGGGGCAGGGGGCTTAGCATATAGATAAATTACCATTTCGTTAGGGTATAGAAGTACTCATTATATTCCTATTATGCCCTTTGGGGATCCTATAATAGTTGAGCAATTGGAACATTAATTTATTTATCGTCAAGTTTTTTTAGAATGAGCAAGATAAGATTTATGAAAATAGGATAAACTAACGGTCATCATACCCAAATTCCAAGGTAAAAAAACCATTCAAAACCTTTGCCAGTAAACACAATTTTCATGCCAAACCCTTAAACATTTTTAGCAAAGTGACAAATGAATAAATTAAATCATTAATGAATGGATAAAAAATAAATTAATAATTAATTTAAGATTTATTTAAAAATTATTAAAATTATTTAATCTATCAATAACTTATTTTAATTGATATGAATATTTAATTTATTTATTAATATATTTTAATAAATAGATATTCAATCTATTTATTCTTAATTAGATATATTTAAACTCTTCCTATAAATATATTGATTGACTCATTAATTATTCATTAACTAAATCTAATCCAATTCAGTCTATTAAATCTATTATAATAATTAATTAGATGAATTAGATAAGATTTAGATATTAATAGATTAGATAAATTATAAGTTAATGAATCTAATTGCTACCCCTAACTTTTAGTTATGCCTTTCATTATCAAAATGCACATGAAACAAGAGAAAAGAACGAACAATATCAGCAAACAAGATCCCATTGTTGTGCGCCCTTCTTCTCTTAGGCAGCTTATTTGCAGAATTGTTGCCCCTCACATGGCGTCTGCTTCATGACAAAGACCTGTTTGAGCATAGCTGCATGGTATCTGATATTTAGAAGGGTATGTTAGACATTAATTAATAATTCCAGTTTCGCACAAATGAAGACCTTAAAAATCAGTCTCAGCTCAATAATCGCTCTTCTATACCATTTGCCATGTGTTGCTAGCTATCCCAATAGTGCAAGAAAAATCATTCATTTTATTTTCCCTAACGACACCAAATGAGCTTCTATATACAATTATACATTAGGAATGGAGGCTTTCACTAAAGTTATGTTTGAGAATTTAAAAAGAATGAGAAAGAAAGGAACTTAATAAAAATGAAAGAAAAGAAAAGAAAGGAGAATGAAAGGTTTATTAATAAAATTTTCTTTCCTTATTTGAATATTTTAAATCTTTTAAATTAGATATACTTTAAAATGTTCGTAAAAATTAATTTAAAAATATTTTAAAAAATTACTTAAAAAATTTTATTTCATTTCTCTTATTTTATAAAATTTTTAAATGAGAGAGAGGCTTATAATAAACTCTTTTTTCTCTCATTTTTTTTCTTTAATTTTTCATCCAAACATAACATAATGACTAAAGCTTCAATAAATCATACGAAGAAGAAAATGAACTAATTGGGCCGCACGTGTTTTTTGGGTAGTTATTTTTTGCATAGAAATTTGTGATACAATACGTAAATCATATATATTTTTCGTTAATTAATTACACTCAATTTGAATTGTCTGGTTGTTTCCCTAACAAATAATTTAGGTACCTTGCTGTCATTCAATGCCTTGTGACTAAGTAATGAATGAACAGATGGCAAGCTGCGAAAGTCTTAACTATTAAAATGTACAGTCAAAAAAATTATTGGTTGAAGCTGTACATCAACATGATAATGGATACAGAAGAACAACTTCAGGATTAGCACTTTAGCATGTTAAGCAGTACAAGTCACTTAACCATAATAATGATCCATAACATGACATGAATGAACCCCAAGAGGGTGACTCCAACGTTTTAAATTTATAGACATGCCAAAAGAATAAGAAAAATCAGTAAGTTCTGGAGATTCCCGTGTTGTTTGGGTTTCGTTTCCATCTCGCCAGAATCTAATCGTGTCGTGCGTGTCCTTTGCTTGCACAAAAGTGAAGGCCTGAGTTTCTGGTGAAGCAGAAGCATGCAGCGTCCAAAAATTAAAGAAAACATTATGTATTCACAGTAAAGAGCATTTATACATCAGCAACCATCATTCAGAGTTAGCCCCACGCCATGGAACAAGCGTAGTTGACCACCAGTTTGCCATCAAAACCAAAATTCTGGAGAATCAAGGTGGCAACAGGACAAACAAAAACAACTTAATGACACAGTATGATAAATGAAAAACATAATTACATATCTAAATTGCTACCAAAACAATCTACTCTGTAATTAGAATATTGACTGCGATACATTTGGAACAATTTTTTTGACGAAGACTTGTAAAACACAATATTACAACATAGATACTATAGAATTATAGACAAAAGGATGGCAATACTAGACAAGTAAATTTGATGCTTTTTTTTTTGTTTGTCTTTTTCTCTTTTCTTTGAATTAAAATGCATCTGTGAGGAGAACTCATTTTGACATGAATTATGGCATGTGATTCTAATGTCACCTTGCCCCTTTCTTCATCATGTAGGTCAAGGAATCATCTCAAAATCACGAAAAAGAAAATATGGAAAGAAAAAGAAATGAACATCGGGTTCCTTATTCAAGGTTTGATCATGACCCTTACTTTCTTTCCCTTTTTTGAGGTTGAACGTAACTTACAGAGCTGAAAATGCCTTGTATCTAATTTACAAAACAAATGATAACACAAAAAGGTTCAAGCATCTTTTCTTATTCTTATTACAAACATTGAGAATAATGTCATTTCTTCATTTCCAGTACAGCTCCAATTATGAACAAGTACTGCACCAAATTTTTAAAAATATTATCATATTATCTTCCGACTTTCATTTCATGCACATCCACTATCGGACTAAAACCTACAGTTTTTCCTCCATCATTGTTTCAACAAAGATGAGACTTGTATTATCATAACACGAAATATTAAGAACTGCAGTACCAGAATCAGAAATATGCATCATCTACATGACAATGAAGATATAAAAATTAGACTAAATCACCAAATTAGTCCCTAAAAGATTTTATTAACTTCGCATTAATCCATAAGAGATTTAAATTTTATCGTAGTTCCTGATAATTAATTTTATCATTCAAGTTAGTCTTTATTTAGGGACTAATATGATTGACTTTTAAATTTTTAGGGACTAACTTGAATGATAAAATGATTTGTCAGGGACCACAAATAGAATTAAAATATCTCAGGGACTAATGTGAAATTAGTAAAATCTTTCGATAATCAATATGGTGATTTAGTCTAAAAATTAAAGAAAAAGGGATTTAGTAATTTCTTACATTATACAAATCAATGACCAATTCATCAGGTTCGTGAAAAAGCACTATTGATACATACAAACTGCAAAACCATAAAATAAAAATTCAGCATGCAGGACTTTTAGAGTATTTGATGGGGTAAAATACATTGTGATAGTTTACCAATGTCTCCCTGTGGAGCAGCCGGCAGAGAAAGTCTATCACTTTAGCAAATTTATCAGTTCCTGCTATCTGCCACATCAAATATATATAGAATTCATACACTTCAAGAAGTAAGAATACATATCATCATATGGGGAGGAATTAGGCTCAATAAATTTTTGCAAGCATTCCTCCAAATAATGACTTTCAGACTTCAGTATGCAATTTTATTGTAGTTTTTAATGTTGAGACACTAACACCATAGTCATTCACATTAAACCTGAGTTTTTCATATGTGAGAAAGTGTGTATATTCATACTAGCATCAGGCACAGAAAATCCATACAGATACAAGGTTTATGCCTGTACCCTTCTTTCCCCATTATCAGCATGAGAATTGGAATGTAATCTCAATTAGACAGGGATTAACCTGGGACTGTAATAAATTGGTATATCAAATGGAAGATAGAGGAAGACCTAAAAAAACTTTAGAAGAAACCATTGAAAAAGACCTTGCTCTAAATGGCTGTACTGAAATTGTGGTTTTTCATAAAGCCCAATGGCATCGATTGATTAGATCCATATAGCCGACTCCACTTAGTGGGATAAGGTTTCGTTGTTGTTTGTTGTTGTAATAAATTGGCATAGTTGACTAACTAAAAATTTCTTCATCGTAGTACTGTACTGCAGATATAGTGAAAGGGTATAATTGCAATGGCTAGCCAGTATTTGAGCAAGCTCCCTTGAGTAAATTTTCATATCACTCTTAAAGCAGGCAGCACAGAGGCTAAGAACAGAATAGAATTTGAAGGTAAAAGAAGAAAGTAAGAAATATTCATAAACAACAATATTGATGCAGGGCCTTATATTGATATTTCATAAGCTTAATTAGTTTAAAATGATTCAGCGGCTCGACACATATTTGTTTATCGGTGATATCCAAAAACAGAATTGTGGAACAATGGAACAAGAACATTTTTTTGTACACCTCAAAGTAATTGATATCTAGCATATTCCGTGCATGACTATCGAGCCCTTCAAACATCCTGCTTTCCCTTTCACCCTAAGCAACCGCATTAAACAAGGCATGACTGGTATTGCTACCACAGCAAACCAATTCCAGTAGAAGCTAGCATGACCCCAGGAAACTTAAAACCCAGAGAACAACCCCCCCCCCCCAATTTTCAACGAACAGTCACTAAAATCAATTCACCAAAATCATTCTGCTGATTCACATGACCAGTTAAACTGCTGTCTAATTCTATCTACAATTAAGCATTCTGCTGAATCGCTGATTCTCTTAAGGTTTTCTTATAAGAATAAAGTTCAGCAATAATATCTTCATGGTCTCGCCACTTCAAAATATTTGTATCTGGATTCATTAGAAAGTGATGAGTGTGTAATACAAAGAAAAATTGCAACTTGTCATGTGTTAGTAAACCCTGGTGCCAGTACTTTATTACGATTTCAATTTCTTAAACCTCTTTTAATTCTAGGCCAAGTTCAGTTTTGATCTGTCATGTTGATGCTGAGAAGTTCTTAGTTTTGCAATTGCATTTCACCATTCCAGAAACTCGCATGGGAACTGTGTAATCCTCATCAATACTCCACAAAAATACTATTGACAGCCACAAAAGCTCAAAAGAACCAAAATTGAGACCCTGACCCAAATTGCATTGGCATTCAGTTACTACCAACAATTATCCCGGTTATCAGTTCACCGAAACCACAGCGAGTTTTCACAGTTAATCCTACTACATTTATCTATCGAGAATATGTTCACTTCCGTCTTGGCATAATCCAATGCAGACTCGATAGAAGGTCTTATCTTCTATTTATGATGTAAAGATTAATTTGGGTTAACCAACTGTGAAATTTTGCGCACTCACTTCAATGAAAACCATATTCTATCCATTCCAGACACAACATCATCTGCATTCATTCAGATTTAAGCACAATCTCTCTCGCTAGTTGAATTTGAAATAAATAATGCAGAACTGATGGCAGAAGAAAAGGGTTAAAAACAAAAAAAGAAAAAGAAAAAGAAAAGGAAAGCAACCTAAGGCTTTCGATTACAAAACAGGAAAAATTAAAGGAGAAATTTGAAAAAGGAAAAACTACCCATTAAAAAGGAAGTCCAAATCCAAGGGATCAAAGGAATACCTTGAATTTTGATTGCTTGAGAATAGGAGCATCGCCGGTGGCTCTCAGATGAACAACGACTGCACAAAGATGAAAACCCAATTCAGAAAACCGTTTGATTAATTCCTAAATACAATCCGATTCATGAACAGGCACTCACCTTGACGAACGGAACTCGGCGACTCAGCAGACATTCAAAGCTGCCACTATAGGGTCTTCCACCCCACACCACCAGGCTGACGGTGTAGGAAGCTCCTTCGTCTACACCGAAACACTGAAATTCAGAGCAATGATGCACTTTTGCTCTTCTCTCAGCGCCCTTCCGTTGAGTGTTGAATCCGTTTTCTTCTTCTGGTTGCTCGATTCCCCAATCTTCTTGCTGAAACGAGAAATTTATCCCAATAAATTGACGGTGGAGATGAAGAGTTGCAGGTGTGCTAGATCTTGTAAGTTTAGTCAAGATTAATGCTGAAGATACAATGGACGTTAAATTAATTTTTTAAAAATTAATGATATTAATTTAATATCATGCTAGGCTTTTCGTAATTGATCATGATGAATTGATTACTCACATGTGTTACGTTATCTAAACATACATTTGGCACACTTTATTCTTACTAGTCATCTATATGACAACTTGTAATATAACATGGTCAATTGCTCTTAAAAATTACAATTAGTATTTTACCTTTTTTTGAGATGTTGCATTTGAGAGAACCAAACATTTTTTTCAAACTGAATAGTTACATCGAGGGAGTGAATTGAGAAAGAGCACCCAGGGAATAAACTGTGAGAGAGCATCGAGGGAGTAAACGTTGGACGGCAATTGCCAAACTGTGGTTGAATACACTGACGCGAGGTCAATTTGCGGTTGTTTAAAGTGACTGTTGGAATAACTGTTGTTAACGGATAATTAGAGGCAATTTTAACCATCGTTAAGTTCGTTCAGGTCGGATCAAGTTGAAATTTCCTGACAATTTAACCATATTAAAAACACTGAAATAATGTCGTGGCAGTTTGAAACTGCCTCAATTAATCAAATAAGAAACACGTTAATAAACTGCCTCGACTAACAAGCTGAAATAATTTTTTTTATAAATTTACAGCAGTTTATAATTGCCACGGTTAACCAAATTAATTAAAATAAAGTCGTGGTGGTTTCCAAACCGCCACGACGATCTAGCTGAAAATATATCGTCAAAACGGCCGCAACTTTTCATGTACAAATTAATTAAGCGTCACAATTTGACGATCTTTTATAAGTATTTATTTGTTTTTTTCGATTTAATCCTTTTTAACATTTAATACTCAACCTATTTAGAAACACAACATTCAATAATAATCCATATTTAGGGATACACTCCCAATACTTCAAGTAGCACCAAGATGACATTGTACTAAATGAAGTAGCATAAACAAATTATACTAAACCAAGTAGCACAATGATAAAATTATGTTACAAGCACCAAAATATCCTAGTGTTCAAAAGTTTGTCATATAATGTTAAAAACTACTACCCTAAATAAATAACTTCAACAAAAAAGTAGTTGTCCACAAATTTGACCACCCACAAAGTTTCGAAGAAAGTAAGTCATTTAAGCTTTTAAATTGTGTATCCTCTTGATGCTACTTTGCAATTTCTCGTATAAATCCTTGATAATTTAATTATTTGATTGTACCTCTGCTTGCAAGTAACTGACTTCTTGAGCCAACACTCCTTCAGCAAGAGAAGAAGCTTAAGGCTACTTTTGGTGGCACTGGCTAGGATTGCTGATGAACGGTTATTTAGTGTCTTAATTAGTCAATAGGTTTGGTATTGGTCTCATAGTCATCGAATTCCACCAATCATTGTCTCAGTAATAAATTTGTACGCGTGTTTCCTTTTTCCATTTTTCTGTTCTAATCCCAAATGTTTAAGATTTCAATATATATGACTATGATTTGAAGGTATTGCAAATATTAATAATGCTAGGGGATCGTATGATTCTTATCTTTAATATTTATGTTTTTTACTAACTGTGCATGTGAATATAACAGAGATTTAATTTTAATTTATTTTTAATATAAAAAATTTTACATTATTAAAATAATTTAATTATGATAATAACATGAAAAGTTGAACTCATTTTTTTAAAAAAATTTGTCTGATAGGGGATATTTTAAAACCAACTTAGCATCAATTGAGGCTACATGTTTTCTTTAACTATCTTATGAGTACACATTTATATCGATTTAAAAGTTAAATTCTCTTAGTAACACATAATTGAATGGCAAGTAAAGAATTTTTATATTAACAACAAATCAAAATTAAATTCAAATATTCTTTTCCTCAAAAGTTGTAGATCTTGTACCTTCGTTGTCATGTTTTATTAGAATAGTCCCCACAAATTCATAAGTGCTGTGTTTTTTTTTTTTTTGCTACATCAAATTTTGCTAGTGTTACTCTACGATCTTTATTTGTTCCCAAATGTACTTAGTTATTGACAATTTGACATTAGTATAACATATAATTCAAAGAAAAAAAAAATCTCATAATCATCCATCATATTTTTCCATTGGAGATTTTTAATAGCATATAATCTGAAAAATACTATTATCATTTCTGTTTCAGGAAGATTAAGTCTGTAAAATAATTTAAATTAATCAAACCCTATATAAATATTCTTAATTCACACAAAAAAAAATAATGCATGGATGAGAATTTAAAAATTGTAACTCAAGTGTCATTAAATCGTTTTTAAGAATTTGATTTTGAAATCAAATATCAACTAAAATATTTCATCTCAATTTTACCCTATCATTTTTCTCACACTAAATTTTAAACTTCCTTTATAATTAAAAAAAAAGAAAATAATGAGTGAGAGCTCAACTGCGTAGTGCGGAGCATTAGTCAGAAGGATCGTCAGAGCTAAATCATTTTTTCTTTTTCGGTCAACCTATATCTTCAACTTCAAGTGGCTACTAAACTTTTTTTTTCTTTGAGAAGCTACTAAATCATTTTGAATTTTTTAATATTAGAAATGAAAGCACTTAAGTAGAAAAGTAAAATAGGTGAATTAGTAAAGGATCAAACTTCTAATATCATC
The DNA here is from genome assembly GCA_019955255.1 of Castanospermum australe. NCBI lineage: Eukaryota > Viridiplantae > Streptophyta > Magnoliopsida > Fabales > Fabaceae > Castanospermum > Castanospermum australe. Next base: position 1,279,701 of record NSJW01000334.1, on the reverse strand, counting down.
GTAACGCAGTCTTAAAAATAAAAACTGAAACTGATGCAATTGAATTACAAATTCGCTTAACCATTTTGTTTTGTACTATACGAGAAAATGAGATGATGTGGTCTTTGAAGTGGTGGGCTACAAATGCCTGCTAATGGGCTTTACATTGAGGAGAGAACTTGGATTGCACAATTGAAGAGTCCATGGGCTCTAATAAACACAAGAGCAGACATTATTATCTGGACACACGACAAGCAGATGCCAGCTAGAGTTCATTTCGCTATTTAGGTGGTTGAAGGTTTTTACTTAGAGAAATATATCCTAAATTCGTTTAAAATTAAATAAAAAAACTTAACCAGTTTTAACTGTGAATTAGTGTATGTTTGGATTAATTGATTTTATAATAAAAATAACTTATAATTAAAATTTTATTGAGAGAATTTAAAAAAAATAATTTTTTTTCTTAACATTATATTTGGATCACAAGTAATAGAGAAATGAAAAGGGAATGAGGGGAAAGGGAATAAGTTTCCTTATTTAGGAGTGTAAAAATAAATAGGAAGGAAAAGGAATTCAAGGGGATCCATTCCCCCTCTCTTCCCCTCAAAGGCCTAATTTCTTGTTTCCCCAAAATTGAGGTGGAATGGTAGAACTAAAATTTTTTATAAGTTAAAAATAAATATTTTATGTCTTTATCTTTCATATTAGATATCTTTGTTCATTTTTTAATAAATTAAAGGGGTTATTTAAAAAGTTAAAATTTATAATAGTTTCGTTCAGCTCTTTAATAATTGAATTCTCAAACAAGGATAATTAATTTTGTTCGTTCCCTTATTAATCTTTCAAACAATAGAAAAGTTGTTATATTCCATTCCTTCCTTTCTCTTTTCACTCATCCCACTTGTTCCATTCCATTTTATTAATAAAAAAAATCCAAATACAGCATAAAAAAAAACTTTCCCAAACATGGGCTTGGACTGACTCAGGAGTCACTTCCTAGTCTGAAATTCAAAATAAAACAAAGAGAAAAACTATTAATACTCTTTAAACTTTAGGTCATTTATAAATTATTATCACAAATTTTAAAATTATCCTAATTAATACTCAAATTGTAAGAATTACTCAAATTAATCATTTCATTTACTATCTGTTAAATTACTTAATAGAAACATAGTCATGTGATTAAAACATGTAATTTTTAATGACGTGACATTATAATTTTCATAAGATCTGAATAAATTTGAAACTTCCATTTCAAATCAATATGCAAGGAATTATTTCTCTATAATTTTTAAAATGAAAAGTTTAAATTTCTTCAGATTTGATGGATATTATAGTAACACATTATTAAAAATTACATGTACCAGTCACGTGACCATGTTTTCATTAAGTGACTTAATGAATAGCAGATAGAAGGATCAATTTAGGTAATTATTATAATTTGAGTATTAATTAGAATGATTTTAATGTTTGTTGTGGTGTTCAGTAAAATGACCTAAAATTTAGTGGGTGTTAGTGCTCTTTGTCCTAAAATAAATGTTATGTCTTTTAAAAATATACGCAATATCATATGAATTTAATTTTAATCCATTTTTAGTATAAAAAGTTTTACACGTTCATTAAATCATATATTGCCAAATCATTTAATAAATTTGATTATGATAACAATTATCTAAAAAGTCAAATATTTTTAATGATATAATAATATATAATTAAATGACAATGTAAAATTTTTTTACATTAACAATGTATCAAATTTAAATCCATATCATATTAGTCTTCCATTGATATTATTAGCTTTGTCTTTTTTATGATCATTTTGATATTACTTTAATGTGACGTTTGAAACGCAAGAATGTTGATTCCATTCTATGCCTATTCCATGAAATGAGACATTTCTATGTTTGTTTTAAAAAAAAATTCATGGAATAGTTATTCCATTTCATGCTCTATTCCATGAAACCAGGAAAGAAGCATGGAATCCACTCCCTCATAAAGAGGTGGGATTATGATTTTATCCTTCATAGAATGAGATTAAAATTATTTATTTCTAATGTATCTTTAAAATTTTTATATAATTATACTTATTATCCTTTTTTTTTAATTTTTTTGGGTAATAAAATATTGTCTTTTTTTAAATATATTTTTCAGTTTATGATATAATTTTTTTACAGTCAAATTTTATGTATTTGATTACTTATTAACCTTGATAGTATTTTAGTTTATCATTATAATTTTTAATCTCAGCGTAGATCTTGTGTATTTAATTTAAAATTTTATTTATATATAAAAATAAATATGAGGTATTTACTTGATGTGATAACATTATTCTTTTGAAATGTGACAATATTTATTCTAATTAAATTAATAAAAAAATTAAAATTAAACATTATGTTTTAATTTCATTATACAGTGATTCTATGTACTAAATAGTAGAGTGATTTGAAAATACATTACATTTCAAAAGTTACTAAACTGTGTAGTAAGAATGACTATTCTATTTCATTCCTAAGAATGATCATTCTATTCTATTTCATTATATTTTATTATATTTCTATTTCATTTTAATTTTTTGGAATAATTATTTCATATATCAAACGTTACGTGAGAATTAGTTTGATGGAATAAATTGATCTTGAGAATATCAATTTGTATTTATAAATAGAGAATCAATATAATGTATTATATATCTTTGAAGGATTAAAATATCATTTAGAGGGTATTTGAAAAAAATTACTTTTGTTAAAAAAAAACTTTTTTATGATAAAAGATGTTTTTCTCTTTTTATAATATATTTGACCAAATTATCTAAAACAAATTATAATATTTGATTATTTTAGATATATTAAAAAATATTTTTTTTTATAAATTCATTTGAATATTTTGATTATAATCATTAAAAATTTGTTAAGGCAAATTTCGTCCCATAAATTGTATTTTATTATTGAATTATATATTTTATGAAAAAATCTATCACACGCCTTGTTCTGAGCAGGCCCCCATCAGGAGGTAATGGGACTTGGGGGGATCCCCAGGCGCCAGCATACTTCCTCATTATGACCAGGAGGTACCAATGAACCTCATTTTTTTCAAAACATTTATACATCTTTTACATAATTATCTGTAATGATAAAATGACACGTCAAAAAGTGTTTGGGTATTTTAAAATGATGGGAGATTGATTTGGAGGTTTCCGAACCAAGAAAATCTAGGAGTTTATAATTTTTTTATTGTGTCAATTATATTATAATAGGAGACATTGATTGTGTGGTTCCCATTAATAGTAAAACGGCGACAATATTTGTCCTCACAAAAAAAAGAATGCATTTCCTTCATGAGGAAACAAGAACATTTCTCCTTATCATTGAACAAGTAATAATTAAAATTATTTAAAACATAGGAGATAAAAATAAAATAATTACATCAATTATTCAAATATTATTATTTTAGCACTAACAATTCAAAACTTTATAATTTACAATTTAAAATAATCATAAATGATCATAAAATTTATTTTTTATTCTAAAATATGACATTTTTGTAAGATCATAAGATAAATTTAAAGTAACAGTCAATTCCAAAATTGAAAGAGACTTGTAGAGATAAGAGTGAATTCTTCAAATCTTCTGGACACACCCTTGAGCATAGCGTGGCTCATTGTGATGAGATTAGCAGCACAGCATGTGAAGAACGAGTCAGGGAAAACAGAAACCAATCAATATGTGTCTATATCAACATCAAAACCACACTTATAATTGAGGGAAGAGTTATTATTATAATCTTTATCACAATACAGTATTAACTTTAAGCAAAAGTGATGGAAAGAGGGCACTGATATGGTTGGTGCAGGATATTATTAGCGTCGTGTAGCGGAGCCAGGCTGTGAAGATGAAGTTGCAGAGATGAAGAAGAGAGGGTGGTAGGGTGGCTGTTGCGTCGTGTAGCATTGGTGGGAGGAATGATGAGATGTTGTCGGGTTAGAGAAATTATTGAATGTTTTTTTAATATAATTAAATGTATGTTTTAAAAAATATTTTTATTATTAATATAAAATTTATATAAATTTATATAAAATTAATAATAAAGATATTTCATATATTTATTATATTTTAATAACATACAAAAATTTCTCAACATATTATCCGGTCTGCGTGGGAAATGAGTTGGGTTACCGTTGAGTTAGAGCCATGTCAGATTTTATTTCTGTTGTGAAAGAGATTAATTGGATATCTATGTTTTTTATTTATCAGTATATTTATGGTGATGAGTTGTGATATATTTTATCAATAATTTATTATATTTTATAAATATTAAATATTTATTATTAGAATTAAGGATCAATATATATTTGACTATTAATTGATATTTAAAAAAAATCACAATATGCATAATAATAACTCCCTTTTTAAGATGGATTTTATGCTTTTCCTTTGCTTTTTTTTTTTTAAAAAAAATATTTTAGTTTGTGTCAACTTCAATTTTCTTACTTGTCATGCATGTATAATTCAGAATATTAAAGAGAGCCAAAACATCAATTAAATAGACATTGAACATATATAAAAAGAGAACTCAAAGCTAAATAAACATATGCCACATGCCAAAAACCAATTTATCTTCCAATAATTCACTAATATATATTAATATACTCGATCAAAATGCAACAAAATACTATTGCATCCCACCAAAATACACAGTGATGCAATTGAGTAATACATCAAAATACATCCATCAAATCTTCCATCCAACTACTTCAAAATACACCAACTATACAACAACTTCCTAATCTAATACAACAACTTCCTAATCCAACGTATATAAAATATAAAGGCTAATACACCCAAAACAGAACAAGCTATTCTCAACTTAAAAACTTGATACTGGTAGCTGACAAGTTTATTCTTCAGCTTCATCATCTTTTTACCGTCATTTTCTTCATTAGCTTTCAACTTTCCTGCAACATATCCATCGTCAACTCATTGAAAAAAGCCACAGGTAAAGTCTTCATTCTTGTACATAGGGCATCTTAAAAATCTTCTTCCTAAATTCTCTTGAGTCTTTGAAGTCAGCAACAAAACCTTTCTTCAACAATTACAAAGAGCTGAAGACATTCCATACGCAATGATGCCAAAATTGGACCATTGCTAATGGCAGCGACAACTAGATTGAGCTTGAGAGCTCATGGAAATCAGAATTGGCGTTGAGGAATTGTTGGATTAGCTCACAAAGTTGGATGACTTGGTGAGATTTGGGGGATGAAGGGATTTAGAAGTCTTCAGGCTAGGGAGATTGCTTCTTGATCTTGTGAAATTGGGATTTTCCAAATCCCAAATTTATCAAATTATAGCAACTGACCATTTTAGATTACAAATTGTCACATAGACCATTAGTAAGCATAATACGTGCTAAATGTGTAGATAACACGACATATAGGATTGTAAATAATAGATTCATCACAGTTAGTCACGAAAGGACAAACATGATATCAAATAATATTTTGAGGGATTAAATTAATATCGTTAATCTTTAGAGAACCAAATTAGTCATTTACTCTCTAGTTAATAAATAATGTTTTTTATTTATTTGACACATACAAAGTTTGGTCAAATATTAAATTTGTAGGCAAAAACTTAATAAAAAATGCAGAACTGATGTCAAGTTGAGAAAGCTTAATAAGATTTTTTCTGAAATTAAATAATTCTGCATTTTTTTTATAAATTTTGATGAAATTAAATAATAATAATAATAATAGCTTCCGAAAATTACTTGCTTTACACTTTAGAGTTTGCATAGGACACAACAAATTTTTTTATTTTGAGTGACATATTATCACTTTTATTGGTATATTTTTATTTCTCTTTAATTCATTTTTATTTAATTTTTTTCCAAAAATATTTTTATTAAATAGTGTTTCCTCAATTATTTAGAGTCTTTTGTTGACATTCTTATATCATTATCCAAATTTCTCTTATTAATGAGTGCCTCTCAATCTCTATTTTTTATTTTTATTTATATAATTACTTTATAAATGAATTAATTATAATTATAAATTAATTAATTGAATAAAAATAATTTTGTAAAAAAGTGAAATATATTTAGAGCTATTTATAATAGTGTACATAAAAAAAAGACAACAACTTTATGTATTTAGAAGTAATTGTAATTATATAATATAGTTATTAAAAAATTGTATTTATAATTTTGAACCTCAATTTCTCCAATTAACGATTAATAGTTTTTTGGAGTAACTGAAAATAAAAGGAAAATCTGCTTTATAATAGTATAGATAATACTTAGTCAATTTCAAAATAAAAGAATATATTTTAATGTTTCTAAACTTCTAGTTATGCCATTCGAAATCACCCAACTTTATGATCTCTTTAGCTTTTTGAATGTTATATATTCTTAATAATTTGTTTGTCGATATTATTCAAATTAAAATTTTTAGATTATAATGAAATTTCTCACAACTTTTTTTTTCTTTTATTTATACATATAGTACAATTGATACGGTTTAGTAGTTTGGTAGCTCTATATTGTATAATTCTGTATAACAGATTACCTTACTTGTATTGATAGATTGTACTGTAAATATGGAAAGAGATAAGAATCGTTGGTTAGGGAGTAGTCGGTCGTTAAGCAAGTGGCTGAAACAACCACTGTAACTAGAGCAATTGTAATATGCTTAACTATCACGAAAGTGAATAAGAGAAAGATCCCAGAGGATCCAGAGGCTAGGGGAATCGCTCCTTTAAATTGAGTTCTTCGGTATTGCCTTAACTGATAAGCATTTTCTTATCATTGGTGTTTTTATTAAGAAGCTAAATTATGAAAAAGGTTACCTCTAAACTGGATTAAAATGTAGTTTGTCTTCTAAGAGAGGTTGCTGCGTCAAATATTAATAGATAAGTAAAGGTGCCAAACAAAAAAGGGCTATCACTAGGTTAGTGTTGATAAAGTAAAGTCGCTATAGATGTCGGCACTCAAAAAGGTATGCAATGTTATGTCTCACATTAAATAAGATATAAGGCTCAATGTGATATAAAAATCATGACATATTTCCACCTCATAGGCTAATATTTTAGGATGGACACTTTATAAACTTGAGTTGTAATAATTGGACTTGAGTCATAATTGACTTTTAATCAATAAATGTTATTAATAATTTTTAAATAATTAAATTTTACTTTATAATTTTAAGTACAGTAACACTAATTAAATATTAAAAAAATTTATATAGCTAAATTTCATTTCATGGTTTTAAAATAAATATATTAAATTCTAACCAAATACTAAAAATAAAAAACTACTATTTTCAAAATTAACTTTACAAGAATAAAATATTACATGCATTACAAATCCGTGCACCACATTATGCATGATAACTGGTTAATACTATAATTTGGGGTTCATCTTACCAAAGTAATATAACAAGTCAAATTTGATTATAATTAGTAAATTAGAAATTCAATTGCGGTTTATGTTTATTCTAGGTCGCCTAAGTATGCAATAATGTCAAAATTTTGTAATTTCAATTTGACAATCTACTACTAATTATTAAAACATAAAAATGTAAGAGAAGATCATACTTAAACAAAACATATGAAGACTCAAAATCAAGAAAATGAATTTCAGTCACATGTTTTTTTTTTCAGGTTAATTTTTCATTATCATTTTGTTTCTGAGAAGTTGAGCTTAATGTGATTTATGAAAAAGAAAAAAAATAAAAAAAAACTTTTAGCAGAAAAAAATTGCAGTGACTTAAAATGACAAAATTAACTAAATTAATTAGGAGTTGAGAATATTAAAAAAATTAATTTTAAAAATAATTAATTTTTATAGTTAATCTTTAAATGTTTACATGGATATTGGAGTGGCAAAAATTAGTTTAACTATAAATAATATATCATTATTGATATAAATATTATTTAGAAAATTTAATTAAGAAAAAGTAATGATAGATAAATAAGAATGAGAATAAATTTACTCATTTCTAAGTATCTATGTGGCAAAGATCTATATATGAGCAACAGATAATGAACATTATTAGTTTATTTGTTCTGTAATGCGGGCATGTAAATCTGTGTAGCCATATGTTCTTTTGCTGACATTATTCTTTATTTTTTTTTTTGTTACGAGATGTAACCTTAATTATTTAAGATATTTAATTTTTTTTATATAATAAATTTTTTTATAAAATCTAAATTTTTAACATTACAAATAAAATTCATTCTATTAAAATTTTAACTTACTTATTATTAAAATTATTGTCGTTATTCAGTAAGGTTTTTTTCTGGATGCTTTTTATAATAGTATTACTTCAAACAGGTGATGATTATTTTGGAATATCCCATAATCACATGACAACCTTCAAATAATCATCACTTTTTAACAACGTTTCCCCTTTTTTTCTCATTAAAAAATATAAAAGCATACAAAAAAAGGTTTAGAAATAACATTTTTTTAAAGAGTTAAAAAAAAAAAAGATTCAATTACTGGTAAAGTGGGAGAAGGGGACAACAAGTTAAGGCACATTTAGTATGATGTAAAGGAAAGAAATGAGTTGAAAATAGAAATGAAATATTTTTATTATTTTATTTGCTAAAAAAATTAGATAAAAATATCCACTGCTTAAGAAATGTTATTTATTTCATTTCTGGAATACTCATTCTACTTACATTTCATTCCCTTTGTTTCTATGATAGCAAACATGCATTTAAGGTTATATTTAACTACAACGAAAATTCTTTTATATATAAATATGACACTCAACATGTCCAATAAAAGAACAGAAATATGCATATAAATAAGACAATGACAGAGGATCTGAATGCTTACAAATAAAAGACTCATCCTTTGAAGGGTTTCAACTCTTTCTCCATACATCATTCTTTTGTAGCCCTGCATCATTCCATGCCTTGAACTTTTATTGATTTGAGTGTCGAAGTACAATCATCTCGGTTATGCAAGAACTCAGAAACCTCCATTCTTCGTTTTTAGCTTCAGGACTCAACTTCCCAACTCAGGTATGCCATGCATCAAACCTACAACTTGACAACCCAGCGTTCTGGCAACTCAGCTTTATTCCTATACGTGCCCTACCTGCTACCAAGGTACATAATACAAACATGCGTATAAAACAATAAATACTGTAAAAATCTAGTTTCTTATTTTTAAAATTTTTTTTTCAATCCCAATCAAATTCTGACTCCATGAAAGCTGCAAATGATTGGAAATCAAAATCTGTATCATACAATGAATCACCCCAAAGTAAGTGGACACTGTCATTGGACGATTTTTGAGATGATTGGCCTTTGTCAACTGCGCTAGGGTTACCCTTTTCTTCCAGATTCTTCTTTTCCAAACAAGATGGTTCGGGAAAATCCAAGTTGCGGAGGAGATCCGAAAAGAAATTCTCATCATCATCTCAAAATCTGCCATGGAATCCAACTTGTTAATGTTTAGCTCTGAAGAGGGTGGCGCCGTTGAATATAAATACTTTGATCCCAATTCCTTCATTCTGTCATCACTGACATTGTCAAAGGGCGCAGTGGGCGCAACCATTGCCCCGAGTTGTCGAACCACGCATGAACCCGTACTGACGGGTACGGGTGGTGCCGCTCTTGGGTATTCGGGTATGGATCCTTTTGATCCGAGTTTAATGAGCTTGGTGCACCAGTTGAAGTGGAACAGTGGTTTGGGCAACCATTTTGAACTTTCCTTCCAATATTGGTATTCCAGTAGTTCTTGATTTTATTGTCCTGGAAGCCGTCCAGCAATCAAGGACCACCTGAAATTGATACACTGTTGTTATAAGTGCCTATTATTCGAATTTATAATGCAAAATGCATAAATATCAAACTTTTGATATCCCTAAGAAATCTTCTATTGTAAATAGATCATTAGTAGGAATAAGGATGTAAAATGGTGTATGCATGATTCTTATGATATGTGTCTTTTTCTTGATTTCACTTCCACACACTCTATCGTAGTCCATCGGGGAGGAACATATGCTATTCCTTTGGTACCGTCACTGATGCATGAAAATGGAATTGGACACCATGCATAAATAAAGCAATATTGGACCTGTTTCCAAGAAGGTTGTGAAGCCTGATTATAAGATCCTCTTCATTGTTAGTAATATTTCCTCTTTTAATGTCAGGTCTTGGATAATTCAGCCATCTTAGCCTGCAACTCTTCCCGCATCTGTTGAGACCTGCATGAAACCATTAACTTAGACAAGTACCATTACGTGAAAGTATGAAACTGCGTGTGTATCACCTGCTCTTTTGGGCAGGTGGTTCCATTTTCCTTTGCCATGAATCTTAATGTATTCAGTGAGAATTTTGTCTTCCGTAGCTGTCCATGCTCCTCTGTTCAAGCCTTCCTTAGAGCAACAAGGACTCCTTCCCATCTCTCTCTGTGTGCAGTTGGTTCCTATAAGCAATGTAAGAGAGAGAGAGTGACCAGAGCTAGAAATTAAGATATCCAATATTTGCTTTAGAGGGTGGTGCATGGTCTCGTCCACTCTCTATATATATACATACATGGTCCTTACCATTGAAGACCCAAAACGAAACTTCAAGGCTGGCAGGCTCCACAATACTACTATACCAGCAATTTTATCATTAAAATTTTCGAAAGAGTCCAAACGAGCTTCGTGGTTTGCAATTTGTGTGTGCCTTAATAGGAGGCCCATATATTTACCTATGTTTTCTAGGATTCTTTGTTAGTGAACAAAAAAAAGAGAGAAAAATTATGATAGATATATAAAATTATTCATATGTTTATTATTTATAAAGTTAAATTTTTAATATAATTAGTTTATGATATGTTATTAGAATTATTTTCTTATCGTTCTCATAAAATTATTTATATATTTTTATTTAATAATTTAAATTTTTAAAAATAATTAATTGTTGACATATTTAACGATATCCTACCTGATATAATATATATTGTATGTATGATTGATAGCTAGGTACAATGGTATTTGGTCACACTTGACTTAAGTGAGTAGAAATTAATTATACCTAAATACAAAAGAAAATTCACAATTATATAGACCCAGCTGCCCTTCTAAGCCACAGCCATAGCCATAGCCATAGGCATCATGTACAGCTGCTTTACTTCAATCTAACTTTCTCTCGTGCTCTTGAAAGTTGGTTGGAAATAACGAAGACGTATGTATGTCTGAATCCATTCAAAAATAAAGAACAAGAACATAAACTGTAAGAACTAATATTATATTAAAAATTAAAAGGTTGAAAACTTACAGGATTGAAAATAAAAATGCGATTGAAAAAAAATTTAAAGTCTTCAAAGAGAGAGTGAATAGGAGAGGAGAAGAAAAGACTTGTCCGTAAATATGGGACAAGGTTCTATTGATAAACAATTTTTTTTTTGTCATGAATAATAACTGCTACGTTAAATTGTATTAAGAGATTTAAATAATTTGTAAGAGGTTATAAGTTTAAATTTGTCATTATATAAAAAAGAGAATATAACATACAAAACTTTTAAATTTTGAATCGTTCGCAGATAATTTTTTAAAATTTTTAATTATATTTAAATTATAATAATTATATAAATTAATCCTTTCATTCACTTTTTATTTATTTTAAATTAAATAAAAAATAATTTAAAATAAATAAAAGGTTGATAAAATGGTTAATTTAAAATTATTGTAGTTAAGTATTAATTAGAATAATTTTAAATTTTAAAGTTTGTATATTCTTTTTCCTATAGAGATACAGTAATAAAAAAAACTTGTACACACAGTAATTAATATAGTGCCCATTGTAGTGAATAATACTATTTAATACCGTGCCTGCTACAGTTTTGCATACAAAATAGCATCTTTGATTTTTGACCTCTAAAAATTTATTTGACCTGAAAATATGTATTTTCAGAAACGTCAACTAGCCACAAGGGCAGAGAGTGCTCTTTTTGTCTTTGTTTTGTTCTCGGGTACTTATTTATAATTTTTAAAGAAAAATAAGTATTTACAGATATTTGTGAATATCTAATAATTTAAAATAATTATAAAAATCACAAATTAAAAATATAAATAGATAAAATTTAACATCATATAGGACAATTTTGTTGAATAATTAATTTAAAATACTTAAAAAAATTAAAATAATACATCACTAATAACATATCAACTTCAATAATATTTTATAATAATTAATGTATATAAATACTTATTATTTAAATGATATAAATTTTTTTCAATAATCTTTATCATTATGAACTCATTCACTAAAAAAATTTTATTGTCAAATAATAAAAAATATAAATTCTCATGTCATCTTAAAGAAAAAGAAAAAATCATAATATATGTACAATATTTAAAAAAAAAATCACCTGAGTGTGTGTAGTATAGTCATTGTCCCCGTTCCCGTTTATTAAATGGGTACTTGTTCTCCATCCAATCGCAAGTAATTTTCATGAATGCGAAATTTTTTACCATTCCTATATATTTTGCTTAATGGGGGTCCTTCAAATAGATTGATTTTCAGCCTTGTCCAAGATTGGTACTCTAACAGTCATGTACATTGGACTCAAAATAATCTGAAGAAGCATCTAATACACTTGAGGAAGAGTTGGCAACTGGTTTTGATGGGGAATCTTCATTCCGATGTTGTTGGAAAAGATTCTTGAGTTGTTCTACATACTCCTCCTTTTAAAAAAGAATTGAACTAATTAGAAATTGGCTACAGATTTTTTGTGAAGGAATGTTATATTGTAGTCTTTGGATCAACCTTTTGACAAGTATTGTGTGTTTTTGTAGAGCCAATATTTTGTTCCTTGGGAAAAAGGTTTGGATGCATTGAATGTGATGTCCTATAATTTGTGACAAAATCTACTTTGTCTTGGTTTGGGCGTGGTACGAATTTTTTTCTAAGGTCCATTGTTTTGGGTGAACAACTTCATCCCAAGCTATTGCTTTTGGTATACGTACCTTGGAGAAATTTATGAGGGACAAGGTCGTTTCTCTTTTCTCTTGCGTCTGAGAATTCTTGAACAGACAAAATTCATATCTAGAGTCTATAGATGATAACTAGCTACAGTAATAAATCCTGACTTTATATTATGTTAACAAGTATGTTGCCGTCTTATAAAGTGAATATGATGTCAGCAAACAATTGAAGTAAATTAGTCTGTAACAAATATCATATCTACGATTTCACAGAGGAGAAGAGTAGAAATGGGGAAGGCCATGTATATTATGAGAAAGACAATAACTAACTTATCCTATCTTATTGTTATTTAATCTCAAATTTCTAAATAAGTTAAGATTAGCATTATTTAAGAGTAGTTAATCTTATTTTGTTAATCTTATCCTATTTTCTCTTTTATAACTATTTTTATTATATAATAAAGTATAACTCAATTATACTTGTATATAGTATCAGAGTTAAAATGGCTGACAGCACATTTACCTCTAGTGATGGATTTATCATGATTCATGATTGATTTATCATTGGAGACACATCCGTATCCAATCCTAAGATCGTTTCCCCCATGATGTATATGTGCCCTGTACTAGTGAAGCTTGAGCCCAAACCAAACTATTCTCATTAGTCATATTTGATCGACTGGCCGTGTCCACTTCCAATTTGAAGGGGTGATAAAGAGAATAATTATCTTATTCTATCTAAATAAGTTAGGATTAACATTATCTAAGAGTAATTAATTTTATCTCATTAATCTCATACTATCTCCTTTTTTGTAATTATTTTAATTATATAATAAAGTATAGGCTAATTATTTCGTTGAATCTAACCATAAATTTTTACATATTATTCCTAAGACAGAATGATGAAAGGGTTTAATCCTTTTCTGTTTTGCTCTTATTTCTATTCAATCGTTATGTAGAAAATTGTAATTTGCTTTTATGATTTATTTTTTAAAAAATTAAGAAGTTGAATTTCTTCATTTTTTGGGTCGATTGAAATAATTTCTTCAAAATTTTGGATTATAAAATTAGATATATATGTGGAAGAAACCAAGATTTGGTTTGTAAAATTCATTGTTTGAAATTTTAAAATTTTTTATTTGTCAATTTCTTGAGTGAATTAGATTGTTAAAAGTTATTTTCTCTTTAAAAATTGTGTTTGAAGAATAGGCAGACTAAAAAGAGAGAACGGAAAGAAATCTACGTATATTCATTAAAAAAATATCTTATCATACTCAAGAATTTTTATTCAAGTGGAGATCGAATCTCATTTAAGCCGCTCATGCGTTTTAACCTACTCTTTTTCTTCCCCCATCAAGTCCTAAACCTCATTTATAAAAAAAAAAAAAAAAAATCCTCAATATCAAACTATGTGTTTTAACTAAAGAATTAATTATCAACTGGATTAAAATCTTAATATTTCAACATAAATTATGATTATTCCGAAGTATGTAGTGATTTATTATATTCAAATGTGATAATTAATTTTCGCCAAAACAAACATCTCAATCTTAATTGTTTGTTATTTTTTTTTCTTACAAGGCATACTCTCTTCTTTTGAGTGTTAAATTACCTCTTTTCACAAATGTTTTTTAACAGAATTCAAATTACTAATATTACTAATAAGCCTCATTTTATTAGAATTTCAATTTGTTTTTCACTGAGTCACCCTCTGGTGACTACTTTTTGTTTAGAGTCTGGTACCAATGAAATAAGTAGAAAAGGGGAATATAAAATAGTGACAAAACCGCTACCACAAAGTTTGCAACTCGATGCCTTCTATCTGAACAACAATCTCTCAAGATAGTGCGGTGAGAAATAGAAATCACAAGATACCGTGTACAACAACTTCACATGGTTTCCCTGTACCATTTTGGAGGCATTAGACCTTCTTGCTTATATTACATATGGTTTCCCATATATTTCACGTCTCAGGGTAGATGGGGGAAAAAGGACACGAAACAAGACAAAATAGAATGAGTATCAAGGCTCCTCAAAAGCCAGACGTCTGAAATGCTCAAATTGTTAAGAATAAAAAAAAAAAATCCAAACTTGGTGTTTAGTGTTTACCTATTTAAACACCCTCTCGGTCTCAGCCTCGAGTGAAAACTTATATGCTGAAAGTGTGAGCAGAGCATAAGTACGTACTTGTCAGAATCTTATACGGACATCTTATTCATTTTGTGAGAATAATGGCCACAAGTTATAAAATCTAGAGTCTAGACAAACATTTTAATAACATATGTCAAAAATTCATATATACCAGCTATTTATAGACTTTTAGCAACATGTTAAAAATACATTGGACCTAAAAACTTCATCTAACAGGTTAGACAGAGGTGCATAAATCGGTTGTATTCCTAATACAACAACAATGTTTAACCCATAAAAAATGGCTGAAAAATTATATTAGAGAGGAGTGATCCACGGCTTGTCTTTCTATGTATACTGCAATCGAATCATTGTCACCCTGCACTGCTTCTTATGAACTGAACTCTCCACTCATCAGAACTCTTTCATTATGCTCTCTTCTGTCCTATTAATTTGCATTGCAGCTAAGCTTTTAGTTTTAGGTATAAAGTCGGCACACCCCATTATGTACCATGTAATTATTGTTTTTTTCAACTAGTAGGGTTCTTTTAAAAAGGTACACTAAATAGTCTTGCCTTGAATTATTGCACTTCTGTGAATATTCTATATATGTACCATGTGACTATTGTTTTTTTTAACTAGTAGAGTTCTTTTAAAAATGTACACTAAATAGTCATGCCTTGAATTATTGCACTTCTGTGAATATTCTATCTTCTGATGTGTGCTGAACTGCTGATGAAGTACTCGCAGTTACATTGAGGAGGGAACTAGAATCATTCTTCACAGAAAGATCACAAAGGAATTGGTTCTGGAGATCGAGTTTCGTCCAATATCTATGAATGAGGTGACCAACCAAGTTCCACTTGCATATTGAAATTGTGCAGAGAATTTGACAACCAAACCACTCAGTGGAGGCGGCTGCTGCTACCATTCCACAAGAAAAAGACACAAGCTCGTGAACACGTGACATCACTTATCTTTTAACATTTAACAGGTTATCAGCCCCAACAATGTCGGTTTTCAGAGAAAAAGATGGCGTTCAGATCCTATTCTCCCTAAGCAGCACCTAATTTTATAGATAGAAAACTGCATTCTTCTCATATTATTGGAATTATTAATTAGATATAGAAGTTATATTAATAATTTTTTCATATAAATTTATATGTAATTCAATCATTCATATTTAATTTTAAAAGTGCAAGCAACTGTCGCCAATTTTACGCACAACACCCGTTATGAAAGTGAAATAAATTTAAAATAAACAAGTAAGTTTCGAACTGACAAGTGATAACCACGAGCGCTAACCCAAGTCACCTTATTATTATAATCTACATATATTTCTTTTTTTTATTAAGTTTGCAGTTAAAATAAAATGATCTTTGAATTTCACCTGTGCTTGAGAGGAGCCTAGTAACATTATTATTAACTAACGTTTTGAGAGACACTTTTGTTTCTTAATTTATATTTTTTATTTTTTAATTTATATAAATATTTTATAAAATGACATGTATTATTTTGTGATAAGATTAACATATATTTAAATTTTAAAAATAATTGTTTTACTTAAGAAATTATTTTTATTAAAGAAGTTAAAGAGATAAGAAGAAGTTAACAGAAATTATATATTGTGATAGAAAAATATAAAATGTACAGTAATATTAATTTATATTTTTATCTTTTTTAAAAATTATTTTTAAATAAATGTAAGAATATTTTAGACATGTAAAAAAGTAAATACCATAAAGGAAATTCCTTTATATAGATATAGATATGTTATATAAAGTAAATCAAGTAACGTTAATTTTCTTAAAATTATTTTTATTTTAGAATCAAGTTCTATTCAAATTGCTTTTCTTATGCTTTTAACTTACTATCATATTTTCTGTACTTGTTCTTAAATCTCTTTTATAACTAAAATAGAAATTGAGAGGAAAAGGTTTTTTTTTTTTACATACGATTATATTTGAAAGGAGTTAAAAAGGCTCACGTGAAAGATTTTGTCACCCCACCTGTAGGTTGCGATTGCGATTGCGATTGGCCAATTGGGGCACGTTTTTTTTTTTTTCATTTGAATATCCTTCCTAGTTCATTTCCACGAAAATTTGTTTGAAAATTGCTGTTCTTTGGCTTGGGATGCCTTAAAATAGGCTTAGCAATAGTGGGGCGTGGTTGACCAAAGAAAAAAGTAAAAGCAACAATGGGGCGTGTTGCTCAAACTGATATCGTCTGCAATTCCTCAAAATAATATCTA
The DNA here is from genome assembly GCA_019955255.1 of Castanospermum australe. NCBI lineage: Eukaryota > Viridiplantae > Streptophyta > Magnoliopsida > Fabales > Fabaceae > Castanospermum > Castanospermum australe. The sequence goes on along the minus strand of NSJW01000334.1, from coordinate 1,262,419 downwards.
ATCTATCCTAGGCTTGAAGTTATAAAACTGGTTGACCAAGTGGTCGGGCTTCAAAGCCTAAAAGATTCTTGTATGAAGGGGCGTGTTAGAGTATAAAACTATTTAAATATTTTTACTTAATAATTTAAACTTTTTGAATGACCAAATTTTAAAGGCAATTAATTAGAAAGCCATGTTGGCTTATTTTTTTTACTCCAGATAAGTTGAATTTGGTTTCGTTGGTTGATCTTTGAGAAGGGTCTGAAACATCAGTTTGGCAAATGTTCCGTGCAAGTTAATTATATCAAATTAAACTAATTAAACAAAAATTTAGAATCAATTTTAATCATTAGTCATCATATATAGTGTATCTAGGAAAGTTGTAATCCGACCCTCAAACCCCCAAATTTGCAATACTATTGGCTAAATATTGCAATGAAATTACAAGATGCCAGAATTAAGATATATATATCTCGTTCATGACTTTTATACATAGAACCTGCTCAAACATTTTTTAGATGCTATCAAGATTCAAAGAGGAAGGAGTAGATGCCATCACATAATTTTATTCAATATCAAAATGAAATAGCATCTATGCAGAAGGCCTGATTCCCTATCCAGATTTCACCTCTTTTTATTTTTCTTCAACAATCCATCCATTTCACGCATCTTGAATATTCAAAAAGCTACAGGAAGATATAAAATAACAATCTAACAAAAGCATTCTCTTGATTGAAAAATAGATCAAAATTGCTGCAAGAATTTGAAATCAGACTTTGACTTCCCTTATACACCACAAGGACCGCAGCACATTCTCTTCAGCTCCTTTCGAACACCTAGTAAATTGACTGTTAGTATAAGACAATGACTATTTTCTTTTTAGCAAATTGCAGGAAGAAAAGAAAACTAAAACAGTAACCATACAGTTTCTCTTTGAAGGCCTGTTTCCACTCTAATGAGTTTGAACTCTGAGACTATACAAGAAATGGTTACCTCCAAAACTTGTAAATTATTTTGCTGAAGTTGAATTAATCTGGCCATTTATAGGACAAATGAATGGCTCATTTGTAAAAGTAATTAATGAGAGCATCTATTAACTATTTTCTGTTGGATACACACAATCTCTCACAAGTCTCAACTATTCTTCACCATGTATAATCACTTTCTTCCATTTTTCCAAGTGAAGTCTGATGTACAAGTTTTTCAATGCGCAGGTTTCTAAATGCTTTTATATATAATGCTACCAACAAAGTCACCTTTCTAATGCTACATATAAGAACTAAAGTCCAATTCTTCAAGTAGTGGGGGTAAGAAAAGAGATTGAGGATATCCTATTAATTGGAGTCCTATTTACTGTTTCTTATTTTGTAAAAAGCATGAGATTCCATTATGTGAATAGAATGAGTAATCACAAAGATATATCTTAATTAGCCAACAATTGGGCTACAGCTACAACACTCCTACGTTAATTAATAATTGAACAAAAGGACAACATGGCATATACAAAAGAGTGGAAACATCAAATAAATTACTTAGACCTAACAGACTATGCTACTACCAAACAATCTATTTGTACTAAAGGTCCTACTCCAAAACTCAAGGCTTTTTCTAAGGCCAAGATACATGCTTGAAATTCAATAGCAAGTAGGCATGAATTAATTAAGCAAGATTCCAATCCCATCTAGCTTCCCCAAAAAAAAAAAAAGAAAGAAAATCCTATTCCATCTTGAGGTCTTCCTCTCTTCCATGCCCCATCTGAGTATTAAAGGACCTCTGCAAGAGAAACTCTGCCTGATCAGATCTATACTCCTCTGTAGCAGCAGAGCATATGTAATATAGATGATGGATAATAGATTATGTGTACATACATTTAGAACTTAAGATCAAATTTCAAGCACTGGTTAAGGTCTATTGCCCTGTATCAGATCTATGTTCCTTTGTAGCTGCAGAGCATATACATACATTTCGAACTTGAGATCAAATTTCATACTCGTTAAGTTCTATTGCCATGTATGGGGATTTAATTTTTTTTAATAAGTTTTTTATTTAGCCTGTAGCTACTCTGCATAACCACTACTGCATGATTTTCAAATCCTATGCTTTCAAGAACTCTTGAAGTGTAAAAGCACGCCAGGAAGATATGTTTTCATGGGCTAATTGAGGAATTCACTAGTAGACTTGGATACTACATCTTGACCAAAAAGTCTATGTATCTTTTTACTAATATAGGCCTTACCTAGTCCATTCCTTTCTAGTGTAGGACTTCTTCGCTCATACTTGAATTCTTAACAGTGTGAGCCTCTGAGGGACAGCAGCTACTCTTCCATGAACTCATCATGGGTAAATCACTATCCATCACGCTCTGAGGGCGATGAATTTTTATCTTTCCTCATTTGTTTGCAATATTATGGCATTAATGCATTCCATCTCAGAAGTCTGATTTACACAGAACTGTTCAAGTGCCTTTTCTCACCTTAATAATCCTACCAAAACCATCTTTGCTGCCTATACAATTAAGCTATACTGGAACATACAATATAGAGAAAATTTAACTCACTATGATAAATTGCTTCTTTGGCGTAGCAGCACACTCAGGAGTCAGGTCAACCAGCTGGTACTAAAAGGAATGATTCCCAAAAAAGAACTCATGGTTATTTATTATTTTTAATTTTGAATAAGAAAAAAAATAATGGGAATTTACACACATATATAAAGAGGGATAGAATGAGGGTATATAATTCTAGACACTGACAAAACTAACTGCAAAGCAATTATTTTCTGATTGACGGCACTATTTTTCAATTGGAGCTAATTGGGCCTCCCATTCCTGTATGACATAGGTGGCCTACCTTCCGCATTGCAAACGACAGAGATTGTCGATTACTCAAAAAAAAAAAAAAAAAAACAACAGAGATTTTCTCTATATTATTTTTATGCTTGATGCAGTGTTTTCCTGTTGCTTCTTACAAGGGTTTTTACATCCAAGCCAAACAAAATGCAGCTCATTCTTGACATGCCTCATACTTGATTTGATTCCCGCAGGTTGAAAGAATAGACATCTTAAGTGAACACTCAAAATTCACCTTAAAATATGTTGAAATAGGAGAACGAACATGTGCAGCCATAAATTTGAAATAAAGAATGAGACAGCCGACAAGAACATATTGTTGTCTACAGAAACAGTTTGTTGGGAGAAGTTCGACAATTTTTTTTTAACCAGGACTATTTCACATGTTAGACTTATTTAAATTATTTTATAAGTTTATTTTTTCTCTATCAAGAGTGATAATATAATTTTTAAAAATTAAACCGTAATTTACATGTCTACACGGTATTTGGGAAAACCAATTTTAAATAGTAAAAAGTGAAACTAGTTACACAAGCTCGTATAAAAAAACTAAAAAAGAACCTATTCAAAATTAAACTTAATTTGGTTCAAATTCAAAACTAATTTTAGTTTACTTTTATTTCATAAAATAAAAATAATATAATTAAATAAAAAATAAATATAAAAATAAGTTTAATTATATTAGATTGAATTATTACCTTCTCATAATAAAATAAGAGAAAGAAAAGAGTAAAGAAACGGGAGAAAGAGCGGAAGAAAAATTAGATTAGAAAAGAAAGAGTGATCCGAACATATAGGAACAGACATAATAAATCCAATATACTTAACGCCAAAGTAGTAGAGGAATGATTACAATCTTCCTAATTTGAATGAAGTTAATCTGACATGCATGGTAAGCAATGAAAGACAATTCCACAGGTTTTCCCCTTGATTAGGGCATATATAACTACTACTTGTGTTCAGGGTTTCTTAAATATTTCCATATTTATCCACTTTTCACCTTCAAACCTTCCTCCACCCTTTGGTATTTTTTACGATATACAATATTTTTTATGGATTTAATTTTATCAACTTGAGAGTGTAAAATTTTTTATTCCTTATCATTTAATTATGTATTACAATATATAATATTAAAAAATTAATAATAAATAATAAATAAATTATTTTAATGATGTGAGAAGCAAATCAAAAGTAAACTCCATTTTTACAGCATTATATTAGACATTTCCGTTGGATAAATTAATTGTTTTCTTATCCATGTACTACTAAACAACTCCTGATCAATAATTAATACAAGGGATGGGGCCAAGGATTATAACTATCACATATTAATTATTCCAGCATGTAAAGTTAATTACACAGATCATACTTCATTAATTACAGTGATATCAAATTTCATTTAGAACAAAAATTAATAACTTGTTGCACAGCTTAATTAACAAATAACAACAGAACAACTACGCCCTACAACTTCCCCAAAACCCAACAAAAAGAAGTTACTGAAAATTAATAGTAATAACAAACTACACTTTCCATTAATTTACTCCGATTTGCTGAATAATGGTTGGCAGTTCTATTCCCACGCGACAGATAATTATCTAGCCAGCATATTAATATATTTTATTTCATATATTTATTTGATTATGTCATTTTCATTTCTCATACTTACAAGTAAGTATGTGGATTGGTTTACTTATCTTAACAAACATGGTCTATCTAAAAACTTTCCAAAAATTAGAAAGCTTTTTTTTTCCTTCTGGATCTGTTATTCTAGATATGAATTGAACTTGGAGGTTTGTTATTTTTAAAATGAATATAGAATTTTTGCATTGCTAGCTGTGTACGAGTCATATATATCATTTTTTTTATACATGTTCATATCCAATATAATAACTAAGCAAAGGCCGAAAAAGAAAATTAACGATGAATTGTAACACTACTCTTCCAAGATTATGGTTTTGAAAGGTTCCAAATAGAAATTTTGTTTTTTTCCTTTGGCCAATGAGAATTAGGAGTAACCATCTGGCTCCCACAAATATTAATACGAATTTTCATAAAATTTAAATTTTGTTTGTACTGCGGTAAATGATTTTAATTAGTAGTCTCTTTTTTTTGAATCGATTCAAATATATTTTTTTACATTGGATTTATCAAATTTTTATGAAAACAGCTTTCCACAAATTTAAATTTAAAATAGTAAGACGAGAACTAACTTTTTTATCATTTGAGGTAACATGCATTAATAAAATCAATAATTATATATATTTAACTATTCAATATTCAATAATTGAAGACTTGAAGTGTCCTTTATTAGAGTTCATCTTTTAAGTGACACTTAAATAGATTGAGTATTAAATATTCCAATTCCAGAACGAAGGTCCCCATTCAAATTCTATTAGTTGGTGAAAGAGCAATTATGGGAGAGAAGTTATGTAAGTTATCTCTTTGTGATTTAGATGTGAATGAAAATGAAAACAATGCATGCGGAATAGATCGATTGGAAAAGAACTAATTAATTCTATAGGCAGTGGTAGGGACATCGTTTTTATTTAGTACAGAATACGGCAAACTCTTTTCTTTTTCTGAAAGGTTTTGCTTTCACATAGACTCTTTCTTTTCCCTGTGGCTGTCTATGGGCTCTGTGACTGCAAGTATCTATCGCTTTAGGAAAATTACTTTGGCAGTGTCGTATTGGTGAAGTGGTGCTAGCCACTATTGTGACCTCGAACCAGAAAATTTATCTCCTTCCCACAGAGCTATCTGGCAGTAGAAGCCCTTTTTTACATGAGCATGTTTTAAAATATCTTTTATAAAAAGTAAAAATTATTTTATGTTTAAAAATAATATTTGAGAAGTATTTTTAAACAATTTTTTATGATAATTTTTTTTAAAATACAAAAATCTAACTTAAAAAAAATACAAAATGTGTTTATTTTTAGTGTTTGAGCTTTTTTAAAAAAAAACTTATCTAAATATCCTAAAAGATAAAAAAAGTATGTTTTCTTTTCTAAAAGAGATCCTTTATTTATCAAAAGAAACTAATTCAAACAAGCACATAGACTTTTGAGCCTGGTACGTAAGAAATGTCAAGTTTGAAGCCACTGCGCCAACAAACTTTCAGATTCTATAAGGAACGTTAGGAGAGAAGTGTGCGGAACGAGCTAACTTAATTTGTCTTCCCCGAAAATAAAAAAAAAAGTGGAAGAATCAAAACCCTTCATTCAATGTGTTGCAGAAGAAGCTTGACCATATAATTGACGAGTTAAATACTGAAGAAACAAAACCCTTCATTCAATCTTTTAAGAAAATTATAGGGAAGGACCCTCGAGTGTGATTTTCACCAAAATGATTTATGCTCATAACAAGAGTAATTAATTACAACTTTTGTTAATGGGTGTTTTTTTTCATAAAATATCATTGTGCATTATTGGTTCATGATTATAATTTCCCCTTTTTCAGTCTCAAATTTCCGTTCTGGGCTGGTAGAAGAGCAGGCTGAGTAGCTCCACTTTGGTGTTGCTAATTAATAGTAATAATTCTGTTGTAGTTCAAGGGAAAGGCTTTTGAAGCAGAAATCTTGCCAAGTGTGGGAACTAATAAATGTAGCCTATTGTTGCCGACATTTTGCTTTACATTCTAAATAGAACATAAAGACCACAGAAGTGGAGGACGCATGAGTTAATATATAGTGGTCACACTCTCGTTATTAAAGCAAATCTTTTCATGTGAATATTTCCTCTCTCTCTCTCTCTCTCTCTCTCTCTCTCTCTCTGTATAAGCATATTTATACTCAAATTTAATTAAAGACACATGGCGCCCAAAAATAATTAAATTGTAAACGAATCGAAATTTTGAAGAACCAAGCATTTTCCAACTAAGAGATGTTACAATCTGGTTGATATGTTATTTTGGAGGAACATAAGGGTTGTTCACAACCAATGAAGTGACTGCAGAGGGGCCAGAAAGAAAAAAGAAAAACAGAAGAATTTCTTACACATCCAGGTAGATGTTTGTTGGTCAATCAATCGGAGCCACTTGACCTTTTTCAGCGTGGTCTTGTCACTGCAATAAATCCCTTCATTCTTCATCTTCCAGTCCAAGAAAAGAAGCCACCCTCTTGAGCTCCACATCCAAGAGGGTCTCCAGAGGGTCAAATTTTTCTGATAAGAGGTGGCAATCAGAAGATGATGAGCTAGGACTGTTACTGAAGCCCACCTTGTTGTGGACTTCAATTTGTGGGAGCTTGGAATCATCTAGAATCAGCAGTTGGCTCTCATCAACATCGATGAGGAAATTACCGAGAGAAGCATCATCAGTACCCTCTATTTTATTTGAGAAACTGGGACTGCGCCTGTCACACCCGTTGTTCTCCAAAATTTTACTGTAATGGACGGCCTTAACTCTCATTGGCCGAGGAGCCTGGGGTGCTACATGGATTTGCTTGGTCTTCTCCTCATTGTGATGATGTTTGAGTGAAGCAGATGATGGCCATGGCGATGCAGGCTGCTTCTGTAACTTCTTTGACAGATTAGTGTTCCAGTAGTTTTTGATTTCATTGTCTGTTCGTCCCGGTAGCCTCTTCGCGATCAAAGACCACCTGCAGAACAAAAAAGATCATAATTTGTTGATCGCAAAGCCCTCATATAATGAAGAAATATATATGAATACATTATAAACTTCAACTATGCTTTATATACCTAATTATGTATATATACTCTCTTCAAAGTTGGACAGAAAATTAAAGACTGATATTCAAGAAGCCTTTGGAATTATGAGACTTGTGTTGAGTAGAAAAAGTTGAAAAGAAGTAAAAATCACCTGTTACCGAGAAGACGATGAAGTCTTATGATCATATCCTCTTCGTCCACAGAGATGTCGCCTCTCTTTATACCGGGCTTGAGATAATTCAGCCATCTTTGTCGGCAACTCTTCCCACACCGCTTTAAACCTTCAGATATTGTGCACAACCAGAAGGGCAATGGTTAATTAAGCGAAATGAAAGGAAGGACAACATGATATTCACAAGCTCAAAGTGCTGATAAATTCTCTTTGCGCTAGCAAGCATCACCAGAGGAAACATGTATACAGAAGGGAGAGCATTACTCCGATCTACTTTGCAAGGCACGTGTAAATAGACAAGAAAAAGAAAAGGGAACTCATGAAGTAAGCTACTTTCAATACAGCAAATCAATTTTGGATTTGAACATTCATTCACCAAAATGATTCAACTAAGCTATCGTAGCAAGTAGTAAACATACATTATATACCACCAAAAGCTGAAGGATTAAAAGGATGAAGTAGAATAGAAATCACTCGCATATGAATATATACAGAGCAAAACATCAATGTACCTGCATTTTGAGCAACCTTCTGCCATCTCCCTTCTCCATGGATGGTGACATATTTGGAGAGGGTTTCATCTTCTTCTCTAGACCAAGCACCCTTGTTGATCTCTTTGGGACAGCACGGACGTCTACCCATGTTGTTGCTAGCTTCTCCTCCTTCTGACTGCGCTACCCTTCCTATCTTGCACTCAAAACACCTCAACTGACACACATAAATGAGTTGCCTTTATTACACACATCTCAGTAACTTTTGCTGCAAATTTACCTTCCATGGTTTCCTATGAATTCGCCGCAAGTTTAATAAGGAGATTCTTTCACTGATTTGCTTTTATAAGAGCATACTCTTAATTAGTCGTCAATATTTAATAATATTTAATGACATGTTATACTTAATTAAATATTAAGTGATATTATAAAATATAAAAACTCAGATAAAAAATTGTTGAATGTATATTAACAAAGTGATATATATGATAAAATATTAACCACTAGTTAATGTTATATAATTGACTTAAGTACTAGTTGCTTACCTTAAAGTTTATAAGGAGATATTATATAAATAATCCTTTATATTTTGTGATAAAATTACTCACAAAGATATTAACTTAGACTATTGGTCTTTAATTTAAGGAAGAGAGTTTACAACTTTGTTACTACAGAAGTTATAATATTTGTGCGAGGATATGCATATTTTTTTATTGTGTCTTTATTTTTTTTTTCTTACATGTTTGATGTTGGTAAAATCACTTTTTATTTATTTTTTATCTTATTTATTTTAATATTTGTATTATTTCTTAAACTTAATTTTAATTTTAAAAACATATTTGATTTGAAATAATTTTTTTAACATTAAATTTAATTTTTTTAAACATAAATTAATTCAATTAAATTATTTTTTAAATTAAAATTAAATTAATTTAAAATTAAATTTACAAATCATTCACAGACACACCAGATCGGCGTTTCCAATTGGCTGTGTGCACTGCGTGCCGTACTCCTCGTACTTCCGCGTCCCGAGGGAGTGGGACCAAGCAACAACTATCCTGTCCCTCCTCTCTGCCTCGGCCCACGTGCATTGCTTGCCTTCTTTAGTGTTGTGACTCGTGAGAGGTTTCAATCGGGACAACCCACGGAGGGGCAGGGTTGCCACATTGAATTTTTTCTTCATTCACATCCATATTTTAATTAACAATTAAATCAATTAAATTAAATTAATTAAAACGTCAATTATATCAATGAGAGTTTGAATTCTTGGAAGTTTTACATTTTCATGCAATTGATCTGAAAATTAAAAAAGTCTTACACCTCATTTATCAGGAGAGACACAAGTGGTTCCCATGTTTCAATCATAAGTGAATATTGATTTAAATTTATTTGATGCTTCCTACTGAAATTGAATATTTCATACTTACATATGACTTAGAAGTTATGAACCATCAACCATGTTATTCACACAATTAATTTTTATCATTATATTTAATAAAATATTAAATATATATTTGATATATAAATGTTTATTATCGATAATTTCATCTAAATTTGATTATATAAATAAATTTAAACGAAACACCTTGATTCTATATTCAGTCGCTAATGTAAGCGATATTGCTCTTTTTTTGTTCATGTTTTAGTTAATTTAAGTGATTAGTATCTACACATTCAAGAGTTTGTCGTTTAAAATAATATTTGTAAAAAAATGAGACATAAACAGACATTAATAGTGAGCATTAAAAACGAAAGTTGTATCATGTTATTTAAAATGTTAATATAAATAATATACGGAAAAATTTATAGTAAGAAGCATGATTCTGATCTTGATTCAACTAAAATTATTCTCTTACTGTCTCACTGCTAATGGAGGGAAAGAGTAGGGACAATAAAATATAATTTTATATTGAAAAGCTATCATTTTTTAATCATCACATAGGAATAAAAGGTAATAGTCTAACGGGTGACTTTGCAATTTTAAATTTTTTTTAAGAATTTTTCATTTTGAAGAGTAGGAAACTTGATTTTCAAAGAAAATAGAACAAGTGGCTGATCTGAATATTTGATTAATTTTGAAATTTTTATACGCATGATTAACGTTCGTAAAACTATTATCACTATAATCTACAAAAAAAATTGTAAAGTTCTTTTCTTTTTTAACAAAAAATATAAAATCGAATTTAATTTAGAACTATTTATAAAAGCAAACCAAAGTGTGAGATGTATGTTAGATGAATTTAATTTATAGGTTTTAGTCCTAAATTTTCTGAATTTCTCATGCTAATTATTCATGAATTTGTATTTTAGATGAATGTTGTCTTTTTAAGTTGGGTTGAGTTTGTTTAGGAATGAAAGGCGAGACAAGCATGTTGGCATTTTTTTGTTATGTTAGGAAGTGCTATTACTTGGGTAGGAAAGGGAATAATTGTCTTCATGGAGGATCAAATCTTCACTATCACAACACCTGAATCCAATCTTAAAAAATTGAGGCTAGTGCCAGTTGAGTTATAAACTTATTAGTCATTATGCTAGTATTTTAATTTGGCTTATATGTAATTGTTAAAAGCAGTGCCATATAGCACGAAAACCGTGATACGAATGGATACGAATGACGCGGCCATTAAAGTGAGTGAAACAGCTCCCCTTCTCTTGGACGAAAATCAGGAGGAAGTTGAAATCGGATGGTTAATAGCAATTTGTCAATGCTTTCATAGAAAATCTTTTGTGGTATTTATCATTTCCCAATTGTTAAATATTTGTTACTTATTTTATAAATGGTTGGTCAATACAATTCTCAAAGTTAATAAGAGGACACTAGTTATTTGACTTCCAATACCAATGGTGACTCTCAAATTGGAAGTGCTTCAACTTCAGTTGTGCAATTTAAGCATTTAAATTTGAAACTTATTTGTATAGTTATGTCATTTGCGATTATGTATCTATGTAATTTGAATTTGTAATTTTTATTTTAGCAAGTTATTTTTTTATGTTCAAACTCACAGGTTCAACTCAATCCAACTTCCACAAATGCAACGATTAAGTGTATGTTTGGATTAAATTTTGTAAACTCAATTTTGGATAAATTTGCCTATGTAAACTTAATTTTGATCATAAATAAGTTTGTCGTAAAGTGATTTATATTTAAAAAATTTTATTTGAAAAGTGATTTAACCATAAAGAAGTAACAAAGTTTTGCTTCAACCCAATTACCTTGGTTTGAGGAGAAAATCACAGTGGAATGGTCCGAAGCAATTTTTACCAAATATCATTATATCACTTTAAATGAGAGTTTATTGTTTTCAAACGGGCATCTAAGATATTTATGGCCGATCTAAACATGCTATAAGTTGGCTTGAGAAGAAATTATTTTATGACTTAGTCCACTACTTTCATGAGTGAATTGGATCCAAATTGAGTCCAAAAATATCGCAATCCAATCCATTATCCATGTGATATCTTCCTTATTCAAGAGTATGATAGATCATTAGATTCATTTTCCTTGGGAGAGATCGGGGTTGTGGTGACGAGAGTGATGAGGGAAAGGAATTCATCATAACCTTAGAGAATCTCATGGTTGTTTAATTACTCTTTCCATCAATTTTTATCTGTCATGTAAAAATTTTTTTCTGTTTTAAAATATTTATTATTTAAAAATATTAAAAAAATATTAATTATTTTTTAATTTTATCTTTATTTTTTAATAAAAAGAGAATTAATAAAATAAATAAAATTATAAAAAATATTAATAAAATTAAAAAAAATAATTTAATCGTATTATATTATATTTATTTATAATTAAAATTATTTATTAATTTATTATTCTGTATATAATTATTTTAAATAATAAATAAAAATAGACGTACAGATGATTTATTTTTCCTTTGACTTAGGTTGTATATAATTATTAAATAATAAAAAAAATACATGTGCTCATTTGCATTGTTGTCCTTTCGAGCACACATGCATGCATGGTTGGACCCCACAGCTTGAATAATTTTGTAAGTGAGCCTGAAAATCAGATCTAAATGTTAAAGCATGACCGGATGGTCTTAATGGTTGGCGTCACCCTTAACCCAACACCGAAAATGGTTGTCATTATGTGTTGGACCAAATTATTGAAATGTGTGTTAGATCCAAGGTTCTGAAAATTGAACTGGTCACTGAACCGGTCGAAGTACTGATTTAAGGTTCAATGGTCGAACTGTGGTTGAACCGGAATATAATTAAATATATATTTATATTTTTATAAATATAAATATATTTATATATATATATAAAATTATTTATATATTAATAAAATAAATAAAAATTATAAAAAACAAATAGCCATGCCTTGAATCACCCATGAATTTGATTGCTGACGTATAATTATGTAATTTTCTCTTTCTCTCTCTATTTCTTTTTTGTCATGTTATTATTTTAGTGCCACAGTGTAACTTGCAATTTCTGTTTCTTTAGCCATTGCGTCATTTTCAATTTTCTGAACACTGATTATTTCGTATGGCCCTTTCTCTCAAGTGTCAAACGAACGGTGCCTTCTCATCCATATATTAAACTTGGCATATGGTACACGGCTTATGTCTCTCTTTCTCATTGGCAAGTCTTGTCATTGTCATTGTGTCAAGTTTTCTCATCCATCTCCTGCACCGTCTCCTGCACCGTGTGCACACTGCACAGCACTGCACACTGCACAGAGAATACCTCTACAGTCTACACCCATGGTCACCCACGCCTCTGCACACACTCTCACAGCATTCTCTTATCACGCACAAGCTCTCTCACGGTCTCACCCACACAGATAACATACTTCGCTAGGCACCGATAGCACTGCCCCTGTTTCTTTCTTCCCGAAACAGCGCCACCGCCATGGTCACCACGTCTCTACACACAACTCTCACAGCATTCTCTTCTCCGCACAAGCTCTCTCACCCACACAGATCACACACTTCGCTGGGCACCGATAGCTTCCCGAAACAGGGGAACAGCGCCACCGCCCCTGTTTTCTTTCTTCCCGAAACCGAGCCACAGCCCTGTTTCTTCCTTCCCGAAACAGAGCATCACAACACCCACCAAGCAACCCACTGTCACTAACGATACATGTACGCTACTCAGCCATACTCACAGCTCACACTTTCACACCAGTAATCACCCTTTCAGCCCACCAGTCACACACGTACGCTACTCACCCATACCAGACAATGAAAAAACACACAACCTCGAAAACATACACCAGGGTTTCGATGAGAAACCCGAAAACCACCACGGTGGTTAGACACTTAGACGGACGGAGGAGGGAGTTGGGACAGAGGCTGCGGTGCCAGGCCGACCGAACGCTGCTGCTGAGGCAACCGGTAACCGTACGAACCAGTGCCGGGTTGACTGGTTTAGCCGGTTTGAAACCGGTTCACCGGTCCGACCGGTTGAACCAGCCGATCCGGTCCGATTTTCAGAACCTTGGTTAGATCTCATCAGACACGGGGGTCCAGAAATCCAAGTTATTTCATACCAACACCATTAATTAAATGAAAGCATTTTTTTGGTGACAAAAAAATTCAAGTTAGTGCTACTGATAAGAATTAAAATACTTTATTTATAAAGTTTAGATTCGACTTTCTCTACTAACAATTTTTTATAAATAATTTATAAATATTATTATAAGTCATCATTAAAATCTGTAGCATACCAAAACTTTTAAATGTGATAGCCTTAAAAAAAAATTCATAAATTACTACACAATTTTTAGAATATTGTTGAGGCTTTGTAAATAGTAGCATCTGAATAAAATTTGAATAAGCAAATAAAGATTATGTCATCTTTTGTATTAAAAAGTAGTAATAAATAGTTGTTGTTACCATCCAGGAAATTATTTAAACTTAGAGGAACTTATCAACTTATACATGTACGTTTACTAAATTATCAATTATAAGTTGTGATTATATTATACGTAGCATTTTTTATGGGTATAAGAGTAATATATTATATATCATATACATAGTTGCGTACAACTACATACATAATTAATTTAAATAAAGTTCTACATGCAATTTTCCATGAAAAAGAAGGTAGCTTGCATGAGAATAATAATAGCTATACATATTTGTACTCATGTTTTTTTTTTAATAAATCATTGAATTATCTTTTAAGTTCTATTATAACTTATACGTGTGTGTGTTTTTTTGTGTGCAACTATATATATAACATTAAGTCCATTCATTCATATGTCACGTTACTAGAGAGATTTTATCCTTCTCCATGATTTATTGATGGCATGTAACATGATAAATGCCAAAGTTTCTTTTTCTTTGTTCTTTTTGTAGCTAAGAATCAAATCTTCTTTTGGTTCAAGTACTAAATACAAATCAACACACATGCACAAGGAAATGGAAGGAGACAGATAAAATTCCAAAACGAAATGCTACACGCATAAGGATAGAAATTTTTTTACCCTTTTTTTATATTTTTAAATTTAAAATTTAATTTTGATTAAATGTTAGTATACAATTTTTTAACACTACAAGTCAGTTACATGTTATCATATTATTAAAAGTGTTTGATTTTTTAAAAGTGTTTGATTTTCGATCATTAATTCAATTTTGTATCCTTTTTTATGCTAATAAATTTTGAATTTAATTTTGATCTACTATTAATTAGTGTAATTTTTTTATATTATAATCCAATTACATGTTGTCATGTTATTAAAAAGTATTCAATTTTTCACACCAAACAAAAAACTGTTTAACTTTTTAAGTATTTCTTATTTTAGTCAAATGTTTTAAATTGACAATACATAATTAGATAATAATGTAAAATTTTTTATATTAACAGTAGATAAAAAAAATAAACTCTTATTTAGCTTTTTATTTTATTAAAAAAAAGGAACTATGTCATGTTCGCAAGCCACGCCCTTGCCTACGCCAGACGTCTGCTTGTCTTCTCCAGAGGACAATCTCAAGGATTATGGTCGTGCACACCACACTTAACCAAAAAAAAAAAAACTTTTTGTCAAAGATGCTTTAATCTACTAATGAAAAATGTTATATACTCATCACATGCTCTCTTAAATAACAACCTCTTCAAAAACATCTTTAAACTTTGATTTATGGGTAATTTATCTTTTGAATTTTAAAAAATGATCAAAGCATGCAAAAATTTATCCTATATTTTGACCATTTTCAAAACTCAAGAAATAAATTACACGTAAATCAAAGTTTTTAAGAAATTTTTTATATTTTAACTTATCATTTTAAGTTAATACATAATAAGCACGCAGCATTTTTTGTTAGTGAATAAGAATATTCTTTAACAAAAGTTTTTTTTTTGCATATTTAATAAAATTCAAGAGGATTTTTTTTACCATTTTTAAAACTCGAGATAAATCACTCATATAAAGTTGAATGGGGATTTTTACCCAAAAACTGAAGACGCAAACTTCCACAGTCCACTCTGTACTACTGCCATACAAGGCAGAAAGTAACCTGTGTTTTCTGTACACAGGACAAGCTCAACACAAGCATGCACAATTACAAACCTTCCCTTAAACGCCACCAACGTGTTAGCACAAACTTTTGTAGGCCTTCCCGAGGGTAGAGGGAAGCAATGGCCATGAGGACACTCTCATCATAATCAATGTACAAGGTTCAGTTAGAGTTAGGGATGAAAATGAACCCAATCCATAGTTGATGTGATAGATCCTTTTTAGGACTGAAAATAGGAGACCTAGGTCTAACAGAGAGACACTGGTCAAAGATGACACATGCACGGCCCTTGCAACAAATTAAGCTTTGCTAAAGTCATGTCATCCAGAAGACAAAGTTTCACGAGAAAATATCAGTGACCCAACTCAGCAACATATCCATCTCTCTATTAGGGTTTGGGCTGGGAGCCGGAAGACTTGTAAAGGACGCAATTAATCGCTTTCTTTTCTTTTGTAGTGTCCAATAGTCATAAACTTCCTGATTTTTTTTCGAACGAAGAATATTCTTATATAATTTAATTTATTTAAACTATTTTATAAACTTAATTTTTCTTAACCAAAAAAGATAATGGTTTAACTCATATAATGAGCCACACCTTTTTTTTATTGAATGTTATGGTTTAAAAATATTTTTTTTGTATAGTTTAACTCATAGTTTTGTGGGATTAAACTAAACCATTCCAACCCAATTAAACCATATGTACATATTCTATATATTTTATCATGTATCTCTGAGGTGATACAATGGATAAGAGGCAAAATTAACTCTCGAGCTGTTCGTAAACTAAGCCTATAAAGAGGGAGGCATTTTACCACACTAAGAGTCAATTTAGTATAGGAATAAACGTGAAAGATAAATTTTCATAAGTGAGTTTATCTCAAGATTTAAACCCGAGTTGCAAACTTTCCATGCCTAAGAAAGATGCCAAGATCAATAATAACGTAATATCATTTCCTACTGTTAATAGATTGAACTGCAAATTCACAAAAATTAATAGTCATTTTCCAAACTCACATAGCCACCAAAAATTAAAGGAAACAAAGGAGAGTAAGTTTCTCATTGTCAACAAGACAACCAGCCAGAGAAAAATGCTACACTTTCCCCCATCAATTCCTTCGTTTCCGTTTTATAATTTACCACAACAAATACAAAGCTCAGACTTGTTGGTCGCTTTACATTCTCGATTCAAAATTGAAAAACTGTAAACCACTGCTGCATAAGATTAATCAGAACAGAGAGTAACCCAGAAAGCATTTTTAGACTACCAATGAATTTGTAGGCAGGAACCAATGGCCATTCCAGATCCTTAATTTGGCTCAAAACAGCGCAATGAAATGACTATTGAGGAAACAAAAAATATATAACTACAGGAGGTTGTCAATTACTATGATCCTTTCCCATCTAAATTTCATCCCTAAATACTAAATAACTACACTTCATTGTATGCGAATCAGTTACAGAGCAAACTCTTCCAGACCTGAGACTTAAAAAAAAAAACACTAATCACAATAATTATACATCGTCTGGAGTAGATTGACTCATTGGAACAGTCAGCAAAAATAAATACATAAGAGCTTCAAAGGAGAGCAAAAAAAGAGACATGTTAGAGAAAGAAAGTGAGAATATTGAAAGAGAAAAAGGCTTACCAGAATACAGGCAGTAAAACCAATCAGCATTGAGACCAAGAACTGAAAAATTCTTTAAAACCTTGTCATCTGCTGTAGCATTTGAGAACCAGTGGACTGAGAAATCAACTGCTCGGAACTCAGGGACGGTCTTATTAGGTGGTGGGCACCCACAGGGTTAGCAAGGCCCTGTCTACTCATCTCTTTAGAACTGTTCATACTTGGTTCAGAGTGTGAGGGTTCCATCAATGAGCGAATCTGATTGAAGGGTTAGCAAGCAAAGAAAACATAAATTATATTATTGTCCAATAGAAGAAGCAAATAGATCAATCATACGCATGAATCCTTTACATTTACCATATCTAGGCGTCTCTTGTGGAGGTCATTTAATAGCTGCAAGTTTGAAGCAAAGCAAGTCAGAATCTGATTACTATTAGATTATAATTTTCTATTTTGGGGAAGGGGCACAGCAGGGGAAGAGGGAGAAATGATTTATTGCTTACAGGTTTGCTTTGATACTTCTTCTCTTCACTTGAATATCCTGGAATTGTTAAATCCCAATTTTTCTCTGCATAGTAATTTGGTAAACAAGTAACTCAAAGCCATGATGGCAACTCTTTTTATCAAACATAAATAATATGCTATTACTTAACCAAAGCATTCAATATTTACCTCTCAAGATATCAGGGCAATCCTGGACCTTTTATACATCATACAAGATTCAGATATGTCCATTACATTATGGTGGGAGACAATGTTGAAAAAGAAATCCTAAAGTTGGACTTAGTGATATTCAAAGTAATGTACAACCTATCTAGTCTGTCTGGTAACCCAAAAAAAAAAAAAAGTAATGCACTGCTTATGATTGCTCACTGCTTAGTCCCAAACTTCCAAGGTGAAAATGAGAGTAAATTCCTTTTTGCAAAAGTTGTAAAACCATATCTTTTGTCATACAAAAGAAAGGGAAAAAAAAAGGGAGGGAGGGGAGGGAGAAAGAAACCCAAAATAAAGCAATCCATTTTTATTACTGATGGAAAAACTTGTCTCAACATCAGTTTCTAAGTAGCCCTCACCTGAAAGTCATAATTATTATCGTTGGACTTAAGTTTTCCTTAACTAATAATAAATTTATTAAACAGTCCCCAGAGAACAATTCACATTCGAATTGTTCAAGATGACTTGTTATTCAGGGTAATAACACCCAATATCAGCTTTCCTCCCATGGAAGACACATTTTTTCTGTTCTGAGTTTTAAAAACAAGGGAATTCCGGAATTCCACAAAGTATGTCAGATTTGACAGTGATACAAATATAAATCAGAATCAGACTTTTATCAAAATGCTTATTTAGAAATTAATACTTTATCACCCTGTTAGCTAAGAAAGTGATGGATCAAACAAGAAACATAAGGCAAATAAGGGACCAAACCCTTGTCAAGAACAGACATCACGTTGAAGATAAATATCCAGACTTGTTTTTACAATTCTAGGTGTGAAAGAAACAAAGGACATGGAAAGGACTCATGCAGAAGTAGAAAGAAAAGGATTCAAGCAAACACATCAGACAACTAGGGTCAAGAATTAGCATGTAACTCCCCCCCCCCCCCCCCCCACACAAAAAAAAAAAATTTTTTGCAGTAGTCCAACAATAATCACATCAAGAAAGATTTAACCACACAGCAAAACCACAAGGATGCTACTGTACATTACATCACTTGAACTCAGTAAAATTCAGATAGTGTCAAACTTCATCTTTTTTAGCCAACTAAAGTAGCCAGTAAGGTTTGAAATATGCAATAGTTCTTTTTTCTTCTTTTGGAGGGGAGGGGAGTGGGTTGAAAATAAGCTATAGTCACGACAGACCTAGGTGTAGCAATAAATCCTTGGACTCCAAAGTTGATGATTTTCTATGTTTTGCCAAAATGCAACCATGTGTAGTCACCTGCACATAAGAACAAGATAAGTTTGTACTGAAAAACACAAAAACCCCAGCTAAAACACACAAATCAATGTCCATGGACTCTAGCATCAAACACAGAATACAAGAAGGAAATTTAGTATGGAAAAATAGTAATTGCAATAGGAAACTTCTCATCAATGCCACCAAATAAAAAATGTCCACTTGTTCTATAAGGAATAAATTGAATAAGAAAATTCAAAATTTTGCTACTTTTTAGAATGACTCATTTACCATGCAGAAAACTGAAAAAAAAAAAGGATCCTGCAGCACCATGACAAGCACAATAGCTGAAGACTGAAGTAGACAAATATTATAATCTCAACGTGACTCATGCATGTATTAGCAACAAGGAGACTCCAGCAATAAATCTTAACTCATAAAAAGTAAAGGTAGAAAACTGTCAATAAATTTATCACGTCAAAGAATAACTCAAGCTAAAAGCCTATGCTGTTAGGTGAGGGCCAAGAATGAATCCAACATATCACATAATAACAATATCCAAAATCAAATTTAGCCCCAAAAAAAATCCAAGAGTCCAACCATAAGTTAAAAAAAAAATAAATCCTTCGAGTTGAAACTAACATACATGTTTATTAGTTAAGTCTAATTACGATAAAATCAATCTAATCACCAACTTTACTAATAATAAATTCATTCATTACGAAGAAATTTCAAATATAGTGAAAAGCTGTTACAATATATTTAGTGCATGTTTGGGAATAGATTATTTTTGAAAAAAAATCGCTTTTTTTTCGAAAGCTCTCTCAGTAAGATTTTGATTATAAACTATTTTGACCACAGAATAAACTAATCCAAACACACATTTAACCAAAATGTGCATACATATCATCTCCCTCTTGGAATTCACATTCACACACATATACATATCTATCATGGTGAGGTAAAGAAGATTAGCTATGTTAGAATCCTTACAGAATCAATGAAGTCATCAGCAAGCTCTAAAAGCATATCTATAACTTCAGGGTCCAGCTTACCCTGTGGATCGACCTGCAGAGGAGAGAAGATTACAATTCAAAATATAAGTGATAAACAAAATTTTAAAAAAAAAAATTAACAAAATGTAAAGAAAACCTGTGCAACTAAATCCTGTATCTTTCTCTTCCCAAGGACTTGGTTTGTTGCTTCAGTTCCTTGGCTTGAACTTCCCCCTGGTGTAGTTGTGCCAGATGCAGTAGCATCTGGCTGCGATCCTGTTAAACTGAGTGACTTTTGGCCAGTGGGTCCTGGCATCCTTGGAGATTGCTGCTGTTGCTGTTGATGAATAGGTGCTTGTAGTTGAGATTGTTGTTGTGGCTGCTGTTGTATTAGTTGCTGCTGCTGCTGCTGCTGCTGCTGCTGCTGTTGCTGCTGTTGCTGCTGATGCAGCTGAGCCTGTCCCATTGATTTCTGTTGCTGCACCAGCTGGGAAATTTGCTGTGGGTTCAGGGTCATAGAGTTTTGTTGCAGTTGAGTAGATGAAGCCAGCTGCTGCTGCCTCTGATGTTGTTGAAGACGCAATGGTGAGGCAGGGCCAGACATTCCTGGCATTTGCTTAAGCCACTGTTGCTGTGTTAAAGAATTATGAATCATTGCAGGCTGTCCATTCTGAGACAACCCAGATAACTGAGAATTCATGAATGCAAGGGATGACGACCTTGGTAAGCCTTGAACCTGTAGTTAACAGCATTGTCAATGTTCTAATATGCCTCAATTCAGTTTGAAAATTTATGTACATACACATGCACACACCAAAATAATTCTTGACATTACTCCACATAATGAACTCCATTTACAGTTGAAGTATATCAAACTTCTTTATAATTTTTTCATTTTAATCTTAAAAATTTATGATAAAATTCCTTTTCTTTATTGTAAAAGTTTAAATTGACGTATGTTTCTGAGTTCAAAGGAAGAGATTGTTCTTCTGAAACAGTAAATTCACCCACCTCATTAACCTGCAGAAATATGCAACATGACATGAGGCACCAGAAAGAATTCTATAGTAGGACTCCATTTATTGAAATCATTCTCACAGACACTTTTCAACACCATGTCAATGTGATAGAACTAGACCAGATTTCTATTAGATTGAAGGAAAATTACAGAATATCTCTCCTCTTAGTTCTGTTATCAATAAGATATCAGAGCCTTCGGAAAGAGCAGAGAATTGTAGATGCTGAAAAAGAAAACATAGTACAGAAATATCTCAGGCAATTCGAGAGGCCTGAATCTCTCCTTCAGTCCTGTTTTCCTCTCCTCCCCCCTTCCGTGTTCCCCCTCTCCCTCTCTTATAGAGGCTCACTCCCTTACCTCCCTGCTGCCACATGTACAACAGGTTGTTACATGAAGTCACACCTCCCACCTTGCCTATGTGCAACATGTGTGCAGGTAGTTACCAAACAGAAACTTGCATCCCTTGCCTGCATGAGGGAGTGATTCCCTGCTACTCCACCCATTTCTCCTAGTATACACCTTACAGATGGGTGTGTATCTATCAATACTCCCCCCCCCCCAAACTTTCACCTTGTCCTCAAGGTGAATGTGAGATAAGGATCTCGTAAAACAGTTGAAGGAAACTTCCCCCGGGGTCCCATTGTTTGAAGCATGATAACCCAATTATGCTTGAAGCATAAGAACTTCCACCTAGTTCCCATGAGCCTTCACCCATTCTCATTGGTTCCTTTATTGGAGGTAATGTCTCGTGAGCTACTCCAATGTAGGAAAGTATGGTTGCTAACTTAGCTGGCACATGATGATTAGGATTCAAATGATGCAGCTGTCGACATATTGAAACAACCTCCAAGCCTCCATTTCTTGGAACTAACTTTTGGCGCTACAATCTCCCAACCCTCACCTCTCTTTCATTTGTTGATCCATGACCATCAGCACCCTGCTGCTGCTGATACAGTGCACGAGATAACCAAAAAGCAATCGAATAAAAGTGCTGTCGTCGGGTCTCAAAAGGAAACAAGAAGGGGTATGCTTTAGTTAACTGGTAACCCCATGAGGGAAGACTCCCACTGCATAGTGCAAGCGCAACTTGAATTTGCCTGGCTAATTTTGGAGTAAGCTTGCTGCTTATGAATTTCTCCGAAAGCGCCTTAGCACCAATGGTAAGACCTAACTCATCTAAATCCAACATTTTTCCCTCTGCAAAGCTATTAGAAACTACCTGAGTCCTCAAACGAGGTGCAAGCAGGTTCAAACCCTCCAGCACATGCAACAATGCCAATATATTGTATGTAGGGATAGACTTATCCAAATCACAGGGCAAGTCTCCCTGCAAAATACTAGCTAGAACAGATATCTGATGCAACTTGGCTTCAGAATTGGAATTTGAGGCAGACCCAGATTTGGCAAATTTTGAATTAATTGAACTTGATCTTCCAGTGGAGGACCCATCTGTCTGGTTCTCTGTCTGTTCTCTGCCCTCT